>QEPC01012154.1:4531991-4554956 GCA_003113815.1 Sphenodon punctatus | reverse complement strand
TGATTGGCCACTGTCGGAGACAGGATGCTGGGCTAGATGGACCATTGGTCTGACCCAGTATGGCACTTCTTATGTTCTTATGAGGTCGGTCTTGATTTGAATGATCAAGCAGACCCCTTTTTTGTGGGATATATCATTTTCCCAGAAGTGGATAATGTTGATGTCAGGCAAGGGGCCCTGGGTCGTGGCAGTGAGGGTGGGCAACATCTGATGCCAGTGCATGCCACCCTGACCCATCCACCAAATCACAGCCCTTGCAGACAGGCCGAGCTGCGTCCCCCAGTGTCTCTGTCCTGCTGCCTTCCCTATCCATCACATCAGGCTGTGGCCAATGATCCAAACAAGTCACCTGCAAGCAGGGGGACCGGGAAGACCTGGGTGCAGAGAGATAAGAGGATTAATGGTCGGGATCCCACACATAAGCTCAGAAAGCCCGTGACCACCATCACCCCACTGCCTTAACCACCTGCTCTGACAAACCGGAGGCTGCTACAAATGTGGCTGCCTCTCTTCTGAATGAGTGGGAACTGAACTCAGAGGAAGGCAAACCCAAATAGCTCAAGGCACCCCGAAGCACTGCAGTAAATTGATAATGCATCAGGTACACCACACCTTTATGCCTAAACAACACCCCTGGCTGCTGAGGGTGAACCACAAAGTATTCTTGCAGGACTTGGACAGGGCAAAGCTCAGGTGAGCCAGCCCTGCTCAGAGAGACTATCTGACCCCTTCCCTGCTGGTTGGTTCTTGAGCAGCATAGCTGGAGGTGCAGGAAATGGTACTCCAGGAGGACATCCTCGATCACCAGGGCTCTGCCTGTATCATCCCTGTCTGACTCAGCAACCACTTTGCACACCCTGAAGGCTCAAAAAAATGTTATCTTAAATGCAGCAGAGAAAATGAGGACCTCAAATGTGTCTAGAAGTGCACTGCACAAATTCATCCGCATCGGGATGGTAATGGGCGTCCTACTGTCTGGCACAGGGCCAGCGGCCCGCAAGCAGCTCTCGTACATCCTGCGGGCATAGAAACCCCAGTCAGGGGGAGGGTGATCAGCTATACTGCTCATAAAGCTGAGCGCAGAGACCCTACTGGCAATGGTCCACACCACCAGGCTGTGCTGCCTAAGGTGCATGGCAAATTGCAACATTTGTGCCTCAGGAATGGGGGAAATGCCCGTCCACCTCTGCTGAGCCCTGAATTCCTGAAACTCCTCAAAAGCCCTATGGTAGGCAGCCTGAGTCTGAATGGCCAAGGATCCCTGAACAATGTTGTAGAGCTGTATGATCCAAAGTTCCACACCTCTGGTGGTAGAGGTTCCTGGATCAGACTGGCTCCTGGCACTAGCTCATGGAATCGTTCCATCTGGAAGCGAGAAAGGGCATCGGCTACACCGTTATTGATGCCTGGAATGTGCCTTGCCGTGAACAAAATGTTATGGTTCAGGCAGGCAAGCATGAACGCCCTGACTAGCTTGGTCACATGGAGGGATCTTGAGGACAGGGTGCTGATGACATGGACTACCGTCATGTTGTCACACCAGAACAACACAGAATGGTTGGCAAACTCCACTGCCCACATTTGTACCACCAGAACAATGAGGAAGAATTTGAGGAACGTAAGATCCTTTGTGATTCCCTTCTCCATCCAATCAGCTGGTCAAGGAGCAGCACACCAACTGTCCCTAAAATAATCCCCAAAACCAGCTCCTCCCACAGCATCCGAATGGACCTGCAATTCCGCTTCGACTAACAGTTGTTCCCTACAGAAACTGACCCCATTAACACCTGCGAGGAATGTTGCCCATGTCCATAGGTCCTCCCTCATCTCCCAGGTAACCCTGACCTCATCTCCCAGGCCGCTGACCTCCCCTCTTTCCATAGACAATGTAAGACCTAGCTGTTCCGCCAGGCCTGTGCTGAGATAGATGGGATGGGTGGGTTGGGTTAGGGTGTGGTTGTATTGTTTTTCTATGAGGTTTCTTTTAATTATGGGGTTAATAATGTTGATTTTAATGAATTTTATTATATGTTTTAAATGTTGTTAGCCGCCCCGAGTTGCTTGTAGCAGGAGGGGGTGGCATATAAATGTGATTATAAATCAATAAATAAATATGGTGGTGCTGCAGGGGGTTCCTGACTAACTTAGCATACAGGCGTGAAAGGAATGCCCAACCCGGAGCCACCACTCGGCAAGCGAAAATGAGACTGCCCACCAGGGATTGAAGGATCTGCACTGTGACCATATTGGCCATGAGACAGCTCTCTATCTTGCTCCTCAGGACAGACAACTTATCCTCTGGGAGCCAGGAAATTGAGTGGAAGATGTTGAGCTAAGTGCCTAAGTGGCATTTTTTCCAAGGCGAGGGGTATCCTGAGGTCATTCGCCATTTCCTGGAATGTTTCCATCAGCCCAGCACACTCACGAGACCTTACCATCACCCCCTTTGCGTGTTTCCAGAAAACCCATGCAACAAGGGAACTAAAACGCTAAAAGGCTGAACATGATATAGAGCAACCCATGGGCATCGCCTTATCATAATAGTATTGGCCTTGAAAGTCCAGCAGGTGAAAACCGTCAGGGTGAACCGGCAGCAGGCAAAAAGCAGATGTGATATTGCACTTGGCGAGGAGGGCTCCTGGACCACAGCCTTTAACCTTTTCTACAGCCACGTGAAACGGGACATACGGGACGGATACGAGTTGCGCGGGATGGCATCATTAACAGACTGTCTCGTGGGGTACAAAAGGTGATTAATTAAATGGAATTCCCCTGCAGCTTTCTTGGGTACCACTCCCAATGGGGAGATTACAAGGGACAACAGCAATGACTCCAAAAAGGGGCTGGCCACCCTCCCCTCCTGCCATTCTTTTTCGATCTTATCGAAACACTACCTGTTCCATACCGCACACCGATTTTAGATTCGGGGCCTGCCGGGTCTGCTGAACAGGCCTAGCTGGGTTGAGGAAACCTTCCTTGAATCCGTCAACTACATATTTCACCTCTGCCAGGTTAGGGTGCCCCCAAAGGGTATTCTCCAGCCGGTCCATCCTAACCGGGGTTGGGGCCCTTAGAGGACAGGCCACTTGTAGTACCTCCCTGGTTCCCTTTTCCCAGCCCCCCTTGGGTTTTTTTTCCTCTAGCTCCTTGTTGCTGGTTTTCTAGCAGGAGGACACAGCATGGTAACCACGACAGTGGGTACAGGTATGCCAGAATTTACATGCCGGACAGGAGCATTTTTCCATCCTGCTAAACTCCTAGCATAGAGCTGCTTGGAAGGTGGTCCCCTTTCATCTTTCTGAATGAAAAAGAGCATTAGCTGGGTTGGAGGCTGCCCGCCCCCCCGCAAAGCAACACATGGCCACTGTCAGCCCTCAGGGCATTGGCTACATCAGTCATGCAGTTGAGCCACAAATCCTGCACATGGATGTCCCAACGAAGGCCAGGTGTAAAAGTCACCCTGCGGCAGAACGCCTCTTTATACCAAGCCAAGCCCCAGGAGAACCAGCATTGTAGGCTCTCCTGATGACGTCCACATACTTAAACATGTCAGAATTGCACTCAGGGAATGCCTGCAACATCATCCCCAAGAATATGGAGTAGGCTGCATTCCAATTAGCCCAATTCTGGTCTGCCTTGGGGTGACAGAAACGCTCCCTCTCTTTTTTGTCCTCCTGCTTAGCAGGGTCCATCATAGGATCACTGAACAGGAGTGCAAAAATATCGATATACTCCATATCTTTTCTCAGGTGGCTGGCAATAAATGCTCCCCGATGGGGACGAAAACCTCTGAATACCCACCACCAGCCTAACCCCAGCTGCAGGGAGAAGGAATGGCACTGACTGAGGCGACATCTACACCTGTAGGGCCTGAACCACATAGGTGCAGTCCTGGTCCGGTAAGCCAGGCAGAAGGCAGGCAGGCATCATGCTTCCACCACCCAAAACAAGCGGGGGGTGGGGCAGACAACGCCATCACCTGCACCCATGCACCATTCCACCAAAGGAGCTGGGGATTTTCTGCCTTGCTCCTGGGGGTAGGGCACCTCGTATTCCTTGCAAGCAGTGCACCTCCACCCCTCGGGGCCCTACTCTGCTGCTGCAGAGACCCTGGGACTGTGCTAAGTTGATGATTGACTAGAATAATTCAGTGCCAGGTGCAGAGGGCCATTGGGCCTCACCCTGATCTAGGGCATATGCCTCCCTAGTATCAATCCCCCACCCCCCACCCCAAATCACCTTCGGACTTTTGATGCTCCTCATGTAGCTCAGACATGGGGGTCTCTGGCTGTTGTCCATAACAGTCCTGGAATATTGCTCACAGCTCCCACTCCAGGGCCTCGATCCTCATCAGCATGCCCCGGTCTCCTGGCTCAGGTGGCTGCTCAGCAGGGTCCTAGCGCAGCCTTCTGGTGGGGGGGTTTCATCGCTCTGGGGACAATCTGGAGGCAATCGCCTCTCTTCATGCCTGAGTGGGGGAGGTGCACCCCCCCAATCAGGGGTACAGGGCCAAGGATGGGCCCCCTTCTGCCCTCTCACCCTCATGGTGGGGGAAGAGGGGTGGACAGGAGGCAGGCATTCATGGCCCACTCACAAGGCTTGGGGGGGGGGGACCTCCGACCTGTACTGTACCAGTGGGACAGCCATTCTGCATCCCCACCTGAGAGGCATTGCTGAAGGCCCAGGTAGGGCCTAGGGCACTGTGGCCATATGTGGATCCGCTGGGGCAAGATCAGACCCTTCAAACACCACACCCATGTGGCCAAGCAACCTAGGTCTGGGCCCCGCAGCAACCAAAGAGGTCAGGGCAGGATGAGTAGGCCCCAGCCTACGGCTGACCCTAGCAGTGGCCAATTGCACCACTTCATTCTGCATTGACCCAAGGACCACAGGGGCCTGGCCAGCAGGTGTCTCCGCTCAGGAGGGGAGGCAAGGGAGAAGGAAGCACCTCAGCGACCTCCTTCGTTGCACCTGGGGGATGTGCGGGCCGGCCCTACTGGACCTTCCCACCCCCCCTTCTTCCTGGCTTTCCCCATGCCTGGGGATTCAAGACTCACGGCAGAGCTGTGATGTCACTGAAAGGCCTGACCCCCACTCACATCTCCCCACTACAGGGGGGCTCTCACCGTCCACAGGAATTCCTCTGCTCTGGCCTTCTCTGCAGCACGCACAGTCCAGGTCGGGTCTCTGATCTCAGCAGCACTGTGATCCACTGCTGCTTCTTCTGGCACCAGCCTCGGACTGAAGCAGGTGCCGGTTTCACTACTAAGTCCCTCCCCTGTTGAGAGGCAGACTTAGGGACACATGGTGACCCTTTGTGTGCCCTGCAGCAGGGTTACTAGGCAACCTCCGCAGGGCTCTCATTCTTATTTGCAGGAGGCTTGAGGTTTGCAGGGTGGCTGAACTGCCCTGGAGAGTGCTGTCCCTCCTGCTTTGTTCTCTTCCCTCAGGGGAGGGCGACAAGGGGCCAGCTCACCACCACTTTGGCTGGCAAAGGGCATTTTTTTCTGCACAAAGAATTTATTTAAGTACTTCGTCAGTTTCATATAAATATAAATAAGCATCACAGAAAAGTACAGAACCTATCTTATCAATAATGATAATTTCATTGTGTGTTGTCAAAGCACAAGAGGAACCAGCTATGGAAGTGCCCTGTGCTGGTCTTTGAAAAATACTGTGACTTGCGCCTAGTCCTCATTTCAGTTACTTCGTTCTGATCATCTTCTCACTGCCTGAGGCAGGAGGCCTAGAGCTGAAATGGGTAACTGCAGCAACAATGGGTGTACCTGTCAAATTTCCAGTAACCAAATAGAACTGAATATTTTGGGTACTTTTCAGTACCCAAACCAGTTTTCAATTGGGTACCTGAAATACCAACAACTGGTATACCAAAATTCTGATTTTGTCCCAATTTTGTCCTAGATTTCAGGAAATTTCAGTATGCTGGGTTGTTTTCAGTTTACCAGCTGTCAGCATTTCAAATACACAAATGGTATTCAGGTACCAATGAGGATACACCCAAAACAGTACCTGAAAATGAGGATATTACCCATGCATACCAAATCAGGAACCATTTCAGTACTCCTGACCAAACTGCATGACAGACATTTAGAAGGAGTTCTCTCCCCAGTAATAAACATTTCTTCATTAATATATTACCAGACCTCAGAAATATGCCAAAAGGGAGGATCACATATTACTACTGATATAGTATCTGACTTTGGAATCTCTTTGCTTCCCCTTCGGCGACTGAATCCTGCTTCCTTAAATCAATCACAAAACTGTATTAACTTGAATGGATTTAGGACTGAGACCTTGGCAAGAATTTCAGTGTTACCACACTAATCCCTGTGATAAAACCTTGTAGCAAAGCTTTTGCTTCACACACACTATAAACAGCATGAATCAAACTTCACAAGAATCCCATGAGATTGATGATGATCATTATATCTAACAGTTAGGTTAACGGGGGCACAAATGACTTGTCTGTAAGGTCATAAATATCAAGACTTAGGAAGAGATAAAAGATAAGACCCAAGAATCCCGATTTGCAGTCACCTCCTCAAACTCCTAAACAACACACCCTAGCAGAATTTTGCTATGAAGAATTGCATTTTTAAATAGTATAGCCACTGGGTATTATAATCAATGCTGAAAATGATGAGAAAATGCATTCTAGAGAGTGTGGTTGCCAAGTTGGTCCCAATGAAAGGAATTCCTGAGGTTGCTGCATCAGTTTACCCAAACGGGATTGAAGGTTGCCAATTAACAAGCCAAAGTATATAGGTACAACTCAATTTTATTGGATAGACACATAACATCTAGACACAGCAGTGTGTGTGTTACTAGCTGTGAACCCCAGTAACCCAACCTAGAATATCTTACGTGTCAGAGGCCACAGTCCGAGATGCAAGCTGGTTCAGAGGAGAAGAGGAGAGGGGGCCCAGTCGATAGCTGGCCCGGTGGTCTCTGGATCATTGAGAGTGACGGTTAGGGTCAAAAGCCCACATGGCTCACTGCAATGCTAGTGGCCGCTAGCGCTAATAACAAGTGACAAGGAGCTGGGCTCCCTCTTTTATAGTTTTTATTTATTAGAAATTCATGTTGCAGGGTCCCCTCTGCCAGGTGCAGAGAATAAGCTGACTATTCATTATGCTATCACTTGGAGCACGGCCACCAAGCTAGTTTGGAGTTTTGGGGGGAGTTTTAGGGAGTTACTGTTTATTTGTAGGGGAAGGTACCTCCCTTTCTTACAAACTCTCTTTGTTTTCTCTCAGGCCTCTTTCTGTGTTCTCAGAGATAGTGGCTGTCTGGGGTTTGTTATTGTGGCCTTGGAAATACATTTTCTGCTTACAAAGTCATTTTGACAACTTTATTCTCATGGGCCTAGTTGGATAGTGTCAGCCTGAGGCCTGCGGCTGAATTAGCTGAACTGAATTGTCCAAACCTCATCCTGGTTCTGTCTCTGATCATGGCCAATATTGCCTAATTAATACATAACACCAAATGTAAAAGATGGAGACAAAGCAGTTCAGAGAATACCTTTTATTGGACCAACCTCTGTTGGTGAGAGTGGGCAAACTCTCATAAACATGCATTTCAGGCCATGAAATTTCCTGATCATTTTATCAACCAAGTGATAACATAGGGCTGGCTATTCTAAATGTTTAATTTTGTACATGTAACCCTGTGGGTTTTAAAACCTGCGGGAGGGGGAAAGAGTGCGCTCCACTGCTATCTGCTGGAGAACCTAAGGAATGGCATAACAGTTTGTGTGTTGCTGGCTTCATTTGCATAACCATCACTATTTACATAGGTGCTACACGCTACCCAACTTTAAACACTTACAGGGATGCAGGCAATAGTCCCGACAGAGGCACACTTCCTTAAAACTTGGGCCAGGCTGAGGTCTGGGCTCAGTGACCCGTAGAGCACCCAGTCTGGCTGGAGTAGTACTTAGCTGACAGCAAAAGACAATTGAATGGGGGGGGGGGGGTATTTCTGTGTAGGGGTGAGGGTGTCTTCCAGAGGTGAGGACTGTGTAGTAGTTCATAGTTTTGAGAGTTTCTTGTGTGAGGGAAATTGGAATAAAGGTTTTGAGTTCTTCTATACTTGGAGTAATGAAAATCTGCAGCAGAGAGTCGCAACCAGCCAGCAGAAGACCCGAGGAGTCTCTTTGATCCAGCCCCCTGCTGAAATCATATAGCTGGGTTCAGGGGTGGCCACCTAGTGCTCCTGAAGAGACATGGGGCAACAGTGGATGTTTTTACACACACATTTCTCCTGCACGTTTGCTGTTACATCCTGAACTTTCTGTGTGTCTAAATCACTCACCCAGATCTTAAACATCTGGCTCTTTGAACTTCTGCGTAGAACTTCTCCCAGAACTTTTGTGTGTAAAAAACGTTCTCCTGGTAAACTGCTTTGCTCCAGGCAGCTATGGTCACTTGGTTTCCATGGCAGCCCCTCACATCTACAGCTACTTTAGGCTGCCTCAGGGCAGTGTTTGTGTGAAGAATGCATCCAGGAACTGCCTCAGGTCTGTGTGTGTGTGCGTGTGTGTGTGTGTGTTTAGAACGCATCCAGAACTTACTTGTGGACTTGTAAACCCAGAAGATTGAAAGACCAGCACTTTAAGGTGTGTGTAAAAATGCCCAGTGAGGAGCATCAGCTAAGAGCAGCTCCTGGCATGGAAGTTCCAGGACCCAGTAAGTTTCCTTTAATGCAGTCCCTGCTGAAATCACTTGGTTAGGTTGTGAAGGAGCAGTGATTGAGGAACTTCTGGTGGCAGCTATTCCAGCCCAGGAAACCCAGCATCTAGTAGCAAGGCATCCCTGGGGCAAGAACAGGTAGCAGGCTGCCTTGAGGACTCAGTGAATCAACCTAATCTACAAAGGCACCATCAACAATGAACTAGGAGCAGACTGAACAGATGTGGGGCAGTGTAAGTGAAGAAGTGGAGCTTTGGGCTTCTGGTTGTCATTCAGAGAATGGGTGGGTGCCTGGGAATCATACCTCTAGTATATAAGCTTTATCCAAATCTACTTTGGTGAAAATTCTTTCCCACATTTATTTATTCCTCCCTTCCAATAAAGCTTCTTTGTTCTGAATCTAGCCAGAGTGCTCGCAAGCAAGAGAAAACTGCCTGCCATGGGCACCCAGTAGTTTAGTGTCCCAAGTTTCTAGGTGTGGGTTCAGACTGGTAATGTTAGGACACAGAACCCCACACAACAGTGAAGCTGCCCCTCCTTGCCACTCGTGCTATCAGAACAAGGGTTACATAGGTGATCGATATAAACCTTCAAAAGGGCATACATTTCTCTTATTAAAAGGCATAACACTTGTTTGTAAAAAAAAAATCTCAAAGTGTAGAGAATTGCTATGGTATATAATTTTCTTCCACGGCTCTGATGAGTACTCGTGACTCTTAAGAGAAACACATTTCTGTCCGACTCTAAGGGTTTTTTTACCCCTAAGATTTTGTTCCCTGGTTTTTATTTATTTCCCCAGAAACAATGTTCCAATGCAGATCGTCTTGCACGCAGCGGTCTCTTATGTACCAAGTTTAAATTCCCTTCCGACATTCCACTCCAATCTTCAGGGCCATGGAGGAACCAGAGACCCTTCATGGTTTGATTTCAATGCAGCCCCCATGCTGAAAACCTCAACCAAAATAATGTTTGCCATTGAGTAGCTTTACTTCTCAGTGAAGACTGTGTATATGAGGCAAAACCAGAGCCATGCATGTACAAATTCTGAACCTGTACAGCGGCACCCCCGCCCCTGTACATTGAGTCCATGTATTGGGCACCATACCTGGAGTCCATAAATATGCTTGAAAAGACATATGGGAGAAGCACTGGCATAAAATATGGGATCCCTGGTATACGAAGACCCTGCAGCAACTCAGGATGGGACCTACACCCTTATTTCCCATGGGACTCCAGCTTCTGTGGTATGTAAGGTAATTTCACGAATAACCCCAATCCCTCATCTGAGTCCTCACTCACTTTTTATTTATATAATAAAGTGTTATTATCTGTAGGATTCTTTATATACCTACTATACCTATTCTATACCTACCGTCTGTTTTCCCTTATCCTTGCCCCATGGACCTGCCTGCTGTCATTCTCATCGTAACCAAGCCAAGTACATGCACTTGAGACCTCGCATCTTCATGAATGTTAGCTCCCTCTGTTCCCCTTCCTATGTCTCTCCCCCAGCTCCCGTCTCTCAGATTGTAAGCCCTAGGGTCAGGGACCGTGTCTATTTTATTACTTTGTAAAGTGCCAGGTACACTGCTGGCGCTATATAAATGTTTGTTAATAATAATAATAATTAATCTGTCTTCCTCATAGGCAAGCACTTTCTAATTAATATGAAAGCAACAGAAGTGATTCCATACACAAAATGAAAACCAAAACCTGGGAGGCTCGGATGGGATAAACTGCTGTAAATAGGCATAGCTCACTCAGCTTCATATAGAGCCAGGTCCTCAGCAGACGGAAATCAATGTCTAGCCATTATTGACTTTAATGGAGCAATAAAAATGTATGTCTGCTGAACTGACTTCTCGCACATAGGCTCATCTCTGTTCTGTGAGATAAGCAGACCCCTGCATCACCAGGCAAACATCCCCCGACATCAGAGGGAGGAAACAGGAACTTCAAACAAGGGGGGGGGGGGAGGGGAAATATCTGGAGAAGGTCATTCCAACATGACAATAATTATAATTAAATTCTCTATTAATTTAGAGAGATTTGACAGACAAAAACTCCAGAGTAATTCTTCAGTCATAACATAACAATTCCCTTATTAGAGGATTAATTAATTGGTTATGCAAACTAATATACTTCAGTTCCAATATAGTTCCCAGGGCTGAAACAGGTTCGCCCTGCAATCTCTGCTGAGATTCTCCAGAGTTTCGGAATGGTGCGCTCTGGTTCAAAATGTGGATTTTTACCCATGACAGATCTCCATTCACTATCCTGACAGACAGTGCCAGCAGGACAGTGCCATTTTGCACACGCACAGTACCCAAAAGATGGGTTTGCTCATGTACAAAATAGTACATGCAACCCAGATCTCCATTGAAATGGGGACCAGATTGCAGCTGGTCTCCGTTTTGACAGATTCAGATCAGAGTCAGCAGATTTTCTGGAAATGTAACCATCCACAAAGATCAGTTTAAGCATTAATAACTCTCCTAGTAGTTACATTGACACCATTAGACAGAAGGCACAAACTGCTTCTGACGTACTAATGAATAAAACTGGTAGCCCCTATGAAACAGATGTTATGTCCAGTTTACAGATATGAACAGTAGAGCTGAATCTAATTCTTGTCATGAATAACTTATTCATCAAATTCACCACCTTCAATCGAAATCCAAGCAAATAATATCTGCTATTTAGTTCCTGCTTTGTTGAATTTCAGTTTGGTTACTTCATTTTGGTTATTGTGCATGTGCAGTAGCCCAAACACCGTGAGAAATCAACGTGGGCATGCAGTCCATGTTCATCTCACGTAATTGCAATTTTCTTATGAGACTGAATCTCACGAGAAAATACAAATGTGTGTGAGTAGCCTAAGTAAATGAAGGAACAAAACAACAACAAACAAATCAAATAACAGAAAAATCAGATATGCTGATATCTATTTGAATTGCAGATATTCAGATAGCTATCTGAAAATGCAAATATTATCTGCAAATACAAAATCCGCTGTCTATTTCAGCTGCAACAGATACAGACACTGACTGAGAAACAGACACACTTGTCTGCGTTGACAGTGAAAGCCGGGGGGGAGGGGAAGAAAAAACTCCAGAGATCTCTAGACTCCCACGGCCATGTTGGTTTAACCACTTGACCATATTATGTCTAAACTCAAGCTTGCTCATCTTTCAAATTGTTTTAAATGGATTTTAAGTTTTATTATATTTGTAATATTGTCAAGTGCAATAATTCTATATTATTAATTTATTATTATTATTATTATTATTATTATCATCATCATCTTCCAGAGGCAATGTAAGACTTTTCTAGTTGGCCAGGCATTTAGCAGGCAGAGATTTGGAAGATTTGAGATAGGAAATTTTAAATGGTTTTATGTGTATTTTCTAAACATATATATTTTATGTATTGTATTGTAACCCACCTAAATCCTTAGGATAGGGCAGGGTAAAAAATTAAATAAAATAAAGTATTTCCCAAATTATTATATCCAGCTGTGGTACATTTTCTTCAAAATCCAGACCTTAAACTTGCTGTGATCCTTGGCATACATGTATTTTTTGAAGAGCACAGTGCTAGAGGACCTTTCAAGTCTAATTCTCTGTTTTAAGTGTTGCACAAGCTCGACCTTACACGGTGACACTTTTGAAGAAGTACTCTATTTTTCGCCTTTAAAACCAACAAGATACTGCTTGCCATCCCAGCATGGTTCAGAGCAGACAGAGGAATAGCATAATTGGCTTTGGCAAGTATAGTGTGTCTCTTCTGTTTTCTCCGAACACCGACAGGTTTGAGGTCTCAGATGGAAAGGAGTTTGAACAAGTGCTTTTCAGTCAGACTCAATATGCTCTGTGATGGAGTAGTAACCACTTTTAAATACACTGCACTTTTTTTTGTTGTTTAGATTTTGGATTTCTATTCCTGCTTATATCCACCCTGGACTCGAGCTACCTTTTGAACACCATTTTGTGTCTTTCTGGGACACTTTCAACTCATGTGTGCTATCCCTAGGATTGTAAAATGGCCACTACATCACCATTGTCACGGTCAGACAGTTATCTTCTAAAGGCCCAGATCCCTGCCCTCCTTTGCCCCCATTGGAGTGGTGGTCAGTTAGGTTGGCCAGCCCCCAGAGACCAACGGATCCAGTAGGATTCCAGATTTACCCACTGACCTTCAAGGCTTTTCTGTGGCACCCAGGCATCTACAATGCACCCAGGAACCTGCTTTCTCTGCTGCGGCAGCACACGACTCCCTGATATGAGAAGGACCAGAGGCTACAAAACAGGAAGTGTAGGTGGTTAGAGCACAAGTGACTCTTGACTGGTGCTGAAGCCAACCGACTGCAATATAGATTGTTTTTTTAAGGACTATGCTGTGGCAGTGGCAAAGAACACTTTCTTCTCTGCTGGCATAGCACCTGTAAAGTGTTGTCCAGATGAGCTCTTTCAGGTGGTGAGTGGTCTGCTGAATCCTGGTTGTCTCCACTCAGATTACCTGCTGCTGTGACCAGATTAGCACTCAACTTTGCAGACAAAGTCACTCATATTTGGCACAACTTATTTATTTTCAGAGCTTATACCCCGCCCCCTCCTGCCCAATGGCAGCTCGGGGCAGCTGTCAATAATAAAAACATAAATACAAAATTTGTAAAATATCAAATATCAAATATAAAAACATACATATCTGAAGCCCGCATAAAATACTCCCCCCCGCACCCCACAACTAACCCTCCAGCCACTACCCATCCCCCTCACCAAATGCCTGGCAAAACAGTCAGATTTTGCATCATTTGTGAAAGGAGGGGAGATCCAGAGAGAGGTGAATCTCTACCGGGAGAGAGTTCCACAGCCTTGGCACAGCCACCGAGAACGTTCTCTCAGACATCACCACCCGGGTTACCCAGGGAACCTCCAAGAGACTACCCCCTGGCCAATTGCAGGGGCCAATCTACAACACGAGGGAGGAGGTGGTCAGCCAGTCAGTCACATTTAATTTATATCCCGCGCTCTCTCGGACAAGCCGACTCGAGGCAGCGTACATCAATTTGATTTCAATACAAAGGAAATACAAAATCTGGGTTCCAATCCCACACAGGGGAAGACCCAGAAACTAGGAGTGGGAATACCAGTAAATCCGGTATCCAATAATGCCAGTACTGGGCGTACCGGCAGTATCGGATTCAACCCAGTAAATCCGGTCCCGTTACCGGATTCCGGGTACCGGATTTTTTTTACATTGCAGCCATTTAAATTAATGTCTTCAATGTAAGTCCCACCAAAAAAGTTTTTAAAAAACCCTCCCCGAGTCCAGGCTGTGCGGGTGGAAGGGGGGACACCCCCCACCCACCCTGCCCAGCCTGGATTTTTGTTAAAAAAAAGAGCTTCCCCCCTCAGCACCAGCGGCCACGGCGTCCCCGCAGCCGCCGGTAAGTATAGACCCGATCCCTGGGGGGGGTGTTTAACACCACCCCAACCCCCCAGGGATCACCCCTACTACAAGTGACAGTGCTGCTGTACCTTTCTTTGCGGAGCTCCGGGTGCAGCGGCGGCGGCGGTGGGTTGTCCGGCAGCCTCAGCGCCGGCTGTGGCTGCCGAGACGCTCTAGGCCTTCCGGGGAAACGTCTAGAGCGTCTCTGACGCCGGCAGCCACAGCCGGCGCTGAGGCCTCCGGACCGCCCGCCGCCACCGCCGCTGCACCCGGAGCTCCGCAAAGAAAGGTACAGCAGCACTGTCACTTGTAGTAGGGGTGATCCCTGGGGGGTTGGGAGGGTGTTAAAGACACACACACCCAGGGATCGGGTCTATACTTACCGGCGGCTGCAGGGACGCTGCTGGTGCTGGGGGGGCGGCTCTTTTTTTTAACAAAAATCCAGGCTGGGCAGGGTGGGTGGGGGGTGTCCCCCCTTCCACCCGCGCAGCCTGAGAGGGGGAGGGGGGAGGAATTCTGGAATTGTATTCCATTGATTTCAATGGGGACACAGTGCCCCATTGAAATCAATGAAATAAAACCGGTACCGGATACTGGATTTAATCCGAGAATCCGGTTCTTTGAGAACCGGAAACCGGTAAATCCGGTATCCGGTAATTGCCCCGGGGTCCCACCCCTACCAGAAACACAATACAAATATAATAAACAGTACCGGGTCACCCCACAAGGGGACCCAAAATTATCTCATAAACCCACCCCAACCCACTTATACCTTCATAACCCTTAAACAATAAACTTAGGGCACAATACCTACACAGAGGAACCCCAATCGTAACTTCATTAACAATCACTTCGTTAACAGTCCCTGAGACCTAGTAATACAAAAATACATAATCCCTTCCCCTCTATCGCTGGTCTAACTCACAATTACTGCCGCCGCTCCCTACTCTCACCCGGGACCCAGCCACAGATATCCTTTCCCCCCCTCCCTTGCTGCCACCAAGGGAGCTCAATCACCTCCTCTCCTCCCCTCTCTCACCGGGGGGGAGATGTTCTTTCCAACTTCACCAGCAACACACTCATATCGACTCTCCTAAGCCAGACCTCCTCCACCTCCACCTCAAGGCCCCTCTGAAGGGCACGGCCAAAGGGCAGGCCCCTTTGGACATGCCCCTTCGGCACGTGCCTCTGACACGGCCTCCGACCGTCCCCAAAGACATGGGGAGTGGTGTGGGTGTGTCCCTCCCCCAACCCCACCTCCGCAAAGGTGGGATAAACAGGGCACAGGCTGTATAGGGCTTTAAAGGTAATAACCAACACCTTGAATTGGGCCCAGAAGTCTATCGGCAGCCAGTACAGAGAGCAAAGCACTGGTGTTATGTGCCCACGGCGGTCCATGGGAACTGCTAGTTTGTGTCCAGAGTCTGGTGTTAAGTTTGGGATTGGGGAGGCTCAATCATGTCCAGTTTACTTGGATCAGTTTCAATTGTGTCATCACTGATGCAAAGGGTGTGCTAGGAGCAATGAAGCTAACAAATTGTGAATTAGATCCTTGCCTGTCCTGACTGGCGAAAGCCAGACAAGAGGCACTGGGGCCATCGCTGGTTGAGGCTGTCAATGCCACCCTTCTGGAGGGCAGGGTTTTGGACAGCTTCAGAACTGCAGTCATCTGGCCTCTGTTCAAGAAACCATCTCTTGACGTGGGGTCTCCTGCCAGCTATCAGCCCATGTCTAACCTTCCCTTTTTAGGGAAGGTTATTGAACAGGTAGTTGTCTCACAGCTTCAGGCACATTTGAATGCCATTATATTCCTGGTCCTGTGTCAGTCAGGATTTCATCCTGGGCCTGGTACGGAGACCAAGCTTGTGGCTTTGGTTGACAATCTATACTTAGAAATTGACAGAGAAAATTGTACCTTGTTGATCTCATTAGACCTTTCAGCAGTCTTTGATACAGTTGATTATGTGCATTGTTGACACAGCTGAATGACCGGGCAGGGGTTAATTGAACTGCTCTTGGTTGGTTCCATTCATTCCTGTCAGGGAGGTTCCAGAGAGCTGTGACAGGCAGTAGTTCACCGTCCCTTCAGAGTTTCTATGTGGGGCCTGAAGGGTTCCATCTGGTCTCTCCTCCTCTTCAATGTGTATCTGAGTCCACTGGATGAGATTGTACAGAGGTTTGGAGTGAGGTGTCATTAGTATGCCCATGACACCCAACATTCTTTTTCATCCAACCCAGGCCCTGCAGTCTCAGTGCTTACCCTTACTGCCGTCAGTAACTGGATACATGTTTAGTTTAGTTTATTCAAAATTTATAACCCTCCCCCTCCTGCAAAATGGCAGCTCAGGGTGGCATACAAAAGACAATAAAAACATAATATAAATATACAATATTAAAAACCATATTTTTTTAAAATGTGAGCTGATTGAAGCTGAATTCAGACAAGACTGAGAGGATGATGGATGGCCATCCTTTTAACCTGGGCGGGCATTGCAGCACCTGTCATTGATGGGGTCCAGCATTCTTTAGTCATTCAAGTTTGCAGCCTTGGGGTGCTCTTGGATCCACTGCTGCACCTGATTATCAGGTTGCGGTGGTGGCCAGGGGTGCTTTTTACCAACTCCATCTGGGGAGAAGGCTGCAACTTTTTTTGATCAGATTCAGACCTCATCACCATTATCCATGCCTTCATAACGTCAAGACTAGACCACTGCAACCTGCTCTATGTGGGGCTGCCTTTGATGACTGTCCGAAAGCTGCACCTAGTGCAGAATGCAGCAGCTAACTTTCTGTTGGGCATTGGGAGGGTATTACACCAAAGCTCCTGAGCGCACTGGCTACCAACAGTTTTCTGGGTACAATTTAAGATGCTGGCTTTAACCTAAATAGCCCTAAATGGCCTGGACCACAGATATCTAAAAGACTGTCTCTCCCTTCATATCTCATTGGAGCCTCTGAGCTTAGTCAGGCGTTCTCTGTTGCGGGTGCTATCTTCCCATTAAGTTCACACAGCAAAGGCAGGCAGAGAGGCAGTGTCGGTGGCTGCCCCAGCCCCACAATTATCAAACACCCTTCCCCTTGAATGTTTGTCTAAGTCCAAGACTTCTCATCTTCTAGAGACAAGGTAAGAACTTTTTTTTAAACAAAAAAAATCAAACAGATGGGGACAAGGGTTGGGGATTATACTTGATCTTATTGTATACCCAATAAAACCAATTGGCTGTAGGTAGGACCACTGTGTAGGTAAATACAGTATCATTTGTTGGCAGGTCAGTGTGCACCTTCTTGTCAAGACACCTCTTAAAATAATTATTTGTTGATGGTCACCTTAATAGACATGCAGACTATAAAGCCAACATGTTTTTTACACAAAAGACTGTGCACAGGTATTTTGTGTATTTTTGAATATGTTTTTATGCACTGTAACCCACCTTGAACTGTATGGAAGGGTGGGATAAAATGCAAAGCAATAATTAACTAAACAAAACAAGATTGATTGAAAGGACAGCGTGTATTAAACCATTTCGGATTTAGTACTTCCAGCAGAGAATGGCCCAGCTAACCAGAGAGTGGGTCAGAAAACAGGAACCAGGGAATATATTTTTGTCTTAGGAGGGGCACATTTCTCCCACCTCACAATCCAGGATTCCGTGAACCACTCATAAAAGTTAAAGTGCAAGGAGCAAAAGACTAACATTTAGATTTTCCAAGTAAAAAATTAAACTTCAAGAAGGCTTTGAGAGTTGCAAGGTGGCGGTCTACTGGGTGGCCCATCAAAGAAGGCAATGTTTCTCTCTGAAATGTAGCATCTCAGTTGCCTGGCTCAGTAAATTGCCTGGGTAATGGAACCTCTTTGAAGTCTTACTTTTTCTTATAAAAGCAGAACTAGGACATGTGTCAGATCAGTAAATCAAGGGATGGGGAGAAATGAAGAAAATCTGGCTAGGGAAAGAAAGCTAATAACCTTCAAAAACACCCCAAGCTTCAGTTTCTGTTATACACAGTAATAATGTATATATATGCTCAGTGGCAGCTTTTCCTCTAAAACACTGCCCCAACTCAGGGGGGGAAATACAAAAAAAAAGTGACACTACTGCAGTTCTATGCATCATTCACAGTTGCCACACCCCTTCACGCACCACATTCCAGTGCACAAAGGGGGACAGAAGCTCTCCTGTTCATCGTTCCACTTAATTTTTGGTCATTCCATCATCTCCCTATTGTCTTTTAAAGTGCTTTTCCTAGAAGGCAACCCGGAAAGAGGTGCCCCAGACCTAAACATTGCTCTTTTTATCTCTCAGTCCTGAAACATGGACTTTGGCGCCTGAAAGAGGGACAGTGGGATTTTGCACCTTTTAAAGATGGACTGTTGGGAGGAATGGGTAAGGCTGTTGTGGCAGGACCTTAGCTATGGCCTGCCATTTGCTTCAGTTGCTCTCATTTGGGGCAACTTAGCAACAGACAGTCTCAAAGTCTTGTATAGTTTTAGAATCTGGCCTCCACCTTCCCCTATAGTCAGCCCAGTCCACCAGCATAGGGGCTTCACCCAGACTCATGGGTCCCCTGGATAGTCCATACAATCCTTATACAGGCTACAAACAGGTTAATTCCCACCAGAGAGGCTTACTGGTAAGCCTTATTAAAGTGCCAAGTCACCCCTGATCTCAGCTATGGCTCTGTCTTCCTTGCAACCTTTCCTCAGGAGCTCCTGTTAAATGTTCTTCTCATGCGCATTCCCCTTCTACACTGAGCCCAGCTCAGAGTATACTCAGAATCCTTGGCTAGGCTGCACCTGATTGACTATGAGGTGCCCACTGTTTTGGTAGCAGCTTCAGCTGAGTTTTTAAAGGTCCGGGGCCCCACTTAGTCCCTTCTTGCTAAGCTGCTCTGTTACATCTGTTTTCCCTGCATATATCCCTCCCTTTCCTTTTCTGGAGCCTCCTCTCAGCTCAGCAAGCATACATGATGCCACTTATGTACTACACGTATTGAAAATCCTGGCAAATTCTTCAACACAACCCAGTCATAGGGTTCCCTGAGCAGCGTAGAGCTTTATCCTGCTATATTTAATATACTCCTGTCATTGGGGAAAGAGCATGCTGGCTGAGACAATACCTGGGAATGGAAGGAGCCTGCAAGCTGCCTTCCAGCTATTTTCCATTGGCATAAGCGGTATTATTAGAGACCTATTTAAACTGTATTAGCTCTAGAATATGGGAAGAAGGACAAAAGTGGCTTCAAGGTGGCCGACTGCAAAGAAAATGTGAACAACTGCTAGATTCATGAAATGACTGGTTATTTTTTAACATGCCTGTGTCATAAAAAAACAAAGATGACATCAGCATAAACACCCAACTAACAAGAATAGGTCTTTGATATTCAGTCAGTAATCTTTAAGTGATCTGTTCGCCTCCGCTCAGGAAAAACAGAAGTTTCTTACATTTACAGAGGTTAATCTCTGAAGTATTTCAAATCTCATTGGTTCAAAGCTCGGTAAGCAGCATTGATCCTGAAGGCATGTGTGTGTTTGTTTTCTTTCCTCACAATAAAATAAAATAAAATTCCCAGGCTTTTGATATTGGTTTTTGCCAAGTCTCAGCTAAAAATAACAAATCTTGCTACGTAAATCCCCATCGAAATGACCGAGCTTGTTCCCAGAACACAAGAGAACCTGATTGGGATGCGAAAAGGTTCTCAATCCATTTCTATTCCTCTTACTACACTCATTAGTCCTAGCCTAATCATCCTCGCCGCAGCGGAGCATTGTAACAGGTCTCCCCTGCGTGGTCCAGCCTGAGTCGCCGCCTCCGCTCAGAGAGGGGGGGGGGCGACAATTAGTCCGTCACTACCATTTAGGAGGTGAAAGGGTCTTGTGGCAAGTATGGTTCACCACCCTGCAGCATTCTAGAAGGATCTAGTCAGTTTGTAAGAATATCCTTTGCTAATAGGAGATCCAAACTAATCCATCCTATGTTTTGCATTGGACCAGGAATTCTGGAAAATGTGGGAGCCTTTGCCACATCCAAGATGGCTGCCACAAAACTTCCTATTACTGGCTTAAGCATATGGGATACTCAAGATGACTGTGGCACATGGAGAGACTGCTGCAAACTTGAAATACTCAGCAGAGAGAGATTACATAGCTTTAGGATCAGAAACAGGAATTTCCACTGGGAAAAGAAAATCTGCTGTGGGCTGAAAAACTGAGCCCAATTTACAGTAGGGTGGCCAGATATACAAATTTTAGAGGACACATGAGAAATTGACTCCAATGCAGCCCTGCAACCTGTATTTCTCATAAGTGCCCTCTAAAATTTGCATATCTGGCCACCCTAGTTTACAGGGCAGCTGTGGGATTTTGTGACTATTCCGGTACAGTTTGGATGAGTTAGAACCACAGAGATGGTGGGAGGGTTTATGATTTTCAAATTTTGGCAGATATGGGAAGACTGCTGAGATCAGGGACAGTTTACAGTGGCGACGTTACAGGGTTTGAGAGAGGAAAAAGATAATCACTTGTAGTTTGTCACTATCTTTCATTTTTCTTTTTGCTTGTATTTGTGATGTGTGGCCTTTGGGTATTGCTCTGTCCCAATGTAATGGGTGTTTCATAAATAAATGACAGGCTTCTTAAATTAAAACAGGCAGACAACTTTGTTCTTCTTGCCCACAGTAGGACCCAGCTCAACTAACTCCTAGCTACCCCCACCTAAGAGTCCAATGAAAACTCTGGGATGAGACCAGTCTGGATCTTACGTCCTGGCTAGGATCATGGAGTAGAAGAGGATACTTGAACTCTCTCCTAGCTTGTCTTACATTTCTCTCCTCTGCCCATTAGAGAGGGTTGTTTTTTTGCCAAGTCTTGGCTAAAAGTAACAAATCTTGCTAAGTAAAACCCCATTGAAATGAAGGAGCTTGTTCACGGAGCACAAGAACACCTGAATGAGATGTGAAAAGGTTCACAGTCCATTTATATTCCTCTTACTGCACTCATCAGCGTTACTTGCGGAGAGTATAGCTCACCACAAGTTCTGATTCTGTATCACTGGGATACAGAATACCAACACACCTGTTTAAATAGCTATGTCTGGCCCTACAAGGTTGTAGACATGTGTCCTATGCTATTAAAACAGAGGAAATCGAGAACACAACTAGGAAAAGACAGAGAGTTAATACTACTTTCCTCATTGAAATAATGTTTTGTTTAGAGCTTAAAATGATTATTTGTTTCTTAACTATTGTCGTGTAATTAAACTCTTTTACAGGAAATTGAAATAATCACATCTATGAATCACCCATTTCCAAACATTTCTGCTTACTTTGGCACTGAAAACTTAATGGAAAAGCTGAACGAGTGGTGGCTTAATTCATACATTTACATCTTGGATCATGCATTTGTATTCAAGTCTTACAAAGACATGACAAGAGGACCTAGACATGAATTTACAGCTGCTTAAAAGAACGACACTTTCACACAATGGAAGAATCACTGTAGTGACAGTAAAAATAATCAGTCATCATTGCATTACTAGGAAACATGGCATTAACAACAGGTAGCAAAGGCATTGTATAAACTAAAGTCCAAATGAGCACAGTTGTAAGCATGGAAACAGAAAGCATTACTTTCCCTTGTGAATTAGATACAGAAAAGTTATGGGAAAGTGTAAAGGTTCTCATTAACAAACTAAAAGTTACTCATGCAATATGGGATGGTTGCCTTGATCTCACCATTTAGGTTTTTTTTAATTATTAATTATTATTATTTCTATCGCAATGGAGCCCCATTCATAAACTAATGTTCTACTGTTCTAGGTGCTCTACAAACACATACCAAAAAGCAAATTCCCGTCCCTTTGGAGCTTGTTGACTAAGACAATTGTCAGGTGCTAGCCAAGACTGGGGCTGAGGTTGTGGTCTGACTTTTTTCAAAGCCCAAGTAATCAGAAATGTTTGGGAAAGGGTGATTCATAGGACATCATTATTCCTATTTCCTGTAAAAGAGTTTTCTTACAAGGCAATAGTGAGAGATGCTGCATCAATAGGGTGAATCACAGTTGTCTGGAAGCAGGCAATGGTCATTATCCAGTTGGCCAGGTTAACGCAGAAGTTGAAGAGCAGTGGGAGCAAGGCATAATCCAGGCAGAAGGAAGGGTATGGGACACAGCAGTAAGGGCTGGAGGCATACAAGCTTGATACAAACAAGTCTGGAGAGGGGCATAGCTATCATAGGGTCAGCAGGAGGGGCATATGGCTCAGACCCACGCTAAATCCTGTCCTTTTGCGGTTCAACCGGGCAGAGACTGAGCTAAGTGGAAGGGCCTGCAGCGTGTGGCATGCATGGGACCTACCTAGCAGGTGTCACCGTTTAGTTTAGTTTAGTTTATTTACGGCTAACAAGCCAAAAAATAAAATAGAAAAAGAAGCACATCACCCAGTGTATCAGAAACACAGTTCCAAACAACACAATTTTCACATAACCTAATCAATAAAATACCCAGTCATTCAAAAATGATATTTTAAGATATAAAAATAAGGCCCTTTTCACATGAGCTGCGGTGGGTGGGGGGATGGGTGAAGGCAGCGGCAGGTGTGTGGCACATGGACAACCATTCCCACGGCCACCCACCCATCCCTACTCACCTCCGCCCACAGAGCAACTGCCATTCTGGCCATTTGCTCCATGGGTGTGCGGTGGGTGGAGATGGGTGAAGTGCGGGAGCACACACACACCACCCACGGTGTTCCCACAGAACTCTCACCACACAACTGCCCGCCACAGCATTTATACAGGCATCCCCCACCC
>QEPC01012154.1:4462074-4490446 GCA_003113815.1 Sphenodon punctatus | reverse complement strand
TGAAATGAAACTTAAAGCAATCTAAAAATCCTACTCAACGCCTGCTGTTCAGGAACAGTGACTAGCTCAGAAGGTGTTGGGAAGGGGGGAGGCAGATAATTAGTTTTGTTTCTTGCAAGCCTCTCCACCCCTGGTGCCTGGAAGTCTGCTCCTCAGTGACTGACTACACCTCCCTGTCATGTTTGACCTTCCAGTGAACCTTTTTTTGCCACCCGAAGTCACCCGAACGCGATCTGAACTGACCGAACTGTTTGACCATTTTGCCGTTCGGTGTTTGGTTTGTTCAGTATGTTTGCATTCGGGTTCGGTTGTCCGAACAGGCCGAGTTCGGGCCGAACTCCGAACTTCTGAACCGCGTTCCCTCATCCCTAATAAAAATAAAAATTATTATTATAAAATCACAAGTGGCATGGAACAAGTAAATAGGGAAGGAGTTGATATTTACCCTCTCAAACAGTACTAGAAGTAGCGGACACTACATAAAACTAACTGGCAGCAGATTTAAAGCAAATAAAAAAGTATTTTTTTCACCTAACACTCAACTAACTTGTGTAATTTGTTGCTTTAACAAATTGACTCACTCCATTAGGACCACTTAGGTACTTCTCCAAAACAAATGTGAGAGACCACTGCCAGAGACAGGATGCTGGGCTTGATGGATCATTAGTCTGATCCAATATGACTCTTATGTACTTAACCACCATGCTAAAAAAATTACCATTTCAAATTGTTCTTCACAATTCTACCAGACTCAAGATTGTTGATACACATTAATATACAATTTTAATTCGCATTTTCTGAAAGCGTATTAAATAATGGAGATTTATTTACATATTCACAACCTTGCTCATAAGTATTTCAGAACGTCACTAGGACTTATGTTCCTGGACACTCTGCCAACAAAGCTTTAACGTCATGAAACTTTCATTTTAGAGTCCATTTCCCCTTTTAGAAGAACTCCCTCACCTACTCTTTCTTATTTTATAAATTGCTGAAGGATTATTTAATTATTTTTGCTGGTTTTCATACGTTCTTTCAAAGACCCTTCCTCCCCCTCACCCCCAAATTCATTTTGTTACAGGTTAAAATCTCCCTCACGTAAGGCTTTCTGCTCCATTCTCTCCAACATACATTGATTGCCGCATTCATCATTCCACAGCCTTCTATCTTGTTTATGAGATTTCCCTGTCTATTTGTAAAACATCATCTCAGACATTCCCAGGTACATGTATAATTTAAAAGCATAAACACGAACAACAAATGCCTAAAGGTTACCAATAAGCAAAAAAAACCACCAAAAACTGTAACCAAATATAGAAAGACCAGTATTATATACAAGGTTGCAACAGAACATGTACCATCTAGTACAAGAAGGAGGGTCAGAAACAAGCCAAATTTTACAAACAGAACTAAGACCTGGAATACATGAGGTAAATTCTTAACAAAGTTCCAAAGGTCAGTTGGAAATGCAGTTTTCGTCAGATAAAAATAAGCATCAGTAAGGAAACTCCTCTCCTCCTCCTCTCCAACGTTTCGCAGACAGCTTCTTCAGGAAGTGGAGGATAGACACACACAAGCAAACTCCAGCAATATAAATCACCAAAATGGCTGCATAGAAAAGAAATGTGTGGGTACATCCTTTAAATACTAACTTTTCACCAACTTTTATGTACTCTCATACTGAGATAATATACAATCTGGTATTAATAGTACACTTCAAATATAGAGACCATGTCACAATTAAGTTGCCGCACTGTCAGCAACAACAAACTCTTCAGTAGACCCTCCTCCTTTGTAACTAAGCTAAGTATGAATGTGCACCTGTAACTTCTCAGCTTTATGAATGTATCCATCTTTCTCTACGAGCCCCTCATCTTGTCCATTCTATATTGTAAGACCTTCAGGGCTGAGGATCCATCTCTAATCATGACTCTTCCGCACCAGGCAGGCTGCTAATGCTATATAAATAATAGTAATTCAATAATAACTCCACTCTGATCTGCCGCTAGTTACACACACACACACACACACACACACACACACTCTAACATTTCTGTCTGTGCTTCTCAACCACCTTTCCACCTCCTTTTCCTCTTCCTGAACAGCTTGTTCTCTAATTTCTCTTTCAAACAGAGTTTTCCTGGTGCCACTGCACTTCCACTTGCTATTAAATGTTAACTTAATTTTCTTCCACTTACTTTCTTTTTATCAGTGTTCCCAAGGGTGTCATGAGAGGTCTCATCTCAGCCACCTCAGGCTCTACCTCTAATGCCATACAGAGGAGTGGTCCCAAGACCCCTCGTCTTTTCCCTACTGCTTTTTAACCCCTTCCATCTCTCATAATCTTCATTGCCCCCAGGTATACACTGTCTCCTCCCCTGCCCCTCAAGCACTCTCTCTCTCTGTCTGGCTGTTTCTAAAAAGAGCCTCTCTCTCTCCTTCTGCATGTTTTCTAACATGGCTAACGATAGTTTTCCAATGATGGCTGCCGCCGTCATATTAGAACCACATCACATTAGAAAGCAGTCACCAGATGTTGGCACCGTCTGGCTCCTGAGCATGGTGAGGGCTAGCCCAGAGGCTAGTCCCTAAGCATGGTGAGGGCTAGTCATAGCCTAGGGCCATTGGACCTAAAGTAAAGCAAGCTATCACATCTGATAGGTCTGGAGTGATGGTGGGCTCTAGGTGTCTCCCCGCCCCCTTCCCAGCCTGACTGCCATCACTTCTGTTTGGTCGCTGGGCCAATTCCCAGCTGGAGTGATGACTCATACCACTGCCTGGAGCAATCTGTGGTGACAACGGGAGCCATAACATTAGAAGGGCCCTCCGCCACCAAAATCTAGGCGGGGGGAGGTTGCCACGCCCAAAATCCTTCCTCCCCTTGGTATGGACACAGACAGCGGACTGCAGGGGTTCAGGAAACCCCGTGGCATTGGCCTGGGGGCATCCTAATTGGGTCCCTGTGATCATGAGCAGGTTGGAGGCTCGTGATTGGATGGCGTGGGGGCAGCCCCTTTCCTTCAATAGGAGGTGGGGGAGGAGTTGCCGCCCACGCGTGTTGCTCCTCAGGCCCAGCATTCTATCAAAAAACCCCGAGCAGTCAGCACCCACCCACCCATCCCTCTAATACTGCGGGTTTAACTGGTTGCCGTTAGCGGACCAAGAAGGGATTTTGGAGGGCACCTAAGTCATTATGAGATGCTTGATTGTTTTACCTTCTTCGCAATGTTAGATTCGGATAAATTAGTTTAATCATTAACAATTTGGATTTATTTTGGCTAATTGGAGTTAATTTCGGATTGGCAACAAATTTAACAAGTTGAACTTTAATTTGGTTTAATTTCAGTGAACAGTTACATCATAATTTGGACATTTACTTGATGTGGCAATGGCAACTAATTCGACCTGTGTGAATTTGATAATTGACATTTATTATGTCATACTCTAGTGGGGGTCCAGTATGGTTAGTTAATAAGTGTTTTGTTAGGCAGTTTTAAGATAGAAGTAAGAGTCATCTCCTTAAGAGATGGAGGGCGATACCTGGCGTTAAGCAGGGCATGGCTAACAACAGGATCGTTCCCCTGGGAGGAGTGTCAACTGCAGGGATAAGGGCAAGAATGGCCCTCAAACCCTGATGATGCCATGCTCCTTACTCATGCCTGTCAGGTCGTTTCCCCTTCGGCCTTGGCCAGGGAGCTGTTCGAAGGGGAATGTTGGGAAGTTTGATTTGGTGCTGGCATTGGAGGGTATATCCAAGCCAGACACCTGTTTCAAGTGTTAATGAAGTTCTGGAATTAAAACACTGGACCCATGATTGCTTAGTAGCAATCCCACCAACGTTCCTTGCTCTGTTTAATTAAAGAGTGCGGCCATTTAAACCCATTCATGTCTCCGTGTCATTTTGTGGGAGGGGATGCATCGGCAAAACATCCTCTCTCTCTCATCCTGTTTCTTTCCATCCACCTTTCTCCTGTCCCCAGCTAATGCCATATCACCAAGGATTTCTTCCCCTTCCTTTGCTCTGGTTCTCCCTTTCATACCTTTCAGCCACTGCCAGACAGGCGCTTCTGGCTACACCTCCTCCTGAACTGGAGGAACAGACAGGAGGTTTCAGCAGTGGCAGTAGCAGCAACACTCCCATACTTTAGGGGGATTTTCCTGAGAAGAAAACCCAGGGAGGATCTCCCGCCTACTCTCTCCAGTGAGCTTGAAAGGCCTTCCTGTTCTTCAAGTGGTTCTTCCCTGAACTTTGCTCCTTTAGATTTTCAGTCATCATGCTACGGGTTTATCTTAGAAAACACCTTTGATTGATCATTCTACCAAACTAAGGTAACACTTCCCAACATAACCGCCTTTTCCCCTTCATCTTATCCAGTTCTGCCATTAATTTGCAAGTGGTTTCCTTCCATATACTTGGAAGGATTGTTCTTTTTCCACAGCATACTTCTCTAATTGTTCTGTGTGCATTTGATTTTTCTTTTATTTAGAATACTGACACTTTTTTTCTGCATTTCAGTGGTTTTTGGTCTCATGCGGCTGCAGCATATTTCCAAAACCATTTCTCAGAAGAGGGCTCAAGTTATCATTTTTGTTTCATAGAGCCTATCGGTGATACTTTCTTATGAACATAAGTAGCCATTCTGGGTCAGACCATTGGTCCATCAAGCCCAGCACCTGTCTCCAACGGTGGCCAATCTCAGTCACTTGGAAGAACTACCCAACAGGTCACAATGGGGTTGTCTGTTCCCTGTTCATGCCCAGCTCCTGACAGTAAGAAGTTATATTCCCCAAAACCTACTTGACTCATAGCTGTTAATGGACCTATCCCCCAGAATCTTCTCCAATCCCTTTTTAAACCCAGCTGTACTACTGGCCTTGACTACTTCTTCTGGCAACAGATTCCAGAACTTGTGTGTTGAGTGGGAAAAAAAGATGCTTTCTTCTAGTTTAATGATAATTTAATTTATTGCATAACAATAAAGTCATTGCAAACATAAAACAGTATATACTCAAATTAAAATACATCTGACATGGCGCGATCATAGCTATATACAACCGCAACCATATAACAAACACTATAACATTTTTATAAAAGTAACAATAAAAGAAACAACTCCGCACCGAGGCAAAAAGTTCCTAGAGTACACTTAGTTACCTTAGTAAGTCCAGATCAGATATCTTGTTTACTAGGCATAATTAAACAACTGTTAATACAGAGTATGCTATAGACGAATATCAACAACCTGGAATCCTAAGACTAGTTACCAACTTGCTATACTTTATCCACTTAACATAATTATGTCCACCCAGCTTAGTTATTATAAATAATGCTATATAGTATCCAAGGTGGGACCCATAACTCATATCACTTGAGAGACCTCAGACAGGGGCTGAACCTGCCCATGGTTATATTTGGGTATAAGCTTCGCATTAAGTTTGTACAGATAAATTTTCCAAAGGAATTTGGCAATTTTTCTGGACACTTTGGTCGATCAATCTTCCAGGAAGAACTTAACTATAGCTCTTGGGGCTCTTCCTGGAAGATTGCCTATCAGGGTATGCACATATTTCTCCCGCAGCTGAGCATAATAAGGACAGTCAAGAATCATATGCTCCAAGGACTCAATTGAGCACAGATCACAAGAACATAAACGTTCCTCAAGCGGGATACCCTTGCAGCGGCCCTTGGTAATAGCAGACGGGAACACATTGAACCTTGCAAGCATGAATGGTCTCCTAAATTTGGCCAACAAGCTATTCTCCAGGTACGACATTGGAGAACCAGATAAGTTAGACAAAAGGCCATAAGGGCCTAACACTCTGATTTCCCCCAAAGCAGCGCTTTCCTCCTGACGGGTAATATCACACAACCTAGTAATTATCAGTTTTCTAGCCCCCTTAAACCCTAGGTTCTCCAATGCCCGGGGGTCTATTCCCATAGATTTCAGATGAGCCTCTACCCGCACAATCCAGGAATTTCTAAACTTATCTTCTTGAACCAGAAGAGAGAGGGGCGCTGCCAGCTTAAAAATTAGATGGAGCCAGTAGGTAAAGGCTCCCTGCCAAACCTTTACCCTCACTGGAGGAGCCCACATTCCACCCTAAGAACTACAGCTGGAGCACCAGGAAGGGCCGCCAGTAAGGACCTTAGAAAAACTGCCTGGAGGTTCTCTAACCCCTTCACCTTATCCAAGGCCCAAAATTGGGAACCATATAGCATCTGGGGAATACAATGCTGCTTAAAGATTTTAATGGCCGGGGAAATCAGCTGCCCTCCCTTGGCTCTAAAAAAGGATAGCAGTACACGCATGGTGTTTTTTTTATTTATCCACAGCAACCTGTGCTTGCAAGGTCCATTTGCCATTAGCCTGGTAAACCAGGCCCAGATATTTAAAAGTTTTAATTTGCTCAATATTTACCCCATCCACAGACCACTTATGGTTTAATCTCTTCTTAGCAAAAATCAAAACTTTAGTTTTATCATAATTTATATGTAACAAATTTTCCTTACAATATTCCCCAAGAGCTGACAAAAGGCGACGCAGGCCAACTGGTGTACGAGAGAGGAGCACCATATCGTTTGCATAGAGTAGGCAGGAGATACTAATGCCCCCAAAATTAGGAGCATGAAATTGAGTACCAGTCAGGGCACTTATTAAATCATTCAGGTAGACATTAAATAGAGTAGGGGCCAGAGTACACCCCTGCTTTACGCCCCTTCCCAATGGAATAGCATTAGATAATGTCCCCATATTATCAATCCTCACCCTTACAGAGGTGTTAGTATGCACCTGATGAATGAGGTACAATAATCTACCCTCCATTTGTAGACTAGCCAGCTTCTGCCATAACTTCTCCCGTGAAATAGAATCGAAAGTGGCCTTCAGATTTATGAAGGCCTCAAATAATGGTTCCTGAGAGCTAAGATGTTTCTGGACCAGATGAGATAAAAGGAAACAGTGATCCCCCGTAGACATCCCCCCTCTAAAACCAATTTGCTCATTGCAAATAATCCCAGAGTCTCTCAGTCAAACCTCACATTTCTGGAGTAGATATTTAGAATACAATTTACTAATTACACAGAGGAGGCTAATTGGACGGTAATTCCCAGGGTCCCTGGGGTTACCTTTTTTGAAGACTGGTACCACTATGGTCTGAGTCCATGATTGTGGAAGGAGACCTGTTCTATTAATACTAGTGAAAAGGACAGCCAAAATTGGGGCCCACCAATCAGATGCCAATATAAAAAAATTGGCTGGAATATAATCAATCCCAGCTGCCTTTCCTCTAGTTAAGTCTTCAATGACGTCCAAAATCGAGGCTGGTTCAACGGGGTCCCAGTCGGATATAGAGTTCAATAATTCTACCCTATCTTCCACACCAACCTGTGAGGAGAAAAGGGCTGAAAAATGCTTTTCCCATACTTGAGATTTTATTAAAACCCTACTTTCAGCACTGCCTGGCTGGCCTATTCCTCTCACCAACCCCCAAAACTTCCTAGTATCAGTTGCCCGAGATGCTTTGTCTAGGATATCCCATTGGAGGACTTGGTTCTGAACCCTCTTTTCTTTCAACATCAGGTTGTATTTCGACCTGAGTCTTTTCAGCTCCCCAATAGAGAGTGTGTGGCTCTCCAGCTTTGATAGACCCTTCTCAGAGCACCTCTCAACTCTTTGCACTCTCTATCAAACCATCCCGGGGTAGAAGTATCATTCCTATGGCAGGAGTATCCTTGCTTGGTTAAAAAGGGGACCATCCCATACACTAGCTCCTGGAACCTTGCCAGCTCATCATGGGATTTGGCCTCCGACAGCCTAGCAGCTAAACACTGACCAGCCCGGGAACCTATCCAAGACTTTACTGAGGCATCAAGAACCTCATCCCAGCACCTATAAATCACAGCCTCCTTATGAGCTATATTAATAGAATCAGACACCTCGACTTGGCGTTAAATTGACAGGTTGGTGATCACTTTCCCAGCTGGGGCTAATAACAAAAAGATTCCACCAAGGGAATAAGGTTGGCAGATACCAAACAAAAATCAATAGAACTACAGCCCCTAGGTGCAATGTAAGTAAAGTCGTCCGGGTGATCACTCCATCATCTACCATTCAACACATAAAGATCTGTCGGTTCCAAGATCTTAGCCAACAGGAGGCCATTCCTGTTTATTCCCGCATCCTTCGTCACCCGAGCCAGGAGAGGGGAGCTGTTATCATTCAGACAGGGCCCCCCTTACCGACACAGATCGTTATCTGAGGCCCCCATCCATGCATTAAAATCCCCTCTATTTTAAATATGCTACCCGTTAGCCTCATGGGGTGGTCTCCAGTTCTAGTACTATTTGAGAGGGTAAATAACCCTCTCAAACACCCTTGACTTCAATGGCACTAGGTTTTCATATCATCAGGATGACATTCTGATGTTCCATGTATTGGAACATACAAAGGAGTGGAAACGATGCATGCAAACAGCTCTCCCCCTTCTCCAGAGCAACACTACACAAGATGGTTTTGAAAGGGCAATGCAAAGTATTGGGATAGGGTGGTTCATTGTTTCCCGGCCCAGACCTTATCGAATGACTCACTTGTCTTTAACCAATTCCGTTTCTGTATTTCAGAAACATTGTGTGGTATCAGTCAAGATACTTCTCTAACCTAATGCCGCATACCTACTGTTCTATATACTTCATCAGGCAAAAAATCAGCAAATTTGGATTTCTTCCTGATTCTTCCTTTCTTCCTGCTTCCTCCTTTATTTATCCCTCTTTCTTTTTGACCTTGGGCAGGTCACTTAATCTCATTGTTTTCAGGCTGTTAAAAAATGAGACAATAGCCCCTCTGGAGTCCAGGTTCAGTCCATGCAGTCCCCACTCACACATCTAGCATGTAGAGCCTAATAAACGGGCATCCCCTGCATGCATTTCTTGTGCATTCAGGCAGCCCGCACTCATAGGTTTAGCATGACATAGTCAATACATGGACAGATGTTCTTCCCCACCATGCTCCACCCACCAACCCCCACCCTTCCCAGTTTCCCAGCCTGTCATGACTCACAGCTGAGGCAAACCATGGGAACAAGAAGCTGCACCAGCCATTTCTTTGTTCTGGGCTATTATGGCTCCAGTAGGTGGTCCAGCGCCTACCATCCCCACCCACCCATAGAGGTGCATAGCTGGAGAGTTTGTATCTGCCAGCACTTGGCAGCTGGAAATAATCTTTTGCTGGCACATAAAGCTGAGTCTATTGAGTACGTATAGTGAAAACTGAAAGCAAACGTATTTAGTCTTTACATGTTGTCAGCATCTAGTTTCTCACATTCATGGCTCACAGCAATGTACGGGCGAGTAGCAGCACACAGTTTTATTGGGGTCTCATCCACTGTGGTGGTGAAAATCCCTCTCAGTTCAGCTTTATACCCCCAAACATATGCCTCTTGTACCCCCTCTCCAGCATCTTCTGCATTACCATACAGCAAGGACAGAAAACATACCGCTCGCAAGGGCACTTTGCGCTTTCCCAAGTGTGCAAACTTCATATATAGCGACAAGGTCTCCATCAGCTGGTTCACATTCCCTGTACCACGAGTCACTTGTGTCCCCAAAGAGATTCATCTCTGCCATTCAATCAAGGCGCTCCCAGTGGCCACACGGGTATCCTCTCGCGGTCATCAGGGCAGCGATAAGAAAAAACAGCAGAGAAGATCCAGCCTCCATTCGTGTCTACCCTATTTCTGACAGTGCACAAACAACCAGAAAAGTTTATCTCGTTGGCGTCCCACTCTCTCATCTCCTCTGGGTGTCCCACTCTTCCATTCTAATGAACTTGGAACTGCAGCAGGGTTGCATGGTGTCCGCACTCCATCATGCATACATAGAACCTCACTGTGTGCATATGCCACACTATGAGCACATATTAGACTGCCACGGAGGATGGGTCTGACAATTCTCTTGTACATCAGGCCTCACCCAAATGTCAGCAAAGGCCAAAGTATCCATCACCTACCAAATTCTCTGGAGGCCACAGCATCCACAAACAAAAGCCAAAGCCATTGTCTTTTCCCAGGCAAACAACCCACAGCAATAGCTTTCTACAGTGTTATGAACCCTCATACTCATTTCAAGCAAAAACAGTTACTTCCAAAAGAAAATAGAAGTTACTTTTAACCAATGGGCAGCTCTGTTCCTACATTCCAAGCACAGTGACCTTCACCATCTTACAGATCCCCTCCCCCCACTCAATTCTTAACATTAAAGTGGATCCTCCCACACTGCAGTTAAAAAATGCTATGCTTATAATATGGTGCTAACAACTGTAACATTTTTAGATGAGTTGGTCTGTGCCCCTCCATGAGGGGCACAATACTCATGCTTGTGACAAATGTCTATGTAGTTTAACAGCCATCTGAATTGGCAGTGCCAGTGGAACACCACCACACGCACACCCAGAATAAACTTTGCAAAAACTTTTTTAACCAATACCAGACAATACCAACTTACACTTGGGGCGCAGCCAGTTCTATGAGGATGCATGACCAATAGTGGCCACAGACTGCTCACATGTGGTATGCAACCAATCCTAGCTAGGTACCTGCCCAACTCTTTAAGCTAGCACGCGGTTTGCAAAGTTCATGGACACCAGTATCACAACAATGGAGACGTTGTCACAGGGGCAAGCTGTTCTGTGATCCCTCTCTGCCTCACATGTGCTGTTGCACAAAACACTTCCTCAGGATCATAGTTGTGCCCATTGCCCCAACCAGGGCTGGGCGTGAATCATCACCAGAAATACAGCCGCTTCAGGGAGAGCGCCCCCTAGCACCCTCATCGGGCCTGCCACCCTAGCGAGCCGGGGAGAGGGGGGGGCACAGAATGACACCATGGGGGGAAGGGAGCCCCAAGGGGGGAACCGAAGAGAGGGATAGGCTTCCCTACCTCCGGGGGGTACAGGGATGAGCCCTTCAATGTGGCCCCTCAAACCCACGGGCTTCCCTTGTTCTCCCTGCACTGGTTGACCTTAATCCTACACACCCAGACGCACCCCCACACCCCCACCCAGATACCCACACACAGACACGCACACCCACCCACACAACTTGATACTAAGCCTGTACGTAGGGTCAGCAAGTTGAATTGCTCGCAAGTTCTTCTCAGCAGTGGTAACGAAGGTCTGGAGTACAAGCACAAAGAAGTTCTCAGTATGCATCTGTAAGGGCTTATGGGGGTTGGGGCGGTGAGTCCAGGGGATGAGGCTGGGGCTTCGGGCGCGCCGCACACCCCCTCATGCTGAGGATCCAGCCGGGTGGCTCCAAGCTGCAGGGTCCCCAGCGGCAGCAAGATCCCCCTCCCCCAGTACTCCAGGCCTTCATTTACCACTGCTGAGCAGAACTTGCGAGCAATTCAACAAATTCAAGCCTTGTGCTGTCATTGGCACAATGTGATTTCAAGGCACAGACAGGCTCTCGCTCAATTTGTAGCCATGATAGTGGGGCACACCACACTGCTGAGGTGCCATGCACTTGCCTATCTCCAACTACAACGGACCGCACCAGGAAGGACCGAAGGGATGCAAGGAGAGCTGATGTGTCCTGAGAGGTACCTATTAGGAGACACTGCTTCAATCATAGATGCCAGTCACAGGGCTCTAGCCACCAAGAGACTTGTTTGGGTGAATGAGAAAAGCACAGACTGGTGGGAGAACGTCCATTCTTCGTGGGGAGATGCTGAGTGGGTCGCAAACTTCAGAATGCCCCATCACCTCATCCTGCAGATAGCCAGGATCCTCGGGCCTCAACTGGAGAAACAGTGCATGGTGATGTGGTTGCCAGCGCCATCTGGAAGCTCACCACTCCAGATTCCTGCTACTCTGTCATCCAGCAATTTGGTGTTGAATCCTCCACTGGGGGCACCATGCTAGTGAAGGTTTGCACAGCGATTGTGGAAGTGCTGCTGGACTGGGTGGTGCAGTTGGCTGATCCTGTGGAGGAAATGAAGGGCTTTCAGTGGGAGGAGTTCCCAAACCGTATAGGGGCAATTGATGGGAGCCATATCACCATCATCTCCCCACCCCATAGCAAGGACTACAACCCGAACTGAAGGTTCTCCACACTCTAGTGAACTTCCATGCCTGGTTCGTGGATGTGCTGGCCAGGTGGTATGGGAAGAACCATCTTCCCCCCTCATCCTTCCTCTCCTTCCTCACTGTCAATAACTATTGATGGCGTCACCATCCTGCCTGTCCCCCAAGCCCATAGCCTAGGCTTCATCTTTGACTTTTTCCCTTTCTTTTAAACCCTACATTGGCTCTGTTGCTAAATCCTGTTGCTTCTCCCTCCATAACATTGCTAAGATTCGCCCTTTTCTCTCTGTCTCGTCTGCAAAAACTCTTGTTCATGCTCTGGTCATCTCTCGCCTCGATTACTGTAACCTCCTTCTCACTGGCCTTCCCCGGTCTCACCTTTCTCCCCTCATCTCTGTCCAAAACTCTGCTGCCAGGGTCATCTACCTCGCCAGTCGCTTCGACCATGTGCAGCCCCTCCTCTCTTCGCTTCACTGGCTTCCCCTTCCCGAACGAATCCTGCACAAGCTCCTAGTCTTCACCTATAGAGCTCTTCACAACCTTGCTCCCCCCTACCTCTCTGCACTTATCGCCCTCCATACTCCAGCCCGTGCACTTCGCTCCTCTTCTGTCCCTTCTCTAACCCTTCCACGCCTTCCCTGCTCCCCTAAGCGCCTTCGTCCCTTCTCACTTGCTGCCCCCCATGCCTGGAACTCCCTCCCTGTCCACATCCGCCTTGCACCCTCCCTTCATACCTTCAAATCTCTCCTTAAAACTCACCTCTTTCGCTCTGCTCTGTCTGACTCTTTATCCTGCTGAGCCACTATTCCTATACCTATGATCGGTTTACCCTTATCCTTGCAACATGGACCTGCCTGCTGTCATTCTCATCGTAACCAAGCCAAGTACGTGCACTTGAGACCTCGCATCTTCATGAATGTTAGACCCCTTGTCTCTCCCTCTGTTCCCCTTCCTAAGTCTCTCCCCCAGCTCCTGTCTCTCAGATTGTAAGCCCTAGGGGCAGGGACCGTGTCTATTTTATTACTTTGTAAAGTGCCAGGTACACTGCTGGCGCTATATAAATGTTTGTTAATAATAAATAATAATAATAATAATAATAACCATGATGCCTGCATCTTCCATCAGTCCCCCTTCTTTGGCCGCAGCATGTGCACCGGAGACTTTGGAGTCGGACCCTCCACTGAAACATGCATTGAGTGGGTGCTCGTGAGGCCTGTTGTTCTCTGGGACCCTGCCTACCCATTGAAGTCCTGGCTCATGAAGGCATACAGTGTTGCTGTTGGTTTTTTTAGTCTGAGAAAACTTGTTTATCGATTTTATTGTATTGACCCCAAAGTCATGACAATATACATCCACACTATAACAAAAATTCACACATACTCAAAAAAAAAAAACCAAAAAAAACCCCCACATACATATGGGATGATTTTGTTTTTATAACAAGTATTAAGCAAATATCATTCATATCAATCACAAACCCCGAAAGGAGCATTTCTATATAACTTGTCAGCGGGGGCCACCTAAGTCTAAATACCCACAGTATTTGGAAATTTAGCTCTAGTCTTAGCAGCTCTGACTGCAAAAACTGCGACCCTCTTAGTTCTATGTTAGAATCTCCCAGAAGATAAATTAGCTTCTGGATGGCTGGTCGCTGTAAATATAAACCCAGAGACTGAAATAGATTATCTCTAGGGACCAAAAATAATGGGCAGTTAAGCAAATAATGCCAGATAAACAAGGGCAAGATCTTTCAATATATGGGATGCCCTTATAACATCCATAAAGTACGGCTGATTTCATAGATTGAAACCTTAAGGCCATGAAGGACTTCCGCATAATTGGGTCTGAAAGTTCCCTAAGATAATTTGCCCCTTTTAAACCTGGTACCAGGTATTTATAAAAGGATGAGACATTAGATTTAGCGGCCAAGGCCCTTTGTTGCTGCCTATCTATGTCCTTAATCCTCTGTTTAATGGATTTTATAGTCTCTTTCTGGGGGATCCCCATAAAAGCACACAGTGTCGTCTGCACCCCGGAGGAAAGGTACTTTAACTGGTAGTTCAGCTCCACCTGCTCTGTTGTGCAGAGGGATTTGGGGCTTTTAAAGCAGCGCTGGAGATCAATAGCTGCTAGGACTGATTTCCAGCTAGAGACTGCTCCCCTGCTGACAACTGCTGCCTGTGTTCTCCACAACATCGGCAAGGCTGGTGGGGCAGCATTGGAGAATGGCAAGAGTACTCCGTTTTCAGGACCAGCTGAACGGAGCAGAGCAGCGCATAGCTGGAGAGATCCAGGATGCCTTGTACCAGCACATCAACGACGATGCCAAGACAAACACTCCCCATCAGTGACAATTTAATGAGCGTCAGTGAACTGTTTCAAATGATTTTTGTTATATCAATAAAGACTTTTAAAAGGTTTCCTGTGTGTAACTGTGTTTTCCTCTGGACCATCCCCCCAAAGTGGCATACTCTCATGCCATACTGCCACTGTTCGCTGCCTCCCCATGTGCTCCCTGCACACCCTTACATGCAAGTGCATGGCCAGAGAATTCCCAACCCCCTCTTTTTGGTGCACCAGCCACTCCCCCTTCCTTCGAACCCTTAGCCCCCAAAGCGGTTTATCACTATTCCATAAGCACCATTCTCCAAGGCTCTCCCCTACCCCTAAGTTATCCTCCTTTCCCAGAAGAAGCCTGGAAACCCTGGATTATGAAGATGTAAATAATTTTATTTGATAAACAACGGAAGAAAAGAACTTTCTTTAACTTTCTTTCAACGTTAAAAGAAAAGAACTTTTAACGCAGATCTACCCGTGGAGGAGTGTTTATGGGAGGCGTGTGGGAATGATTGGTGGCGGGAGGTGTGCCTCACCCAGGAACATGGGTAGGGCTCAGGCGTTTTCCCTGAGGGTGGAATTGCAGGGGGACAGGCCGTTGGGTTCCATGTAGGGATACGTGAACAGCCAATGTGTGCTGTGGAATGGCACCTACCCCTGAGCAACAATGCTTGTGGTTACAGCTCCTCAAACAAGGGCTGACTCTTGAGCTCAAGGGTCTACACTGTGAGAGTGTCCATAACCACGTTGTCACTGTGCCCATAACCACGTTGACCCGTGCTGGATCCAGGACAGGGACAGGCATGGAAGGATCTCAGCCGGTGGTTGTGGGGTCCATGGTGGAAGTGGGAGCAGGCAGCGTGGGAGCTTCACGCCACCTGCTTCTGGCCCCTGGCGAAGGCATAGCCATATAGATGGGATACAATGATGGCTCCCATCCACACTTATTGGACCTTCTGCTTCCTCCATAGATTGATGAAGGCCTTGGTCTCTTCCTTGGTCCAGGAAATGCAGCATTGGCAGGCAGATCTATAGTCAGCAAGTAACTGCAATGGATCGGTGGAGGCAGGGGTGATGGTTGTTGCCTGGCTGTTGGTATTACCCACGGCCCCAGTGATGATAATCCTCTGCAAGTCATTCCTGAGAATGCAGGACCCCGCCATGAGTGGGGGCTGCATGTCCAGTGGGTGGTGGCCACATGACCAGTGGTGGCAAATACCTAATAAATGGGCGGGTGGGTTACTATCTGATGTGTTAACATCTTTGGTTACATTGTCGATACAGAAGCAGTATAACTGTATTTACAGGGATGGTGCAGGTTCATGGATCCTAGTCACAGGAGACTGGGCTAGTTAACTCTTTGGGTTCCTTCCAGCTCTGGGAATCTAGGATACAGTATCTCCCTTTGAAAAATACATCTACTGAAAACTGAAAAAATATTTTTCTTCATATAAATTAAAGTTAATCTTTCTTCAAATCAATACTGTGTGCCTGATCTAAAGAATAAGTCTGATAGATTTATGCACTCTTCAATCCCTGATAGATTGAGGCTAACTTGCTAGGTACTGATTAACACACACCCCACACACAAACCAAACACATCATGTTAGCCACTTACGTTGAAAGGAATGCCTTTGCCACATTTTGCATTGGTAAAAAAATTAATAGCAACAGCAATTGGCAGTGAAGAGGTCAACAATTCTTCCTTGTAGCCTCTCTAAGCAGTAAGGTTTACAGGCTACTCTATAATGCAGAAAATGTGTTGGGTTTTTTCAGAAATTAGTGTAGTCATTCTGTTCTTCTCACACATTTCTGCCTTTTTTCATAGCTTGAAAATGAGTATCCACAATCTTAGTGTTCTTAGGAATTAAAATCAAAAAGACAAAATAGTAAGGGATAATGGGAAAACGACAGACAGATTGAAAAGACTTTGAAAGTGGATTAAACACTTAATCTTATCCTTCAGAGAATAATAAACACAGTTAATATTAACTCAACATTTCAGTTTAATTAGTTTTCACAGATGCTAGCAGAATCCCAGAATTTACACAAACACATATAGCAATGTCCTCGTCGTGTTTTTAAAAAAAGCCTGAAATGCAATAAGTTTCAAGACCAAATTTATACAGAAAATGAAAATGTACAAAACACTGTTATTTCTACAGTTTAAGTTCATTTTCTTTCAACATAAATTTTTATACAGTGCCCATAATCGCTGAGTGTAGAGACTTTATTATTATATTTTATCATTTATATTACGGTTACCAACCAAAACTAAACATGGGCAAAAACTTCCATCGATTCCAGAAGACATCATAAACTGGGATTAATGTGGTTGGGATTCAGATTTAGCAAGCACACTCCCTTTCAGAAGTTTTCAATGTTAATATGTTTTCAGCTAAGTTAATATGTTTGATTAGATTCATCACACAAACGATCTGTCACATTTTATACATTAAAAAATGGAGATAAAATGGATGATGTATTATCAGGATTCCACTGCTATGTGGATCAATCCAGTTTAACAAATTTGTTCTCTGAACCCCATGTATTGGTTTCCAAGCTATCTGTCAAAAATAATTTTCTGAACAATTCATTGTCAATTTTTTATGAAAAGATGGACAAAAAAAAGTTCTAATAGCTAGTCCAGGAGGCATGTAGCTGGGAACCCTTAACTGGCATGATGAAAATCACAGGAGAGCCACCAATGATCGTATTTGCTTTTGCCAAGGTACGATTCTACCCTCTGAACCCTCAAAGCACAATCTGGAATCATCATGCTGGGCCAATGTTTCTTAGTAGCCAAACTTTACTGACACCTGAGACAAAACTACTAAAACAGAAGATCCATATCATAATGTGAACGTAATGGTGTAATGTAATAGCTAAGTGTACAATACTTGGACTGGGAGGTAGGGGAGACCCCGGTTCAAGTCTCACCTTAGTCAGAAACTCACTGGGTGACCCTGAACCAGTCACAATATTCTCTCAGTCTAACCTACCTCACAGGGTAGTTGTGAGTGTCAGGACCCAAACGCCCACGGCCCCCACCGGTGCCACCACACCGCCACTGACGGTACCAGCGGGTCCCCTCGCAGCACCAGACCCGTCCCCTACCAGGCCCACCACCCTCGACAGGGAAACCCCTCCGGCTCGCCCAGCGGATTCCCCGGCAGAGCCCCTGCCGGGCAAGCTCCAGGACGCCGCACTGCCGCTCCCCGTCAGAACCTCAGGGGGCGGAGACCAGGGCGGAGCCACGCCAGAAGCAGCCACGCCCCCAACGCTGCGTCGCTCAGCGCGACTCCGGCAACGCCCGACGCTGGGGAATAAAAGCCCGATGCAGGGCTAGGGGCGTTGCTGGTGATCGAGCCTTGTGCCCGTGAGACTGGCCCCCCTTCTCGTTCCTTTGTGCCTTGGATTGTGAACCCTTGAAGCTCTGCTGTGTGACTACCTTGAGTGAGTGAGTGTGGTGCCTGCGTGTGTGAGTGATTGTGCAACCATTATAGATAAGGTAAGTGTGTTTTCCTTTGGGTGTCAGGGGAGCACTCCCCCCTGGGGCCTTCCCTGGAGCGCAAGCCCTATCCTGCCTTCCCCCCTGCCTGGGACTCTCTCACCCCCGCAGCCCACCAGCCTCACTTCCTTGTCCTTGCCCCCTCCTATTCCTGTGTGTGTGTGGGTCCAGCGGCAACTCAGGCATGTGACCACCCAGATGCCCAATGATGAGACAGGCTGGGGACTACGCATCCTGCTAGCCCTATTCCACCCTGAGGGCGTGTTTTCCGCACATAGCCTTGCTGCTTTCCCCTTCCCGGTGAGAGTGTGTGTCCCCCTCCGTCTGGTTGCCTCCCCCTTTATCTCCCCCAGGGCCAACCCCAGCCCTCGGAACCCCCCCAGACCCCACAGTGAGGAATAAAAGTTGTGTTATTGACATGGCAGGGGGGCACTATATAAAAATAAGATTATTATTTATCCAATGAATCCATCATCCGTGAATGGAATTCCTAGAATCCTATCTTTCAAAATTCATATAAACTCCTTGTTCTGTAGTACCTTGTCTGATTTTCCCCCCAAATGGCTAAGGGCAGTTTACAAACATTGGGTGTTTTCAAACATGATGGCAGTTGGCCGCCGTCACAGCCCAGAGCTGAACCACCACCGCAGCCAAGACTGGTCCGGGCCCACAAACTGACATGACAAGGGCTGAGTAGGGAGATGCATGAATGTGCATCCAGCGACCAACATCCAGCGACCCACCCACCCTACCCCCGAATGCTCTTGGGGAATTGCCCTCTGACCCAGATGGCTGACCACTCAATGACCTCATGGCTTTTTGGAACACCTAGCTAAATTTATTTATTACAATATTTTTACCCCGCCTCTCCAACATCTCGTAGCAGCTTACAAATAAAAGCATTTAAAAATCAGCAAATATAAAATATCATAAAACAAATACAAAACCCAATAAAACACACAAATGGGGTGCCACTAGAAGACAGAAAACAAACCACTCTCAAAAAAGGCCTGGTGGAACAGCCAGGTCTTACAATACAGGCAGAAGGAGACAAGATTCAGGGTCACCCGGGCCTCCGCCAGGAGATAGTTCCACAGCCTAGGAGCAGCCACCGAGAATGCCCTCTCCATCATCGCCCCCCCCCCGATCAACAGGGGGACATCAAGAAGGGTGCTCCCGGTGGACTGCAGGGGCCGATGTAGAACACGGAAAGTGAGGCGATCCTGCAGGTAGGTGGGGCACAGGCCATTTAGAGCTTTATAGGTTTATAGAGCTTTATAGGTAAGAACCAACACCTTGAATTGGGCCTGGAAGACTATTGACAGCCAGTGAAGAGCTAGGTGAAGAGTAGGTAAGTGAAGTACCAGTGAAGAGTAGGTAAGAACCAACACCTTGAATTGGGCCTGGAAGACTATTGACAGCCAGTGAAGAGCTTGCGGGACCGTGCCAGGGTGCGCTGGACGTGACTTTGCAAATGCTATCAAAGCAGCAAAAAACTCCTTTTTTGCTGCCCTGACAGTCATGGCATAGGCTCACAAACTGGTTCTATGTCACAATCTGTCAGCTTCAGTTGCTCTAACCACCGCCCTTCCCACCATCATCCATGCTTTCATTACCCCGAGACTAGACTATTGCAATGCGCTCTATGTGGGACTACCCCTGGTGATGGTTCGGAGACTGCAGCTGGTGCAGAACACAGTGGTCCACCTTCACTGTCCACAGTGAGCACATTACACCAGTGCTCTGTTCTCTGCACTGGCTGCCTATAATCTCCTGGGCCTGATTCAAGGTGTTGGTTCTTACCTATAAAGCCCTTAACGGCCTGGGTTCCACCTATCTGTGAGACCACCTTACCCTATGTTCTGGATCAGTCCATGCAGTCCCCTGGGTTGTTTGGGGGGCAACAATGGAGAGGGCATTCTCGGTGGCAGCACCTAGGCTGTGGAACTCCCTTCCAGCAGAGGTCTGGGTGGCCCTGGACCTCGCCTCTTTCCATCGTTATTGTAAGAGTTGGCTGTTCTGCTGGGCCTTTGGTGAGGGTGATGGGATGTGAGGGTGGGGGGGGAGGTGGTTTTCTGTTTTAATCTGTGGCAACCCCATTTTTGATAGTCTGTTGGTTTAATTTATTGGTTTTATAGTTTTTCAGGTTTGTAAGTATTTTATATTTTTAAGCAGCCTCTCGATTTGCTTAATTGCTGGAGAGGTGGGCTAAAAAGAGTGAAATAAATAAAATAAAATTTAAAAAGGTAACAGGACAGATAGAGACAAAAAAATCAGGCATAACCAAAATTTTATGGCTGATTTCCAAACCAGAAGATTCCAACCTCAGAACAATATTGGTAGTCCCTGCAGGTGCTGCTAAGAGCCCTCTGAGGAATTTTGACTGTACTATCTCAGTCTCTTTCTGTTTCTCTATAGTCCACAGATGGGCCTCATAAGAGCTGGGCAAGTGTCTTGGCTGCCTGTAAAGACACAGATGACCAGCAATATCAGATTTCCACCCCTTGATCTAGCAAAGTGAAGTATAACTAAATTCTAAACTAAACTGCCCGAGTCAGACCAATGGTCCATCTTAGCCCATCACAACCTGACATGGCAGCAGGGGTTTCAAATTGGGTCCAAATCTGGCTCTTCCAGGGTCTCTGGCAGAGGTCATCCTGGTGTGCTACCTGAGACCCCTCCAAGCTGCCAGCAGAGGCTACCAGAGGTCCTGAAGTGGAGATGCTGGGAATTGAACCTGGGACCTTATACATGCAAAGTACGCGCTCTTACCACTTGAGCTATGCCTGGCCGCCCCCCGGTGGCACTTTTATTGACCTGCTCAATCATAGATTTACAATGGACAAACCAAGCACCAGACAATTGAAAAATAATACCAAGGTATCTGAATGAGCTGACCTGCTCAATTTCATTATTATTCATTTCCCACCTATGTTGAATCTGTCGCTTGGAGAAAACAATTTTAGTCTTGCTATAATTCACAGTTATTTATTTTTCTCTGTGGCAATAATCTGTAAAGCTTTTGAGAATTCTTTTCATTCCCACAAAAGTTTGGGCCATTAAGGCTGCATCATCAGCATAGAGTAGACAAGCCAACTGTTTTGTTCCTAGTCCAGGAGGACGATTCTCGTCTGATAGAACAGCTGGGATCAGGTCATTTATATAGAAGTTAAACAGAGAGGGGACCAAGATACACCCCTGCCACACCCCAGAGGTGACTTTAACCTGATCCGATAAGTAGCCCCTGAAGTCCAATCTAACTTGCAACACTATTTTTGTAGAGTGAGCATATAAGAAAAAATAGGCACCAATCAATACTTGTGGTTGCTCATTTGTACCATAATCTTTCTCTGGAGATAAGGTCGAATGTGGACTTTAGGTCTACGAAAGCCACATAGAACTTTCCATTTTTAGTCATGTACTTATCTATCAGGTGGGTCAAAACGAAGCAGTGGTCCACTGTGAACCAATGTTTCATAAAGCCTGCCTGCTTGACATGAAGCACTTCTCCTTCAACTAACCACTCCTCCAGCTTTCTTAATAGATGTTTGGCATACAATTTCCCAATTATGTGAAGAAGGCTAGTAAGCCTGTAATTGCTGGGAAGGGTTTTGAGGCCTTTCTTATGAATAGGAATTACAATTGCTATATTCCAACCCTTTGGGAATTGGCCTGCTCTGTCTATATGAGTAAACAGAATGTCCAGTAGGGGCACCCACCCATCAGAGTGAAAATTAAGTAAATCAGGAGGCACAAAGTCTTCTCCCGGGGTTTTCCCAGCTTTTAATTAGACAATTAATTCATCAAATTCTGATGTAGACACAGGAGGCCATTCAGGGAAATCAGATTCCAGAAGTAAGTTGTCTGAAACAGATATCGGTCTGGCAAATATAGACCTATAATACTGTTCCCATTCATTTTTAGAGATACAGAAAGGAGAAGATCAATTATGCCAAGATAACGAGCCATTCACTATATGCCAAAACCCAGCACTATCATTGTTCAGACTTGTCAATGTCAAATTATCCCAGAGAAATCTGTTATGGCTCAATTTCTTGGTCCTGCTCAGTCTCCTAAATTGCCTTTTCAGATCATAAAATGGGACAGAATCATAGTATGCTGGCCATGTCAGAGATTTTCCTGAGTCACAGCCCAACTAGCCTCCAACACAGCCTGGCTCTAACCCATGCCAACATCTGGCACCCAGGAACTACCGTGACGGTGACCCAAGGGTTAAAGCAGGGTAAAGTCGAGTAAAGCAAAGCATGCCACCGTCACATCTGAAAACACCCACAGAAAACATATAAAATAAAATAGCACCTCCCCAACAAACCTTTCCCTCACCCCTCTCCAGCCCCACCCAACCCTTCTCCACCTTCACCCCCCAAACCCTCTCCCAACCCTCAACCCCACCCAAAACCTCATAATTAGCCCCTATCCCCCATCTCCCTTCCCTTGCCAAATGCTTTTTTAAAACAAAAAAGTTTTGCTCTGCCTTAGGAAGATGCTTAGGCCCAGGCTCATATGAACCTCCAAGGAAAGGAGTTCCACAACACTGAGGCAGCGACCAAGAACACCTTCCTGCATGCCCCTGTCCTTTGGACAAGAGTACCAGATGGAACCTGCAAGAGAGCACTCCTGGCCAACCACAAGGGTCGCAAGGGAACATGATAGGACAGGCAGTTCTTCAGGTACATGGGGCCTAGACCATTTAGGGTTTTAAAAAGGTCAACACCAGCATTCTGGATTGCAACAGCAGCATTGTTTCTGGCCAAAATCTCTCTCTCTTTGTCTTTGTCCATCCAGCATTCATCCTTTTAGATGATCTGTGGATGTCAGTGAAGTGAGTGAGGTAGGAACAGCACTGCAGGCAAGAGAAGAAAAGACTTATGGATTGAAGGAAAGTGGAAAGTTTGTCAGTAGGAGAGGCTTCTCGTCCTGTCACTGGAAAAACATTACACAGCATCACTTACTCTCTTCTCATCTCTGCTTTGTCATTTCTTCTTATTTCTTCCTCATTCTCAGGACACAAATTAATTTGATGAAGCTGCCACCTCTTTCCTAATCTACTGATGCGGGCAAGACTCTCACTCCAGAGAGGTCATGATGCTACACCAACAAGATCAGCAAATCAAAACAGATATATATGCACACATAAAGAAGACAGCAAATGACAAGAAGTCTGCTTGTCCATAATGCACATAATACATCCTACCAACATCCATTGCATAATTCAAGGGTTCAAAAGTATTAAAATACTTCCACCAATTTCTTAACATTGAAGTTTAAAGCAGACAGCATCTTCTTGCTGACTAACCTATTTTTTCATGTTGTACTTAATCCACAGAATTTTAAAGATCTCTTGAATCCCAAAAGAATTCCTATTCTTACTGCTGACGAAGAATATAATTGAGTTTGTATTTGTATCCCCTTACCTTTGTATTTGTATCCCCTTACCTTTGTGTATTTAAATTTACAATTTGTGTGCTGATCTTAAATTAAGAAACCCCTTTGGAAGTTGATTGATAATTGTCAAGAGGAATTTTAAATATCTGTTATACTTTAAGAGTCCTTCCAATAATCTGTTTTTCAAAAGATTCAAATTATTAAGACTTTGGCATGCAACGATAAGGTAGAAAGCCCGCATTTACTGTTCAACAGAGGGCACTTTAAATATCTCCAATACATTCATCTTTTGTTAGCATGCATTTACACTTCATCAAGCTTTGCTCTCTTTCAAGACACATTCCTCAGTGGTAATTATGGAGAAGTCCTGTTTATCCTCGGAGTATCCTCTCTTGTGCATTACGTTGATTTATTGCAGTCTTGACTAATTTCTTTTTACATTAAACAGCTGCTTTATTGATTAAAAGGCTTAAATGTAATCAATTTATGTTCCCAAGAGCTTATACCATAAGAAATTATCCCTTTGCATAATCACTAACCTTTCAAAATCTTGTTTTAATGGGCAAATGAGTAATGTTGCTCCTTTTCCAAGATGTTGGAAACCCACCCTTTTTTTTTTACTCCATTAGTTCTTTGTTGGTTGCTCTCTACTTTCATTTTATGTTCAAATCTGAACTAATATAACTTTTAATTAAATCAGAAGAACTGAGAAGTTATTGTTTTGGAGGTCTGCCAATTCTATTCAACTTTGCTACCCTATTACATAGTTTCAATGTGTAGGTCAACTGGAGTGTGGATACAAGTTACAAGTAAAACGTGCACCCACTGGTACAACGGGTGTGGTGCGGTTATTCACAATGAGTAAACAGAAGGGTATGGGCATCATGGGCTGGTGGGGCAGCAAGAACTCTGGGCATATATTATTTATATAGTGCCAGCAACATGCCTGGCTCTGAACAATTGTGATTCATAAAGATAGGTCCCTGTCCTGAAGGACTTACAATCTAAAATAAACAGACTCGAGGAGGCCGATAGGGATACATTCATGAAGCTGAGAAGTTGCAGTTGAACGTTCAGGGGTGGAGGGAGATCTGGAGGACAAAGAGTCATAAATAAGGAGTCTATTGGGGGGGGGGGGGAAGAAAGGGAGAGCCTGAAGCAAAGGTAGGTTTTTAAGAGGAATCTAAAGTTCGGGAGGGAGGGAGTTCCAGGCAGTGGTCACCGCACAAGAGAACAGGCAAAGATGTTTTAGGGAGCAGGATTGGGTAGTGACAAAAGTGGAGTGAAGTTCCCAGGTGGGAATGCAGTGGAGGAAAAAGGCAAAATAATAGGGAGGAGTAAGGCCATATAGAGCCTTGAAAGTCAAGACAAGGAGTTTGTGGTAGATGCAAAGAGTGAGACGGAGGAGAGGAACAACTGAACAGGACCAAAGTGGCAGGCAAAAAATGGTTGATTAAAAGCTTGATGGCTTTGAAATACACTGTTCCCTTCTACCCTTTCCTCAAAAATATTTCTATCGCCGTTTCATATTTATGACTGCCAGTGCTTGCAGTATGTAAAAATGCAGCTTTTAAGTACACTTTGGCCAATACTCTTAGCTTGCAGTGAAGTAACTGAAAACAATAAATACAACTGCTTCACACACCGCTTAGGGGCATGATGGCTGAATTTTTTAGGACGTCGCCTGCATTCCTGAAAGCTGAGAGTTCAAGTCCTGGTTGGTATCACATTGAACTGTCACCGCCAGTCTATCCAACTGTGAATGTGTACCAGACCCATCAGGATGGTGAACGTCAAAAGGTGGTTGGACATGGTGTTAGCCAGACCAATCCCTTATATTCCAAGCATGATAACAATGTTGACTCAATGAGCCAAACTGCCTATACCACAGGGTTTAGTAATAGATTTTGATTTGACACGCACCATTTGTTTTCAAGCACCTGTACCGTAGCTACACCTCCTGTTACACCCACTTTGCTATTGTTGATTAGTGCTCAGTGCTAGAGCTATAGGCACCGGTGGACCTTGATATGTTACAACTGAAGCCTTTAGTTGTAACATATCAAGTTATGTTACCACCGCATTCATTTGCGGTATGGATCCACTTTGGAATTTCCAACAGCAGGTGAGAAAAGTATTAAAATCCAACAGCACATAGATGCGCAGACCTGATTGGTAGAGAAGATACAAAGTAATCAACTTGTTTCCTTTGTGTACAAGGCCAACATGTAATCCATATAGACTTATATTTTCTGCTTATTTTGATTCCCTTAGATTCACAGGGACAAATACAAGATTGCATGAACTTAGGCTGTCAAACAAGACGATAGTCCACTGGAGTCAGGGTTCAGTCCATGCAGCCCCTACGCACATGTTCAGTATGATGAGACTCAAATACCCCTCTTACCCCCACATGCTCTCCCAACCACCACCTCCTCCCTTCTCCGTATCCTGCCCCCCTGCCATGACTCGCAGCCATGGCAAACCATTGGAAGAAAAGCCGCCACAGCAGTTTCTTCTGTACTATAATTCCAGGAGGCAAACAATTTGAAATGTTTTTTTGTGGTATCAATAAAGGCTTTAAAAATGTTTGTTTGTTGCTGTGCTCCCCTTCGGCTCATCTGCCTCCTCCTTAGCCCCCGGCCGGCGGCTTTTCCATATGTGTTTCCTATTGGCATTCCCATGGTAGTTGGGTGCAAGCCTCTACCTGTTCATTTCCTATTGACATTCACAGATTAGCTGGCTGCATCCCTCAGCCTCTATGTTTTCTATTAGTATCCGCAGGCTAGCCAGGTCTGGGAATGTCAATAGAAAGCACAGTGGCACAGGCATGCAGGTGGCTACTCTGAATAGCCAGCACCTGGCCTTTGCCTGCGGCTTTCCTACAGTGAAATTCCTTTTGCACCCAAGCCGAGGCTTTTTCCCGTTGGGATACTATGGCCCTTCCCTAAGCCCTCCTGCCCTCAACTGCATGACCAGTGGCCTTCCTCACCACCTCCCGCTTCCCTTCCAATTCCCAGCCCCCAAAGCAGCAGATTGCTATGCCATACCACCATTCTCCATGCCCCCCCAGACATCCAAAGAATCACAGAAAGCATAAGTTATGAAAAATGAAATGAATTTTTTTAAAAAAATTAATCTATTTCTTCTTGCACCTGCTCCTTTTGGGGACAGGTTGGCATGATCATTTGGGTGGCAGAACGAGCAGGGAGACATTTTCCCAATCCTCCTCCTGCAGATCCAGCCATGGCAGAGAGCTTGTGGAAGGCATGCAAGAACAATTTGCGGGGGCAGAGAGGCATGCCTGGGATCCAACTGTGGCGGATTGGGCAGTGGTTGTAGCAGTGCTGGTTGTTGTCTGGCTTTCAGTTTGAGCCATGGCCCCAGCCATGGTAATCCTCTACAAATTGCTACTAAGAATGCAACAGCTGGGAAAGAGCAAGCGTTGAGCACATACTGCCAAGCAGGAAGAGGTGGAAGAATGCATGTTTGAAAATGGCGCATTGGGCTTTTAAAGGTGGATGCTCTGTGTGTGCGAGGAAGAGCAAGAGTGGAGGGAGGAGCCGGAAGTGATAGCAGAACACTCTAGGCTTTTTCACCCACAACTCAACGGTACTGGTGGACCTGGATGCAAGGAGACTGTATGCAATCTAACTGGCAGGACATGGACACGTGGGCATAAATTAGCCCACATCCACCTGCATGGCAAGCTACGCATGCTCCGGAACCCCCCTCTAAGTGGGGGCTGCGGGTCCAGTGGGTGGTGGCCACGTGGCCAGTGGGGGCAAATACCTAATAAATTAGCAGGGGGACATCCACCTGGTGTGGTCTATTTTCTCATTTGTTACACTCAAAAAAGCGTCCTTTTGATTAGTTTTAGTTCCATTAAACACAGCTAGAATGGATTTTAGTAACAATCTGACAGAGCACTATGGATTGTAAATCCGTGAAAAGGGACGTAACTTACTCTGAATTTAGCCCAGTATCCATTTTTGTTATGGGCCAGTGTCACAGCTAAAGGATACATTTTAACCTGAAATTTTTGGATACAGCACAGACTGCCATTAATTTTGTTCATCTGACCTTGAAGGCATATGAACAAAATAGTAAAGGGATGCAGTAAAGGGATGCCGATTGAGCACAATACAGAACTGCACCTACCGGAGAATAGAAATCAGGACAATAAAGTTTAGTACAGTAACCTAAACGGAAGTAGTGATTAAGGTGATGAGACTAGAAGCAAACAAAAGAAACTGGAATAGTCATAAGCCATGAAACTCAGAAAGAAGACTCTGAGGCCGCTTTTACGTGTGTGCGGCACACACATGGCATAAAATCACGCCGCATGTAAAATTCCCACAGGCGAGGTTTAGATGCAACATTTCGCTCCTTAAACCAGTCACACATTCTTTTAAAACCATGAACTAAATACCTAATATTGATATCAAGGTATTTAGTTCACAGTTTTAAAAGAATGCGCGACTGGCTTTAACACACAAAATGTCATGTCTAAACCCCGCCCACAGGATTTTTACACGCGGCCTGACTTTACGCCACGTGTACTCTGCACACGTTTAAAAGTGGCCCAAGTCAGTGTTGCATAAGACTCAGCACTTTGCAACAGGAAGACGGCAGCAAAAACCAAACAGACGAACAAGGCACTGCAAGGAGACGGCCCAACTGTGCTTCAGGCGAGATTGTTTTATACTGTGTGCAAGAGACAAGTGAGCTCATGTCAGAAAGCAACTGTGAAGTGCTGGTCACCTTGCTTTTATAAGGTTATCCATATAAAAGGTAGAAGCAATATCACATGCCTTCTCCAGTCCATAATATTCCTCCGGCCTCCCCGCAACTTAACTTTTGACAAGATGCCTCTGTGTCAACATTCACCTACAGCCTCTCTGCAAAAACGCAAATCTCTTAGGAGCATTTGTTGCTAGCTTGCAGCTAATCAGTCTCCCTTTGCAGCACTCATCCCCTCCAGGTGAGCAGGGCTCCACCCCCAGAAGCCCCAGCAGCCTTTGCAGCACTCATCCCCTCC
>QEPC01012154.1:4424486-4458072 GCA_003113815.1 Sphenodon punctatus | reverse complement strand
TTTTAGATTGTAAGCCACAGGCAGGGACCGCATCTGATTGTATGTTCTGTACAGCGCCAGGTTGCAACTGGCGCTTTATAAATGTTTAATAATAATAATAATAATAATAATAAACATAAATCCAGTTCCAAGCATAACCTAGTCCAGCTGGGATCAATCTTACTTGCTTCCACCTGCCAATGCAGCCCTTTGCGGATGAGTCTCAGTCTGCAATCCTGACCCCAATGAAGTCAATGGCAAAGACTCCCATTGACTTTAATGGGTGAGGATTGCCCCCACCCCCAACCCCACAGTGTGTAGAACATGGACCTTTGAGGTGCTCTGTTTAGCAGACTGACTTGAACAGGACTCCATTCAACTTCCAAATGTTTCTTTCTTTTAGCTAAACCTCACGTTCTAGGTAAGAGTTCCCTGGAACCCCCCAGCTTCTAGGAGTTGTATCTTTGTCAGAATAAAACAATTAAAATTTACAAACATGGCTTTAGCTAGCCTGACTATGAAGATAGACTAAAGTTTAAGTTTAAGGTTGACTAAGGTTCAAGACTACAAAGCAGTTGTTAACACAATTGTTTAAAGCTGAGATTTTAGTCTCATAACAACTGGTCTGTGAGACTCCCGATTTTTAGTGCCAAAAATGTGTTACAGTGTTTGCAATTGATAAGAACTTTCTAGATGCATTACTTTTGCCCTATTACAAAAACAAGACTTAACATGATCTCATTCACCAAATGAGATCATGTTCAAATCTCCACTATAAAGTCATAATCACCTAGACATGGTACAAACCTGCCAGGTGGACTATCACACATTCCAGCTGGCTGTAATAAAATGGGAAGCCTACACATTATCTGAGAAAATTGCTGGCCTTCTGGGTAAATAATAGTGATGATCTGCAACAGTCCTTGAAAAATTATTCTCCCTCGCATAAATGCTACTTACTCAGACATGCTACTAATTTCAGCATATGTAGTGTTTATGCATTCCACTGAGGTTCCAGCATAGCTGTCCTATGGATATATTTATTGCGCTAGGATCATTAAAATGTAGGTTTGTTTGATGTACTGATTCTAGCCAAGTTAGGTATTTACTAATTATTCTGTGATAACTAACACTTACTTACTATATTAAAATAGCAAGAGAGGATTTCTCGGGTAACTAAGGCCAAACTCATAGACACCGAGCTGGTGTCGGAGATGGTCTTGTGGTCCCCCAGGGTGATAGTTCTGGGGGACTTCAATATCCATGCTGACGCCAGTCTTGGAGGGGCAGAGCGTGAGTTCATGGCTGCCATGGCAACCATGGACTGTCTCAGAGAGTACATCCCGCCCCCTCAACCAAAATTTGCTGACCCAGAGGTCTGGAACAAGTTAGAGGGTTTGATAACTTGGATGCTTGAAGAATTTCCTTGGGCAACCCCGCTGATAGCAGGGGATTGGAACACGAGGATAGGAGATGGAGTTGATGCGGATCTAGGATCTCATGCTATGCTGTCAGACCCTTGCCCAAGAAGGAGTACAAGCGACCTAGTTCTCAACAAGCAAGGGAGACAAATGCTGGAGATTGTGATGCTGTGCGGTGCTGTGCGGCTTGGTTATCTTAAGTGTCAGAGGGAGAGCCCCTTCGGCAGGGGACTATACCTTCATAAACAGCAATGGGAGGAGTGTGGTAGACTTCTTCATTATGGATTATAGTCACCAAGAGTTTTACAGGAATCCAGGTACTTATTCGACCAGAGAGTGACCATATGCCACTCACAGTTACAGCCAAGGTGAGAAGAGATGGGAGAGGGGTAGACGAGACTAACCCTGTACCCAACCCGGTTGGTAAGATATCAGAGGAAGTGGAGCAGCCAGGTGGCTATGGAAGCTTGATAGCTCCTACAGAGGAGCGATATGGTCGAGCTAAGAAGTAAAATGCTCGAGGGGGGTCAAGGAAATGTGCAGTCATATGGAGGGCTTCAGGCAGATGGTGGATAAACTGGGTCTCCAAGTGCTCTTGAAAGAGACAGGGATTAGAGCCGAATATCAGGGGGGTTGGTTTGATGTGGAATGCCTGTTGAAGAACAAGGCACAGGCACGTGCTCGCTGTTCGTGGCTGAAGTCATACTCAGTGGTCCATAGGCAGGAATACCTAATTGCGCGGAATCAATAGAAGGCCCTCATTAAGGTCAAGAAGTTCCAGCACGATCAGAGAACCTGGGCCAAACTGAATGTTGCTGCTGGATTAAACGATACTAAGCAATTCTGGCAATTAATAAGGACGGGTTTAAAATCAGATGCAAGGCCCTGTGTGGTAATTATAGCAGAGGAGGCCTGGTTAGAGCATTTTGAGAAACTGTATACAGGGGGAGATTATGCTGGAGAATCAGTGCTGGAAAGGTCTGCCAAAGATATACCCTGGGAAGAGAGTTTAGAGCAGTTTGTGGAGGTGGTAACTGAAGAGCAAGTGGCAGGCTATATAGGAGCTCTGAAGGGAAATAAGGCACCAGGGCATGATTGAATAATAGCAGAGGTCCTAGAATTGCACCCCTCTTGGTGGACTCCTTGGCTAGCCATGTTTTTCACCAGGATAAATCAGAAGGAGGAGGTCCCACCGGAATGGGGAGAGTCCGTAATAGTCCCCATTTTCAAAAAGGGAGATCAGTGGGATCCTGGGTGTTATAGAGAGAAGGGGATCCTGGTGCCCAGAGAGAAGCTTTGGGGGAGGCTATACACCCTGGGCATAAATAGGACTCTCCTGACCTGGATCATTCAGCTTCATGAGTAGAATAAAGCACGGGTGAGGGTGTCTCCTCAAACAGTGACCAAAAATTCGATCAAGACTGACAAGGGGGTAAGGCAGGGATGCGTACTTGCACCCGCATTGATTAGTATCTATCTGAGTGCCTTAATAAAAGAGTCTGTTGATGGTAGAAGGCCACCCACCTACTTTACAGGGCCGTGCTATCATGACACTCATGTACGCGGATGATATAGTCCTACTGTCTCAGACGAGGAAGGGACTGCAATCGCAGTTGGAGCAGTTTTCGCGTTACTGTAGTGAGAAAGGGCTAGAAGTGAACCACACAAAATTCCAGGTTATGCTGTTGGGAGGGAAAAAGAAAAAGTACATCTGGAAAATAGGTAGCAAGGAACTAACTCAAGTGGACAGTTTTGTATACCTGGGAATGTGCTTTTCCAGCCAACCTAACTGGAAGCGACATGCGAACTACCTTGCCCTAAAAGTAAGGGCAGGTGCCAAAGGGATCCTGGGCCTGGCAAGTAAACACAAGAATATTCCCTTGTCTTATATTCTCAAGGTCTTTTCAGCAAAAGTCCAAAATACATTCACGTATGGGGCTGAAGTTTTTCAGGAAGAGGCACCAGAAACAAATTTAGAGATAGTACAGAATAATTTCCTGTGAAGTTTGTTAGGAGTTCCCCAGGCAGTTCCTGCTGCAATTGTGAGAGCAGAAACAGGAGTAGTTTCGGTCGCAAGCATACTGCACCTCAAAAATCTTCAGTATTGGGCAAAGGTGTGTGTTAGGCCGGAAACTTGTTTGACTTCTCTATGCTTGCAAGAGGAGCTGAATCAATCTTGCGCACCCACTTATCCATGGATAAGGAAGGTTATTGACGCGCTGAACAGAGTAGGGCTTTCCTCCTAGTTTTTGTTGAACAAACCCTTGGGGCAACAGAAATCTATTATAAAGGCAGCTGTTGAGGACGTGGCAAAGCAAGAGGATATCTCTAAGATCGCAGAGTGGAAGGTGACATCATACTTCCAACAGTTGAAAATGATCCATGGTTGTGAGAAATACTTGGACCTTACACCAATAGAAATTTGCGTAGGGCTTATACCCTCTTGCATATGCAATTATTCAAATCACAAGTAACTCTGGGACGATATCATCAGAAGCCATATGAGCAGCAGCTATGTCCTTGTGACTTGGTAGAAATAGAGGATAGTTACCATATTCTCTTTAGGTGCAGTTATTACGAAGAATTAAGGGAGATATGCCTGATCCCCCTTTGGAAAAAGGGGAACCAACATCTGTCAGATGAAATAAAACTTAAGAAATCATTGGCAGTCCAGGATGCTGAGACAATTCAGGCGGTAGTGATCTTTGCTCGTTTGATAGCCAAGAGGAGGGAATGCATTCAGGTGGACTATGCATAACTAGATGCATTTTGGAGGTATGCTCCTTGTAGCTCACCCAGATTTTAGTCATCCGTATTAAGCAACTATCGCTTGCTATATGACTACTCCCATTATCATTGTTGTTATTTTTTACTTGTTTATTAATTATTGTTATTATTATTGTAACATGACATCATGTAGTTTTATAATGTACATTATATTTTGTTTTTAATTGGTTTTATTATTGTTATAATTTGGCTATATGGCAGAAGCTAGCCTAATAAAAAATTGAAATTGATTGAGTGAATTATTCTGTGATAACAAACACTTACTTACTATATAAATAGCAAGAGAGAGGATTTCTCGGGTAACTAAGGCCAAACTCATAGACATCGAGCTGGTGTCAGAGGTGGTTTTGTGGTCCCCCAGGGCGATAGTTCTGGTGGAACTTCAATAGCCATGCCGACGTCAGTCTTGGAGGGGCAGAGCATGAGTTCATGGCTGCCATGGCAACCATGGACCTGTCTCAGAGAGTAGTGGGCCCTGCACATACTGGAGGACATTCCCTGAACAGAATATTTTGCACAGGCCTTGAGGTGGGGGATCCGTTAGTGGGGGAAGGTGTCAACAGTGCCCTTGTTGCGGACAGATCATTATCTCCTCGAGGTGGGTATCTTGGCGCATGTCGGCTCCCAGGAGGGTGTGGAACCAGTTAGGTTGGTTCTCCCCTGAAGGCTTATGGAACCAGAAAGTTTCCAGATAGCTCTAGGGGATGTTTCCTATGACCTCAATGGCCACTCACTCGATGGCCTCATGTCTATGTGGAATTCCGTGCTGATGGAGGCCATCGACTGTGTGGCCCCCAGGCGTCCACTTCCAAAGTGCCGACAATGCAGCTCCCTGTGTTAAACAGAGGAGCTGCAGCAGATGAAGTGTGAAGGGCAGCAGTTAGAGCAATGGTTACGCCACTCACATGCTGAAGTTGACCGATTGCAGCATAGAGTCTGGTTACGTACCTATGCCGTTGCGGTGCAGACAGCAAAGAAGGTTTTCTTTGCTGCCCTCGTGTTTCTTTGCTGTTTCTTTGCTGCCCTCAGCTGAGCTGTTCCAGGTGGTGAGGGGGCTGGTCAGTCTGGCCTCCCTCCGCCTAGACTTAGAATAATCAAATGCTCACTGTGATTGGTTTGTGGACTTCTTTTCAGAAAAAAAGTGTGGCGTAATGCCAGTAGTGGGTGCTATAAAGCTGAACAACCCACTCACTGTGTTTCTCCAAATCTCTGACCAGGGGTTCCCACAACTGACAAACCCCCAAAAACCCTTGATATTCCGCTGCCACCACCTGAGTGTATCCCCAGAGGGCGTTCACACCACTCAGGAAATGTGAACCCTAAAAGGTATAAGCCTCACAGCTTCCCAAGAGCACTCCCTGTTCCCGGCACTCTTTCCCAGGGTTTCCTCCTTGGAGGCCAATCCCTTGAGTCACCCAAGGAAGGCTTCCCTTGGTACCAAAGCTGCTGGCTTCTCACCAAATAGGGAGTTTCTCCCTGCACAGTAACTTGGCCAGGCTTCCTAGCCAAAGGAGATGTATAATGCTCAGACAATAATGCATGCACACACACACACACACACACACACAGTAGGGTAAAAAGAAAACTTAAACTTTACTGGTACATATAAAAAGGAATAAAAACATAGAACTAGGGGTTGATAACCCTTTGAGCAAAGCAAGTCTGGTTTGGGGAATGGTACCCCATTTGGAACAGACCTATCTACTACAGTATCTGGAGTAGCAGGCAGGCAAGCAATTACTCATGCAGGGTTAGTCTTCCTGGTCTGATCTCCATAGGTGATGGTTTCCCTATGGGTTCCAAGTCCTTGTTCTGTCTAGGCCAGAGTTACAGAGTTCACATTCACAACACACACTCCATCAGAGTCCGGGGGGGGGGGGATGAAGGGGTGTGTCCTGGCTTTTTAAGTTCAATCTCTCCACCCCTTTGGGAATCGCCCCCAGGTAGGGGTTTCTCCAATCCAGGTGAACTGCCTGAGCCCTCTGACCTGTGATGTCACTTAGGTGAGACATCATGGCGTTCACCTTGAGATACTGATCCCTGTCCTTGGCTTTTGGAGCATGCCCAGAACACTTGTCCTGTGACCTTGCATTTGTCCAGGCCCTTGGGGGGTGGTTTGATAGGGTGTAATAGTGTTTGTCTAGGGGTACTCTGGTAGGGAAACGGGCATTTTGCCACAAAAATCACTCAAATTCACCACGATTTTGATTAAACGTTTTTAGCAGAGGATGGATCAGAGGCAGTAGAAGCCCCATCTTGTCCTGTTTTGTGGGATGAGTTTGAGGCTGTGTTGCCCTCGGATGCGGGGGGTGCTCTTGTGACTGTGCAAGCCACCTATTGTGAATTAGTTCCATGCCCGTCCAGGCTGGGAGACACTGGAGCCATTGCTGGCGGGAATAGTCAACACCTCCCTTAGGGAGGACAGAGTGCCAGACTGCCTCAAGGAGGCGGTGGTGCTGGCCCTGCTCAAGAAGCCATCTTTGGACATTGACACCCTGGTCAGCTATCGGCCAGTTTAGGGACCTTTTTAGGGAAGGTTATTGAATAGGTGGTGGCTCAGCAGCTTCACGGGCATTTGGACCGGGTCAATTTTCTTGATACCTCGCAGTCGGGTTTTTGTCTGTGTTATGGCATGGAGACTGCACTTGTGGCCTTGGTCAACAACCTCTCCCATGAATTGGACCGAGGTCGCTTGACCCTGTTAATTCTGTTAGATCTCTCGGCTGCATTTGATACCATTGATCATGAGTTGCTGGTGACTCGGCTGCGGGACCGGGCAGGAATTAACAGGACTGTTCTTGAAAAGTTCCACTCTTTCCTGGCTGAGAGAACCCAGTGTGTAGTCCTGGGGTAGTTTTCATCTTCCCCACGGGGCCTCACGTGTGGGGTTCCACAGGGTTCAATCTTATCCCCTCTCTTGTTCAAATGTGTACATGCAGCCTTTGGGAGAGGGTGTCAGGAATTTTGGGGTGAGGTGTCACCGAGCTGGTGACAGGAAGGTGCGGGGTATAAATCATAGAAATAAAAATAAATAAATAAATAAATATGCTGATGACACCCAGCTATCTCTCTCATTTTCCTGACTCAGGGCCAGCAGTCTCGCTGCTTACCCGGTGTCTGTCGGCTGTGGGGAATTGGATGAGGGCAAGCCACCTGAAGCTAAATCCTGACAAGACGGAGATGATGGTTGTGGGGAAGGCCAAAAGGGTAGCGTCCCCCATCATTGATAGGGCCATCCTCCCCTAGTTTCACAGGTCCAGAGCCTGGGGGTGCTCCTGGACCCGCAGCTTCACCTGGATGTCCAGGTGGAGGCTGTGAATTTTGCCAGTTACATCTGGTGCGTCGGCTTAGGCTGTATTTATTTATTTATTTATTTATTTATAAAACTTCTACCCCGCCCCTCCTGCACGCAGCTCGGGGCGGCTTCCAACAATCTTTAAAACAATGTAAAAACAATTTAAAAACAACCATAAATATTATAAATAATTAATATACAGGGCAAAACAAAGCACTAAGAACCAAAAGTAGGTGGGGGAATTAAAACCCACCCTACTCCCCCTCCCTCCCAAAGGCCTGGGCGAACAGCCAGGTCTTACAGTTTTGCCGGAATATTAATAGGTTAGGGGCCAGGCGAGCTTCCTCTGGAAGGGAGTTCCACAGCCGCAGTCCCACTACCGAGAATGCCCTCTCCATCGTGGCCCCCCGCTTAATACGGGGGACCTCCAAGAAGGCACCCCCGGCGGACCGCAGGAGCCGCTCTGGGTCGCGAAGGGTGAGGTGGTCCCTAAGGTATGAGGGGCCGAGACCATGTAGGGCTTTATAGATCATCACCAACACCTTGAACTTGGCTCAGCACGCTATCGGCAGCCAGTGCAGAGCTCGGAGCACCGGTGTCATATGCTCCCGGCGACCCATCTCCGTAAGAAGACGAGCCGCCACATTCTGCACCAGCTGCAGCCTCCAAACCAAGAACAAGGGAAGCCCCACGTAGAGCGCGTTACAGTAGTCGAGCCTCGAGGTGATGAAGGCATGGATGAGGGTGGCCAGGTCCGGGCCGGAGACAAACGGACGCAGCCTACGTACTAGATATAGCTGGCGGAAGGCAGCGTATGTCTCAGACTCTGATCTGGCCACAATCATCCATGCTTTTCTTACCTCAAGCCTGGCTTACTGCAATGCACTCTACGTGGGGCTACCCTTGGTGTTGGTCCGGAAGCTGCAGCTGGTGCAGAATGCGGCGGCCCGTCTCTTGAGGGACGGTCTGACGCGAGCACATTACACCAGTGCTCCGTTCTCTGCACTTGCTGCCGACAGTTTTCCAGGCCCAATTCAAGGTGTTGGTGTTAACCTTTACAGTCCTAAACGGCCTGGTCCCCGCCTACCTTCAGGACTGCCTCAACCTCCGGATTCTGGATCGACCTCTGCGGTCAACTGGGGGTGCCCTCCTTGAGGTCCCCCAGGTTCTCCAGGTGTCAGCCATGGGGACAGCATTCTCGGTGGCTGCACCGCGGTTGTGCAACTCCCTCCCGCCAGAGGTCCGCCTGGCCATAGATCTTCCCTCTTTCTGTAGACAATGTAAGACCTGGCTATTCCACCGGGCCTTTGCTGAGGGAAATGGGATGGGTGAGTTGGGTTGGGAAGGGGGTTACTGCTTTATTACTGGGTTATTTTAATGTAGGGGAGAAATGTTGATTTTTAATCATGTTTATTGTGTTTTAAATGTTGTTAGCTGCCCCCAAGATGCTTATGCAGGAGGGGGCGACATACAAATGTAATTATAAATGTCAGAGAGGTTGCTGCTGGTATTACAGGCCAGGAGACTACATCACTGGTGGGGTTTTATCTATGGTCAGCACTACAAGGAGACTCCTTCAAGACACCTCCCCATTTACTTGATCTTGGTGATTTAAAGTAAGTGTTTGTTGCTAGACTGAACTGCACTGAGCCAGGTGTAAATGCAGAGTAACCACCAGGAAGGCAGCAGAGCTATTCCAAATTTACACCATTTGTAAGTGGGAGCAGAATCTGGACCTACAAGCTGCAGATGCAGGCGAGCAGAAGCTAACTGGGAAAGTTAACTGGGATAAGCTAGGAAATAAGAAGTCTGATCTTGCTCTATTTGGCGTAAGTGGACCCCTGAATAAGGGGCGCCAGTGCAGACGTTGGAATGGTTCCCCTCGTTTCACCTCCCAGTGGCAGGGCACACAGGTGCACCAATGAGCATGCTCCTTCCCCTACAACATATGCGCCTGGTGCAGCTTCACTAGCTGTTCCTATTATAAAAACACCCTTGCCCTTGAATGATTGATTACATTTGTACAAATTCTCAAGCACTGCCCTGATTGTGTCTATTCCAAATAACTATATTTTAAATAAATATTGAGGTTGGTTTTTTTTAAAGAAAAGGTCAGTTGTTAGCAGATGCCAGAATTCAGATTTCTCAAGCGTCCTTAACACAGCCCCAAATGAGAATGTGGCTTCTCTTAAATGGTTACATAGGCTGTTTTTAAATGGGACATGCTCACCACCACCCCACCGACCGTCTGAAGATGGTGTGGGTGGGCACGCACTCCTGTGACCCAGGCACCGCCCAAGCACGGAGCATCAGGAAAATATCTAGGATGCTCCATGCAGGAGCAGGAGTGGATGGTGCGTGGGTAGGGGTGCACACCTGTCCCGGTCTGTTTAAAACCCTCCACCCACTGGAGGTGCACGTGCACTCCACACGGATCCTCCACCACCCCAGTCGTGCTCGTTTAAGAACAGGTAGAGTCCTTAGTTGTATGACCATGTTCTAAATTTAACCCCATGGATATAGCTGTGTTCTGGCAAAGGGTAGAAGAACAAACCAGCAGCCTGTCTGCATCTCAATAGGTCAGTGTCTTCTACATCATTGTGCCTTCCTTTTGGCTGTGCTTAAATGATAAAAACAAGCCTACAGAAGGAAAATATTTAGCATCCCCACTATAATTTTTAGTATCCACATAACTTGGAAGTTACAGTGCTGGATCTGCAAAGTTGCACACGTAAGTTATGAACATTAACACAAGTCATGAAGTAGAGTTTAAATGATTTCTTCTCTTTACAATGAAACAAACCTGGAAGGTCCCGCAAATTCCTGCTTCCTTTTCTCTTTAGCATCAAGTAAATTCCATGAATTAAGAGATAAGCCAAATTCCTTATTATTTCGTCCAGGTCCATACACTGAAGCTATTCCCAAAGTAGTATGGTATTAATCGCTATGCTGAAGCTTTAGGTCTTTCCTTGCTCCAGTATGCAGCAGTTCCATGAAAGCTTAATATGGGGAAATGTCTTACCTGTAACACTTCTTCAAGTTGTATCCTCTCACCATGTCCCATTATAAGTATTTGGTGCCATCTAGCGCCTCATTTGGAGTATAGCAAGCTCTCACTCTCTCTGACATCACTTGCCCATGGCATATTAATAGTCCTCACTGACCAGCCCCTTCAGTTCATGAATAGCCACTGCAAGCAGGGAGGTGGGCAGGAGCAGGGACTTGGTGAGAGGATACAGTTCAAAGAAGAATCGTTACAAGTATTTTTAAAAATTACTAGGGATGGGCGAACAGATCGCGGTTTGGGTTCGGGCATTCGGTTTGGTTGTTCAGTTCGGGCATTCGGTTCGTTCATCGAGTTCGGTTTCGGCTGTTCAGTTCAGGCGTGTTCAGTTCGGTTCAGGCGTTCGGTAAAAGGTATCGCGAGATCCCATGATCACACCAGAAACCAGAAATTCGAGTGCGTGCGGAGCTGTGTGGCGAGAGAGTGTGTTTTTGTCTGGCTGGCTGTTCGGTTTCATGTGTTTTGGCTGTTTGTTTTTGGTTTGGCTGTGTTGTTTTGGTTGGTGAGTGTTGGTGGGTGACTGTTGTTGGTCTGTGTGTGAGCTTTTTAAAAAAAAANGGCAAGCATCCTGCACCAGCACCAACTGCTGCCTCTAGCAGCAGGAGCAGTATTCCTCCTGCTAGGGGGGGCAGAACAGCAGCAGGAGCCTCCCCAGCAGCACCGTCAGTCCACCATGGAGGAGTTGGGGTGGGGGGATCTGTCAAGGCCATTGGCAGGGCGCCGTGGCATTGGCTTCCAAGAGAAAGCGAAGCGCATGTTGGCAGAAATGATTACCCTGACTGGCAGCCCTTCTCAATTGTGGAGGACAAGGGCTTCCAGCGGCTGATTGGGTTCCTGGCCCCCAACTTTAAGCTCCCTTCCCGCTCCACCCTGAGTCGGACTGTGGTGCCACAGCTCTACAGGGCTTTGAAGGAGCGGGTGAGGGAGTAGCTGTCAGGGGCTGGGGGGGCCATTATCCACTTCACCATGGACCTGTGGTCCAGCAGGAATGCACGGCATGCCTACCTGGCAGTGACAGCACATTGGTGGCAGGACCCAGAGTCAGCACTTGGCAGTGGCAGAAGGGGACCTGAAGCAGGGTATAGGTGGGCCCTGCTTCAGGCCCATGTAATGGATAGCTCCCACACCTCAAGGTTCTTTGAGGCAGTCCTGGCCGCCATGGTGAGGGAGTGGGTCACACCAGGTGCGGCCTTCACCAAGGAGTGTGTGGTTACAGACCACATGGCCAATATGCTAAAGGCAGTCCGTGACGGGGGCTTCACAAGCATCCCTTGCACCGCACACACCCTCCATCTTGTGGTCAAGGATGCTCTGGGCTTGGGGGATAAGGGGATTGGGCCAGGCACCCTTAGCTCCCTGGTCAACTGGGGGAGGAAGCTGGCAGGGTTCTTCAACTGCAGTGTGAAGGGCAGCGAGCTTCTCCGGGAGGAGCAGGCACAGCAACACTCCCCAGTGCACCAGCTGGTGCAAGATGTGCCCACCAGGTGGAATTCCACCTTCCTGATGCTTGAGCGGTTTCTGGAGCAGAAACCTGCCTTGCATCAGGTTGAACTGGACATACACATCGAGGCACCTCCAGGGTACAACAGGGAGGAATGGGAGATGATTGCTCAGACGGTCTTCGTCCTGAGACCATTCCTGGCCGTGACGGAGATCTTGAGCAGCTCCACCGCTGCCCTCAGTCAGGTGACCCTGCTGGTCCATAGTCTCAGCAGCAGCCTGGATGAGATTCTGGGTGGGGGGGGATTGTGGCCTTCAGGGCAGGAGGATTTAGATGAGGCGATTGACCTTGCATGCAAGCTGAAGGCAGGGCTGAGTGCGTGCTTTGACAAGCTGCTGCATGGGGAGGATTATGTGCTGGCAACCATGCTGGACCCCAGGATCAAAGGCAACATGGCACGTGAGTCAGTGCTATATATCTTCTGGAACGAAGTGCTGGTGCAGAGGGTCCGGAAGGCAGAGTGGGCTATGCAGGAGGACACCCCTGGGGATGGTGGGAGTGGGAGCAGCCACCCCTCTCAGCCAGGTAGGACTATCTGTGTCCCCAGCCCTACCAGTAACAGCAGCACCAGCAGCAGGATGAGCAGCAGCAGCACCCCTATTGCCAGCAGCTCCTCCTGTGTACAGGCCATTCTGGGGAGCATGGGACCATGCACAATAATAGGGCAAGTGGCGTGGCTGAGGGCAGGGGGGCAGGTGGTGCCCACCCAGAGCTACCAGAGGGAGTATGATAGCACCTCAGCAGCAGTGGAGAGCTACCTTGAAGAGGAGTCCTGCATTGATCCCAGCAGTGATCCTGTGGCCTACTGGGCCAGCAAGGCCAACGTGTGGTTGGCCCTGTTGAAAGTGGCCAAGGGTATCCTGTCCTGCCCACCAACCTGTGTCCCCAGCGAGCGGGTGTTCTCTGTGGTGGGGGACATTTGCTCCCCGCACCGCCTGAGACTGGGGGCCAAGTTGGTGGAGCAGTTGCTCTTCTTGAAGGTCAACCTTCCGCTGCTGGGATTCCCCGAGCTGCCCCTGGACAAGGATTGATGGTGCAGTGGCACATGCCATCCCATGCCAGAGGCAGTCTTGGGACGGGGCTCCTCCTCCTCCTCAATCTGGGCTAGGGCTACTGCTCCTGTGCTGCTGAGGTGGTGTCCCTCCCTCCCAATGCCTAGCACCCGCCCTGTCCCTCTTTTTCTCTCATATACTAGATGACCTTGGCCGTCTTATCTGACTGACCTCATGACGCAGGGTGGCATTGGGAAACAAATGGTAAGTCTGCCAGCCGGCCTATGGCTACACGATCTCGGCCCAACTATATGACACTGACTGGCTCTCTCTGCACAATCTTTGATAGCCTATCTGAGTGCCCTGCTGCCAATGTCCGAACCTGCCTGCCATACTGCCTCTCATGCCATGCTACCTGTCTGCCCACCCAGGTTGCTGCCAAGCTCAAAGCCTGCCTCAGTCCGCCTTCCTGCCTCCCATGCCAAGGTGCCTGTCTGCCCACCCAGGTTGCCTAGCTCAAAGTATGCCCAAGCTTGCCTGCCCTACTGCCTCTCATGCCATGCTGCCTGCCTGCCTGCCCATCCACCCAGGCTGCAAAGCTTGAACTCTGCCTCAGTCTGCCTGACTGCCGCTCATGCCATGCCGCCTGACTGCCTGCCCTCACAACCAATGTCTGCTGCTGCTAGTGCCAATGGCCCCCAGGCCAGGCCTATATGCTGTCTGTGCCAAGGGTTCTGTACCCTGGCAACCCACTGTCTGCTGATGCCAATGGTCCCAAGGCCTATACCATCTCGGCCCCTCTGTGACACTGACTGGCTCTCTCTCTCTGCACAGTCTTTGCTAGCCTATCTGAGTGCCCTGCTGCCAATGTCACAGTCTGCCTGCCCTACTACCTCTTTATGCCACTGAGGCAGGGTTCAAGTTTTGCAGCCTGGGTGGGTGGACGGGCAGGCAGCGTGACGCTGCCTGCCCGTCCACCCACCCAGGCTGCAAAACTTGAACCCTGCCTCAGTGGCATAAAGAGGTAGTAGGGCAGGCAGACTGTGACATTGGCAGCAGGGCACTCAGATAGGCTAGCAAAGACTGTGCAGAGAGAGAGAGCCAGTCAGTGTCACAGAGGGGCCGAGATGGTATAGGCCTTGGGACCATTGGCATCAGCAGACAGTGGGTTGCCAGGGTACAGAACCCTTGGCACAGACAGCATATAGGCCTGGCCTGGGGGCCATTGGCACTAGCAGCAGCAGACATTGGTTGTGAGGGCAGGCAGTCAGGCGGCATGGCATGAGCGGCAGTCAGGCAGACTGAGGCAGAGTTCAAGCTTTGCAGCCTGGGTGGATGGGCAGGCAGGCAGGCAGCATGGCATGAGAGGCAGTAGGGCAGGCAAGCTTGGGCATACTTTGAGCTAGGCAACCTGGGTGGGCAGACAGGCACCTTGGCATGGGAGGCAGGAAGGCGGACTGAGGCAGGCTTTGAGCTTGGCAGCAACCTGGGTGGGCAGACAGGTAGCATGGCATGAGAGGCAGTATGGCAGGCAGGTTCGGACATTGGCAGCAGGGCACTCAGATAGGCTATCAAAGATTGTGCAGAGAGAGCCAGTCAGTGTCATATAGTTGGGCCGAGATCGTGTAGCCATAGGCCGGCTGGCAGACTTACCATTTGTTTCCCAATGCCACCCTGCGTCATGAGGTCAGTCAGATAAGACGGCCAAGGTCATCTAGTATATGAGAGAAAAAGAGGGACAGGGCGGGTGCTAGGCATTGGGAGGGAGGGACACCACCTCAGCAGCACAGGAGCAGTAGCCCTAGCCCAGATTGAGGAGGAGGAGGAGCCCCGTCCCAAGACTGCCTCTGGCATGGGATGGCATGTGCCACTGCACCATCAATCCTTGTCCAGGGGCAGCTCGGGGAATCCCAGCAGCGGAAGGTTGACCTTCAAGAAGAGCAACTGCTCCACCAACTTGGCCCCCAGTCTCAGGCGGTGCGGGGAGCAAATGTCCCCCACCACAGAGAACACCCGCTCGCTGGGGACACAGGTTGGTGGGCAGGACAGGATACCCTTGGCCACTTTCAACAGGGCCAACCACACGTTGGCCTTGCTGGCCCAGTAGGCCACAGGATCACTGCTGGGATCAATGCAGGACTCCTCTTCAAGGTAGCTCTCCACTGCTGCTGAGGTGCTATCATACTCCCTCTGGTAGCTCTGGGTGGGCACCACCTGCCCCCCTGCCCTCAGCCACGCCAGTTGCCCTATTATTGTGCATGGTCCCATGCTCCCCAGAATGGCCTGTACACAGGAGGAGCTGCTGGCAATAGGGGTGCTGCTGCTGCTCATCCTGCTGCTGGTGCTGCTGTTACTGGTAGGGCTGGGGACACAGATAGTCCTACCTGGCTGAGAGGGGTGGCTGCTCCCACTCCCACCATCCCCAGGGGTGTCCTCCTGCATAGCCCACTCTGCCTTCCGGACCCTCTGCACCAGCACTTCGTTCCAGAAGATATATAGCACTGACTCACGTGCCATGTTGCCTTTGATCCTGGGGTCCAGCATGGTTGCCAGCACATAATCCTCCCCATGCAGCAGCTTGTCAAAGCACGCACTCAGCCCTGCCTTCAGCTTGCATGCAAGGTCAATCGCCTCATCTAAATCCTCCTGCCCTGAAGGCCACAATCCCCCCCCACCCAGAATCTCATCCAGGCTGCTGCTGAGACTATGGACCAGCAGGGTCACCTGACTGAGGGCAGCGGTGGAGCTGCTCAAGATCTCCGTCACGGCCAGGAATGGTCTCAGGACGAAGACCGTCTGAGCAATCATCTCCCATTCCTCCCTGTTGTACCCTGGAGGTGCCTCGATGTGTATGTCCAGTTCAACCTGATGCAAGGCAGGTTTCTGCTCCAGAAACCGCTCAAGCATCAGGAAGGTGGAATTCCACCTGGTGGGCACATCTTGCACCAGCTGGTGCACTGGGGAGTGTTGCTGTGCCTGCTCCTCCCGGAGAAGCTCGCTGCCCTTCACACTGCAGTTGAAGAACCCTGCCAGCTTCCTCCCCCAGTTGACCAGGGAGCTAAGGGTGCCTGGCCCAATCCCNCATGACGCAGGGTGGCATTGGGAAACAAATGGTAAGTCTGCCAGCCGGCCTATGGCTACACGATCTCGGCCCAACTATATGACACTGACTGGCTCTCTCTGCACAATCTTTGATAGCCTATCTGAGTGCCCTGCTGCCAATGTCCGAACCTGCCTGCCATACTGCCTCTCATGCCATGCTACCTGTCTGCCCACCCAGGTTGCTGCCAAGCTCAAAGCCTGCCTCAGTCCGCCTTCCTGCCTCCCATGCCAAGGTGCCTGTCTGCCCACCCAGGTTGCCTAGCTCAAAGTATGCCCAAGCTTGCCTGCCCTACTGCCTCTCATGCCATGCTGCCTGCCTGCCTGCCCATCCACCCAGGCTGCAAAGCTTGAACTCTGCCTCAGTCTGCCTGACTGCCGCTCATGCCATGCCGCCTGACTGCCTGCCCTCACAACCAATGTCTGCTGCTGCTAGTGCCAATGGCCCCCAGGCCAGGCCTATATGCTGTCTGTGCCAAGGGTTCTGTACCCTGGCAACCCACTGTCTGCTGATGCCAATGGTCCCAAGGCCTATACCATCTCGGCCCCTCTGTGACACTGACTGGCTCTCTCTCTCTGCACAGTCTTTGCTAGCCTATCTGAGTGCCCTGCTGCCAATGTCACAGTCTGCCTGCCCTACTACCTCTTTATGCCACTGAGGCAGGGTTCAAGTTTTGCAGCCTGGGTGGGTGGACGGGCAGGCAGCGTGACGCTGCCTGCCCGTCCACCCACCCAGGCTGCAAAACTTGAACCCTGCCTCAGTGGCATAAAGAGGTAGTAGGGCAGGCAGACTGTGACATTGGCAGCAGGGCACTCAGATAGGCTAGCAAAGACTGTGCAGAGAGAGAGAGCCAGTCAGTGTCACAGAGGGGCCGAGATGGTATAGGCCTTGGGACCATTGGCATCAGCAGACAGTGGGTTGCCAGGGTACAGAACCCTTGGCACAGACAGCATATAGGCCTGGCCTGGGGGCCATTGGCACTAGCAGCAGCAGACATTGGTTGTGAGGGCAGGCAGTCAGGCGGCATGGCATGAGCGGCAGTCAGGCAGACTGAGGCAGAGTTCAAGCTTTGCAGCCTGGGTGGATGGGCAGGCAGGCAGGCAGCATGGCATGAGAGGCAGTAGGGCAGGCAAGCTTGGGCATACTTTGAGCTAGGCAACCTGGGTGGGCAGACAGGCACCTTGGCATGGGAGGCAGGAAGGCGGACTGAGGCAGGCTTTGAGCTTGGCAGCAACCTGGGTGGGCAGACAGGTAGCATGGCATGAGAGGCAGTATGGCAGGCAGGTTCGGACATTGGCAGCAGGGCACTCAGATAGGCTATCAAAGATTGTGCAGAGAGAGCCAGTCAGTGTCATATAGTTGGGCCGAGATCGTGTAGCCATAGGCCGGCTGGCAGACTTACCATTTGTTTCCCAATGCCACCCTGCGTCATGAGGTCAGTCAGATAAGACGGCCAAGGTCATCTAGTATATGAGAGAAAAAGAGGGACAGGGCGGGTGCTAGGCATTGGGAGGGAGGGACACCACCTCAGCAGCACAGGAGCAGTAGCCCTAGCCCAGATTGAGGAGGAGGAGGAGCCCCGTCCCAAGACTGCCTCTGGCATGGGATGGCATGTGCCACTGCACCATCAATCCTTGTCCAGGGGCAGCTCGGGGAATCCCAGCAGCGGAAGGTTGACCTTCAAGAAGAGCAACTGCTCCACCAACTTGGCCCCCAGTCTCAGGCGGTGCGGGGAGCAAATGTCCCCCACCACAGAGAACACCCGCTCGCTGGGGACACAGGTTGGTGGGCAGGACAGGATACCCTTGGCCACTTTCAACAGGGCCAACCACACGTTGGCCTTGCTGGCCCAGTAGGCCACAGGATCACTGCTGGGATCAATGCAGGACTCCTCTTCAAGGTAGCTCTCCACTGCTGCTGAGGTGCTATCATACTCCCTCTGGTAGCTCTGGGTGGGCACCACCTGCCCCCCTGCCCTCAGCCACGCCAGTTGCCCTATTATTGTGCATGGTCCCATGCTCCCCAGAATGGCCTGTACACAGGAGGAGCTGCTGGCAATAGGGGTGCTGCTGCTGCTCATCCTGCTGCTGGTGCTGCTGTTACTGGTAGGGCTGGGGACACAGATAGTCCTACCTGGCTGAGAGGGGTGGCTGCTCCCACTCCCACCATCCCCAGGGGTGTCCTCCTGCATAGCCCACTCTGCCTTCCGGACCCTCTGCACCAGCACTTCGTTCCAGAAGATATATAGCACTGACTCACGTGCCATGTTGCCTTTGATCCTGGGGTCCAGCATGGTTGCCAGCACATAATCCTCCCCATGCAGCAGCTTGTCAAAGCACGCACTCAGCCCTGCCTTCAGCTTGCATGCAAGGTCAATCGCCTCATCTAAATCCTCCTGCCCTGAAGGCCACAATCCCCCCCCACCCAGAATCTCATCCAGGCTGCTGCTGAGACTATGGACCAGCAGGGTCACCTGACTGAGGGCAGCGGTGGAGCTGCTCAAGATCTCCGTCACGGCCAGGAATGGTCTCAGGACGAAGACCGTCTGAGCAATCATCTCCCATTCCTCCCTGTTGTACCCTGGAGGTGCCTCGATGTGTATGTCCAGTTCAACCTGATGCAAGGCAGGTTTCTGCTCCAGAAACCGCTCAAGCATCAGGAAGGTGGAATTCCACCTGGTGGGCACATCTTGCACCAGCTGGTGCACTGGGGAGTGTTGCTGTGCCTGCTCCTCCCGGAGAAGCTCGCTGCCCTTCACACTGCAGTTGAAGAACCCTGCCAGCTTCCTCCCCCAGTTGACCAGGGAGCTAAGGGTGCCTGGCCCAATCCCCTTATCCCCCAAGCCCAGAGCATCCTTGACCACAAGATGGAGGGTGTGTGCGGTGCAAGGGATGCTTGTGAAGCCCCCGTCACGGACTGCCTTTAGCATATTGGCCATGTGGTCTGTAACCACACACTCCTTGGTGAAGGCCGCACCTGGTGTGACCCACTCCCTCACCATGGCGGCCAGGACTGCCTCAAAGAACCTTGAGGTGTGGGAGCTATCCATTACATGGGCCTGAAGCAGGGCCCACCTATACCCTGCTTCAGGTCCCCTTCTGCCACTGCCAAGTGCTGACTCTGGGTCCTGCCACCAATGTGCTGTCACTGCCAGGTAGGCATGCCGTGCATTCCTGCTGGACCACAGGTCCATGGTGAAGTGGATAATGGCCCCCCCAGCCCCTGACAGCTACTCCCTCACCCGCTCCTTCAAAGCCCTGTAGAGCTGTGGCACCACAGTCCGACTCAGGGTGGAGCGGGAAGGGAGCTTAAAGTTGGGGGCCAGGAACCCAATCAGCCGCTGGAAGCCCTTGTCCTCCACAATTGAGAAGGGCTGCCAGTCAGGGTAATCATTTCTGCCAACATGCGCTTCGCTTTCTCTTGGAAGCCAATGCCACGGCGCCCTGCCAATGGCCTTGACAGATCCCCCCACCCCAACTCCTCCATGGTGGACTGACGGTGCTGCTGGGGAGGCTCCTGCTGCTGTTCTGCCCCCCCTAGCAGGAGGAATACTGCTCCTGCTGCTAGAGGCAGCAGTTGGTGCTGGTGCAGGATGCTTGCCGGCTGAAGGAGCAAGGCTCCTGGCCGCTGCAGTCAGGAACCCGCTTGCATCCACTTGCCCTGCCTTCCCACTGAGCAGCAGAGCACTGTGGCATGACTTTAGGTGCCTTGCCATTGCCGTTGTCCCCAGGTTGCTGATCACCTGCCCACGTTTTACCACCTTTTTGCACCTTTTTGCACACAGTGCACTGCACCTCTCTGGGATCATTTGCCCACACCTGCTTAAAATGATCCCAGACTGAGGATTGTTTTCCCCCTCCTGCCTTCTGGCCTGCCCCAGCTGACGCACTGCTGCCAGTGCTGCTGCAAGGGGCAGAACTGTGTGGCACTGGCGACACAGCTCTGGGAGGAGAGTCAGCCATCTCCTCTGCGGCACTAGTGTCTGCCTCTGAGTCACTGTCCCTGGTTACTGTGATGTTGTCCCATGAAGGGGAGTACTGTGACACAGAGGCTTGACTGCCTGCCATGCTGCAGGCACTCCCCCTGTGCCCCCCTCTATAGCGGTCACTGCTGCTGCTGCTACTCCTCTCCCTACTGCCATTGCCCATGGATCGGGCCCTTCCTCCAGCAGCAGGGGAGGGCTCCACCAGCTCTTAACTGCTGCTGGGGATCGCCTCCACAATGGGGGACATTGGTGGCCCTGGAGAAACATATGAAGCAGCAGATCCTGCTCCAGCGGCAGCAGAGACAGCCGCAGCCTCATGTTGTCCAAATTTGTCCTGCTGCCCTGCGTGGCAGTGGAGGAGGGCACTGCCAGGAGGCGACACTGAGCCACTGAAGCCTGTTGCCCCAAAGCTGGCCTGCTGAGTTTGGGGGGTGATGATGAGCTCTGGCTGCTGCCATGCCACTGGCATGGCCCCTACCCCTACCACGTCTCCCACGTGCCCTATTGCCTGTCTTATAGGCAGCAGACCAGCCTCTCCTTCCCTTCTCCCCATTTCTCCCTCCAAAATAATGCTTTTATTTTATTTTTATTCAAATTTTTTATCTATCTATCTATATACACTAAATCTAACTGCTATTAACTATTCTAAATGCTATGAACTAAATGGATTATATAATAACTACAAAGGCCTACTCCTGCAAACACTAAAACTAAATCACTAAACGCTATCTCTATCACTAAGCTAACTCCTACAACTGTCTACTATCTCTAATCTATTTATCTATCTATCTATGGGATGGTGGAGGGGGAAATCACAAACACCACAAGGAGGGGTACAACACTGAAATGAAACCTAAATCAATCTAATAATCCTACTCTAAATGAATCAAAAAACAGGGGAAGGGAATCAGGGATGGACTATATATATAAACGGAGAGGGAAAGGGTTCAATGAAGGGATGAGGAAGGAAGGGAGATTGAACACAGAGAACACAAATCTATCTAATATAATCTAAATAAATGATAATATGGAGGTAAATGGGTTGGATGGGTGAAATAGGAGGAGGATGGCAATGGACTGAGGAGAANTGTTGTACCCTGGAGGTGCCTCGATGTGTATGTCCAGTTCAACCTGATGCAAGGCAGGTTTCTGCTCCAGAAACCGCTCAAGCATCAGGAAGGTGGAATTCCACCTGGTGGGCACATCTTGCACCAGCTGGTGCACTGGGGAGTGTTGCTGTGCCTGCTCCTCCCGGAGAAGCTCGCTGCCCTTCACACTGCAGTTGAAGAACCCTGCCAGCTTCCTCCCCCAGTTGACCAGGGAGCTAAGGGTGCCTGGCCCAATCCCCTTATCCCCCAAGCCCAGAGCATCCTTGACCACAAGATGGAGGGTGTGTGCGGTGCAAGGGATGCTTGTGAAGCCCCCGTCACGGACTGCCTTTAGCATATTGGCCATGTGGTCTGTAACCACACACTCCTTGGTGAAGGCCGCACCTGGTGTGACCCACTCCCTCACCATGGCGGCCAGGACTGCCTCAAAGAACCTTGAGGTGTGGGAGCTATCCATTACATGGGCCTGAAGCAGGGCCCACCTATACCCTGCTTCAGGTCCCCTTCTGCCACTGCCAAGTGCTGACTCTGGGTCCTGCCACCAATGTGCTGTCACTGCCAGGTAGGCATGCCGTGCATTCCTGCTGGACCACAGGTCCATGGTGAAGTGGATAATGGCCCCCCCAGCCCCTGACAGCTACTCCCTCACCCGCTCCTTCAAAGCCCTGTAGAGCTGTGGCACCACAGTCCGACTCAGGGTGGAGCGGGAAGGGAGCTTAAAGTTGGGGGCCAGGAACCCAATCAGCCGCTGGAAGCCCTTGTCCTCCACAATTGAGAAGGGCTGCCAGTCAGGGTAATCATTTCTGCCAACATGCGCTTCGCTTTCTCTTGGAAGCCAATGCCACGGCGCCCTGCCAATGGCCTTGACAGATCCCCCCACCCCAACTCCTCCATGGTGGACTGACGGTGCTGCTGGGGAGGCTCCTGCTGCTGTTCTGCCCCCCCTAGCAGGAGGAATACTGCTCCTGCTGCTAGAGGCAGCAGTTGGTGCTGGTGCAGGATGCTTGCCGGCTGAAGGAGCAAGGCTCCTGGCCGCTGCAGTCAGGAACCCGCTTGCATCCACTTGCCCTGCCTTCCCACTGAGCAGCAGAGCACTGTGGCATGACTTTAGGTGCCTTGCCATTGCCGTTGTCCCCAGGTTGCTGATCACCTGCCCACGTTTTACCACCTTTTTGCACCTTTTTGCACACAGTGCACTGCACCTCTCTGGGATCATTTGCCCACACCTGCTTAAAATGATCCCAGACTGAGGATTGTTTTCCCCCTCCTGCCTTCTGGCCTGCCCCAGCTGACGCACTGCTGCCAGTGCTGCTGCAAGGGGCAGAACTGTGTGGCACTGGCGACACAGCTCTGGGAGGAGAGTCAGCCATCTCCTCTGCGGCACTAGTGTCTGCCTCTGAGTCACTGTCCCTGGTTACTGTGATGTTGTCCCATGAAGGGGAGTACTGTGACACAGAGGCTTGACTGCCTGCCATGCTGCAGGCACTCCCCCTGTGCCCCCCTCTATAGCGGTCACTGCTGCTGCTGCTACTCCTCTCCCTACTGCCATTGCCCATGGATCGGGCCCTTCCTCCAGCAGCAGGGGAGGGCTCCACCAGCTCTTAACTGCTGCTGGGGATCGCCTCCACAATGGGGGACATTGGTGGCCCTGGAGAAACATATGAAGCAGCAGATCCTGCTCCAGCGGCAGCAGAGACAGCCGCAGCCTCATGTTGTCCAAATTTGTCCTGCTGCCCTGCGTGGCAGTGGAGGAGGGCACTGCCAGGAGGCGACACTGAGCCACTGAAGCCTGTTGCCCCAAAGCTGGCCTGCTGAGTTTGGGGGGTGATGATGAGCTCTGGCTGCTGCCATGCCACTGGCATGGCCCCTACCCCTACCACGTCTCCCACGTGCCCTATTGCCTGTCTTATAGGCAGCAGACCAGCCTCTCCTTCCCTTCTCCCCATTTCTCCCTCCAAAATAATGCTTTTATTTTATTTTTATTCAAATTTTTTATCTATCTATCTATATACACTAAATCTAACTGCTATTAACTATTCTAAATGCTATGAACTAAATGGATTATATAATAACTACAAAGGCCTACTCCTGCAAACACTAAAACTAAATCACTAAACGCTATCTCTATCACTAAGCTAACTCCTACAACTGTCTACTATCTCTAATCTATTTATCTATCTATCTATGGGATGGTGGAGGGGGAAATCACAAACACCACAAGGAGGGGTACAACACTGAAATGAAACCTAAATCAATCTAATAATCCTACTCTAAATGAATCAAAAAACAGGGGAAGGGAATCAGGGATGGACTATATATATAAACGGAGAGGGAAAGGGTTCAATGAAGGGATGAGGAAGGAAGGGAGATTGAACACAGAGAACACAAATCTATCTAATATAATCTAAATAAATGATAATATGGAGGTAAATGGGTTGGATGGGTGAAATAGGAGGAGGATGGCAATGGACTGAGGAGAACAAACTGCTGGGAGAGGGAGCCTTCTGAAACGCCTGCTGTTCAGGAACAGTGACTAGCTCAGAAGGTGTTGGGAAAGGGGGAGGAAGAGCAAGGAGTTTTGTTACTTGCTGCGTCCGTCTCACCGCAACCCCCATTGGCTCCGTGCAGCCTAGCTCGTGGTCAATCGCAGACTGCGAAACCAGTGGTCTGAGGAGAAAATGGCTGTTGATTGGGCAGGCTGGCTGCTACTCCAAGCCTCTCCACCCCCAGTGCCTGGAAGTCTGCTCCTCAGCTGACTCCTCCACCCTATCATGTTTTTGCCTTCCAGTCATGTTTTTCCCTCCAGAACCACACAAACTCGATCCGAACTGGCTGAACTGTTTGGTCATTTCAGAGTTCGGAATCGGGTTCAGTTCGGTCAGCCAAACAGACCGAGTTTGGGCCAAACTCCGAACCGCGTTCGCACATCCCTAAAAATTACCTTTAGTCTTAATTATCCTTTTACCAAGTCCCATTATAGGCAGATTAGAAAGCAATACTATGGGGGCAGGTTGCAGTCAAAATCCAGAGCCTAAAGATATTTATTTATATAATCATTTATATCCTGTCCTTGCTGCTAATGCTGCTCGGGATGGATAATAATTTAAAACAGTAATATAAAAATAGAAACACATATAAAACATCATAATGAAGGAAGGTCAAAGAATAGAAACAGAATATACAACACACACCCCACCCTAACCCTCAAACCCCCCCATCCTTCACCCATCTCCCTCGCCAAAAACTTGGCAGAACAGCCATGTCTTGCATTGATGTCAAAAAGAGGAGCGGTCCAGGGCCGCCTGGGCCTCTGCTGGGAGGGAGTTCCACAGCCTAGGTACAGCTGCCGGGAACACCCTCTCCATAGTGGCCCCCTGGAACACCCAGGGGACCTCAAGAAGGGCACGCTCCCAGGGGTCGAGAATATGAAAATAATGAAATAATTCAGCCCGACCAAACCTGGCCTTGGCTTGTGAAGCCAGATCTACACCATGTAACAAAGGTAGATGGAGAACTCCATGTGGTCACTTGACAGGACTCTTCGAAATCACATGCTCGAGGGCCGCCAGTGACATGGCCCGGACCCAGGTAGAATGAGACCACACCCCTTTGGGGGAACATAGAATGCTGCAGCATTGTAGTTTAGGGTGTATGTAGTTGCAGGCAAATCATGCCCCAATCCAACAGGAGAGGGACTGCGTAGATGCCGTGGAACCTCCATAGCCCAGACCAGACAGAATGAACAAAGGTATCTGCGCTCCTAAAAGCTTCAGTACAATCATTGTAATAGTGCAAGGCTCCAGGGACATCTGGTGGGTCTTGAGGTTGGAGGGGCAGTAAGGCCGGCGGGCAACGGTGGGTGGCATGACCCAGCAGCAAAGAGTTCCAAGGGTTAATGTTGGATGGCTATTACATTACTTAAATCAAGCAATTTCGGTTAGGTTAGGCAGGTTATAATCACCTCCTCTGCCAGGTTTAAAAAGCAGGCAGACAACCTTAAACCTCACTTACAAGCAGTTTTAGCAAAGACACACACACACACACACACGCAGCAGAGGTTAAGAACGCTGCTTCAGAAAGAAGGGACTTGCTGCATGTATGTTGGAGGGACCCCAAACCTTCCAACATGTATGTTGGAGGGACCCCAATCCTTCCAACATGTATGTTGGAGGGACTCCAAGTATTCTTGCCCTCTGCTGCATGTGTGTGTTGGTGGGGAATTTCAAGGACCATGAATCACCAGACTCACAGTTACATCTCAGGACTTAAAAAGCATCCCATTTCCAGCATTGCGAACACACACCTAAAGATCGCCAGACTCAGTTACATCTCGGGATTTAAAAAGCATCCCATTTCCAGCATTGCGAAGAGACACCTGAAGATCTCCAGACTCACAGCTACATCTCGGGATTTTAAAAGCATCCCATTTCCAGCATTGCAAACACACACCTAAAGATCTCCAGACTCACAGCTACATCTCGGGATTTTAAAAGCATCCCATTTCCAGCATTAACGTGAACACGCACCTATTTATTTATTTATTTCTATAATTTATACCCCGCCCCTCCTGAAAACAACTCGGGGCGGCTTCCAACAATAATAAAAAATACATAAAAACAAGTATAAAACAATTTAAAACAATCAAACACGTTAAATGTTTAAAACAGGGCCCCGGGCATTAAAACAGTAAATAGGGTAGGGGAGCAAAAACAGGGCCCCGAGCATTAAAACAGAAAACAGGGTAGGGGAGCAAAAACACACCTGAAGATAGCCAGACTCACAGCTACATCTTGGGATTTTAAAAGCATCCCATTTCCAGCATTAATGCGAACACACACCTAAAGATCCCATCCTCGGGGGGTGGGAGTAGGGTGGGGGGACCCTCAGGGGGTAGGACCAGGGGGGGAGGGATCACTTACCTGGCTGCTGCTCTGACGGTCCCCGGCAGCCCGAGTTGCAGACACAGGTGGAGGCGGGGGGGGACTTTACTTGTTTTAAATTGCCCACGTGTCCTGCTCTCAGCCTTAGCCTGTCTGACTTCATGTGCAGCTGAGGCAGGGAGCAGAGTGCATGCACACTTGTCCCTGCCTCAGCTGCCCGGCCCAAAGCTTCTCGCCTGGGGGCTTGCAACAAGCGCCCAGGCAAGAGGTTCCATTGCACCCATTAGGTGCAATGGAAGGCTAGCCCCTCCCTCCACAGCACGTCCTATACGTGCTATGGACTAGGGGCTCAGCCGCCCAAATCTCATTTTCAATAGAAAACGCGGTTTGGGCAGCTGAGCAGCTCAGCCTTTTTGTCCCTTCCGGGACCCACTCTCAGAGCAGCTGTGAGAGTGGGTCCCAGAAGGGAGGTAGACACTGACAGCAGCAGCAGCCTCAGAGGCTGCTGCTGCTGTCAGCACGGGGTTTTTTTAAAAAAAAACACAGCAGCCCCGGGGGTCCGCCCACGGCACTAGGGGGGCAGTGCCCTAAATGCTCTGGGTGGGGAGCTGCCACTGCAAGGCTCTACGAACATCTTGCCCATGGAGTGCCTTCTCCCCCTACCCCTGGAGGAGTAAGTCAGAGGAAAGAAGGCTGGCAGGGAGATAGCCCGATTTCGCATAGGAAACTCAAAGACAACCGTTGGCAGGAACAACCAGACATGGCCAGAAGACTACCATTCTATTGTGAAACCTGATATAGGGGGCCCTGCAGGAAAAGGGCCCAAAAATGCTGTCTTAGAGACAGTATATCAATGGGAACTCAAGTCATTGGCTCCAACGGTTCCTGCGTAAGAGTTTGGAGACCCATAATCAGGTCCCAGCATGGAAACTGTTTTGATAGCAGGGAGAGCACTGAATTGCTGCCCTAGCAAAGCAGGCAACTAAGTGGCTAGCAAACACGGAACCTCCCTTTGTTGGTACCCAGAAGACATTGAGTGCTACCAGGTATACCCTAAGTGAGGACACTGATGCATCCTCCCCCCAAGAGGGAGACCATGTACTCCAAGATGGCAGGAACCATTGCCTCTGCTGAGAAAACCCCCTGGCTTTCTGCCCACTCTACAAATTGTCACCACTTGGAGTAGAAACAATCCCCTTGAAGAGGCCGATCTACTGGTGCACTGGGCAAAGATAAACCCTTTCCTCTAGGGTCAAGAGTGAAGCCTCCAAGCTCCCAAATGCAGGAAGGATAAGTTTGGGTGCCGCAATGCCTCGTTGCACTGGGTCAGCAGGTCTGACACCTTTCGCAGCAATCATCAAGGTTCATGTTCAAGTTCCCCAGTCTCAGGGTAACAGTACTGGTCTGGTCAATCCGGGGTTATCAGAAGCAGGACCTCCCATGAGGTCCCAGAACCATCTGAGCTGCCTGTGAAAGACAGGAATACCGGTGGGAATGCATACAGCAGTCCCTCAGTCAGAACATCCGTCTGTTAACCCCAACCCTCTCCCACTCAGGAGGAAAAGACTGGTACTTTGGCGCTGTGCTCTGAAGCATACCAGCATGCCCCTGGGGTGTTCCATTGGTGTACTATGTAACACACATCGAGTGCCTCAAAGCCCATTTGTGGGATAGCACCCCGGCCCTCCTGAGGCCCTCCGCCTCACCATTGTTCTGGCCAGCCATATGGGCTGCTACAGGCAGCACTCTCCAGGCCAGTCACCATTCCCAGAGGCCACATGCCTCTTTCATAAGCAAGAGTGATCTGGCCCCTCCCACAAGGTTGCAGAGGACGATAGGACATCTTTGTACTTGAGGTTCAAATGCCTCAGAGCCAACCACATGGTCTACAGCTCGAGGACATTAATGTGTCAGCCAGTACCCCAGGAAACATCGCCAGCAGGTAAGTCAGGGGTGAGCCACTACTACAGGGGTCTGAGCCCCAGCCACGCCAGTGAAGTCAAAGGTTGTTGATGACATGAGTACCAAAAGCCTAGAAAACAAAAAGGTACAATCAACATGGGGCTGCTAATATCCTGGAGCATCCATCCAGAATCTCCTGGAACCTGAATTCAGGAGTAAAGGCCCTAGCCTGAATAGAATCTAGGCGAGCCTCCCAATAAAGTGGGTAACCTGATTGGGAACCAAAGAGGACCCATCATAGTTATTGACAATCCCGAGACTGGAAAGATAATGGCATGCCTCCTCTATAGGTCTCTCGAGTACATGTCATAGCTGAGCCCTAAAGAGCTAGTCATCTAGCTATGGATACACTACAAGACCTTGCCAGCGAAGGGCTTCCCCATTGGGGCCAGACATTTTGTAAAACACCTGTGTGGGGGGGGGGGAAGNGGGATTTTAAAAGCATCCCATTTCCAGCATTAATGCGAACACACACCTAAAGATCGCCAGACTCACAGCTACATCTTGGGATTTTAAAAGCATCCCATTTCCAGCATTAATGCGAACACACACCTAAAGATCCCATCCTCGGGGGGTGGGAGTAGGGTGGGGGGACCCTCAGGGGGTAGGACCAGGGGGGGAGGGATCACTTACCTGGCTGCTGCTCTGACGGTCCCCGGCAGCCCGAGTTGCAGACACAGGTGGAGGCGGGGGGGGACTTTACTTGTTTTAAATTGCCCACGTGTCCTGCTCTCAGCCTTAGCCTGTCTGACTTCATGTGCAGCTGAGGCAGGGAGCAGAGTGCATGCACACTTGTCCCTGCCTCAGCTGCCCGGCCCAAAGCTTCTCGCCTGGGGGCTTGCAACAAGCGCCCAGGCAAGAGGTTCCATTGCACCCATTAGGTGCAATGGAAGGCTAGCCCCTCCCTCCACAGCACGTCCTATACGTGCTATGGACTAGGGGCTCAGCCGCCCAAATCTCATTTTCAATAGAAAACGCGGTTTGGGCAGCTGAGCAGCTCAGCCTTTTTGTCCCTTCCGGGACCCACTCTCAGAGCAGCTGTGAGAGTGGGTCCCAGAAGGGAGGTAGACACTGACAGCAGCAGCAGCCTCAGAGGCTGCTGCTGCTGTCAGCACGGGTTTTTTTTAAAAAAAAACACAGCAGCCCCGGGGGTCCGCCCACGGCACTAGGGGGGCAGTGCCCTAAATGCTCTGGGTGGGGAGCTGCCACTGCAAGGCTCTACGAACATCTTGCCCATGGAGTGCCTTCTCCCCCTACCCCTGGAGGAGTAAGTCAGAGGAAAGAAGGCTGGCAGGGAGATAGCCCGATTTCGCATAGGAAACTCAAAGACAACCGTTGGCAGGAACAACCAGACATGGCCAGAAGACTACCATTCTATTGTGAAACCTGATATAGGGGGCCCTGCAGGAAAAGGGCCCAAAAATGCTGTCTTAGAGACAGTATATCAATGGGAACTCAAGTCATTGGCTCCAACGGTTCCTGCGTAAGAGTTTGGAGACCCATAATCAGGTCCCAGCATGGAAACTGTTTTGATAGCAGGGAGAGCACTGAATTTCTGCCCTAGCAAAGCAGGCAACTAAGTGGCTAGCAAACACGGAACCTCCCTTTGTTGGTACCCAGAAGACATTGAGTGCTACCAGGTATACCCTAAGTGAGGACACTGATGCATCCTCCCCCCAAGAGGGAGACCATGTACTCCAAGATGGCAGGAACCATTGCCTCTGCTGAGAAAACCCCCTGGCTTTCTGCCCACTCTACAAATTGTCACCACTTGGAGTAGAAACAATCCCCTTGAAGAGGCCGATCTACTGGTGCACTGGGCAAAGATAAACCCTTTCCTCTAGGGTCAAGAGTGAAGCCTCCAAGCTCCCAAATGCAGGAAGGATAAGTTTGGGTGCCGCAATGCCTCGTTGCACTGGGTCAGCAGGTCTGACACCTTTCGCAGCAATCATCAAGGTTCATGTTCAAGTTCCCCAGTCTCAGGGTAACAGTACTGGTCTGGTCAATCCGGGGTTATCAGAAGCAGGACCTCCCATGAGGTCCCAGAACCATCTGAGCTGCCTGTGAAAGACAGGAATACCGGTGGGAATGCATACAGCAGTCCCTCAGTCAGAACATCCGTCTGTTAACCCCAACCCTCTCCCACTCAGGAGGAAAAGACTGGTACTTTGGCGCTGTGCTCTGAAGCATACCAGCATGCCCCTGGGGTGTTCCATTGGTGTACTATGTAACACACATCGAGTGCCTCAAAGCCCATTTGTGGGATAGCACCCCGGCCCTCCTGAGGCCCTCCGCCTCACCATTGTTCTGGCCAGCCATATGGGCTGCTACAGGCAGCACTCTCCAGGCCAGTCACCATTCCCAGAGGCCACATGCCTCTTTCATAAGCAAGAGTGATCTGGCCCCTCCCACAAGGTTGCAGAGGACGATAGGACATCTTTGTACTTGAGGTTCAAATGCCTCAGAGCCAACCACATGGTCTACAGCTCGAGGACATTAATGTGTCAGCCAGTACCCCAGGAAACATCGCCAGCAGGTAAGTCAGGGGTGAGCCACTACTACAGGGGTCTGAGCCCCAGCCACGCCAGTGAAGTCAAAGGTTGTTGATGACATGAGTACCAAAAGCCTAGAAAACAAAAAGGTACAATCAACATGGGGCTGCTAATATCCTGGAGCATCCATCCAGAATCTCCTGGAACCTGAATTCAGGAGTAAAGGCCCTAGCCTGAATAGAATCTAGGCGAGCCTCCCAATAAAGTGGGTAACCTGATTGGGAACCAAAGAGGACCCATCATAGTTATTGACAATCCCGAGACTGGAAAGATAATGGCATGCCTCCTCTATAGGTCTCTCGAGTACATGTCATAGCTGAGCCCTAAAGAGCTAGTCATCTAGCTATGGATACACTACAAGACCTTGCCAGCGAAGGGCTTCCCCATTGGGGCCAGACATTTTGTAAAACACCTGTGTGGGGGGGGGGGAAGCCGAAAGGGGAGCACCATAACTGCATAATGGATTCCATCCAGTGTGAAGCAGAGGAACTGGCAATGGGTAGGGTGAATAGAGATATTAAGGTACACATTAGGGGTGGGAAACCGGTAGAATCCGGTATCCGATAATGCCGGTATCGGGCGTACCGGCATTATCGGATTCGACCCGGTAATCCGGACCCGGTACCGGATTTTCGGGGTACCGGTTTTTTTACATTGCAGCCATTTAAAAATGGCTGCAATGTAAAAAAACTTAAAGCCCCAGCAAAAAAGTTTTTTTAAAAAAAAACCTCCCCGAGTCCAGGCTGCGCGGGTGGAAGGGGGGACACCCCCCACCCACCCTGCCCAGCCTGGATTTTTGTTTTAAAAAAGACCCAGAGGCGAGCCCACCCCCCAGCACCAGCGGCCGCGGCGTCCCCGCAGCCGCCGGTAAGTATGACCCGATCCCTGGGGGGGGTGTTTAACACCCCCCCCACCCCAGGGATCACCCCTACAGTGCGCTTGCCGCTTACCTTTGGGAGCTCCGGCGGCGGCGGGCGGTCCGGCGGCCTCAGCGCCGGCTGTGGCTGCCGGCGTCAGGACGCTCTAGGCCTTCCGGGGAACTTCCGGGTTTCCCCGGAAGGCCTAGAGCGTCCTGACGCCGGCAGCCACAGCCGGCGCTGAGGCCGCCGGACCGCCCGCCGCCGCCGGAGCTCCCAAAGGTAAGCGGCAAGCGCACTGTAGGGGTGATCCCTGGGGGGGGGGGGGTGTTAAACACCCCCCCCCCCCCCAGGGATCGGGTCATACTTACCGGCGGCTGCGGGGACGCCGCGGCCGCTGGTGCTGGGGGGTGGGCTCGCCTCTCCGTCTTTTTTTAAACAAAAATCCAGGCTGGGCAGGGTGGGTGGGGGGTGTCCCCCCTTCCACCCACGCAGCCTGGGAGGGGGAGGGGGAGGGAAGTAATTTATTTCATTGGTTTCAATGGGGACACAGCGCCCCATTGAAACCAATGAAATAAATCCGGTACCGGCATACCGGATTTAATCCGGGAATCCGGTTTTCGTAGAACAGGTAACTGGTAAATCCGGTAGCCGGTAATGGGCCCGGGGTCCCACCACTAGTACACATCCTTCAGATCTATGGTGGTGAAGAAATTCCCCACTCAAAGGGAAGGGATAAGCTATGACCAGGTTACTCTGTGAAACTATAATGTTTAACATTTATTCAAGCTCCTGAGATCCAGGATGGGACAGTAGCCCTCTGGCTTCTTACGAACCAGGAAGTAAGGGAAGTAAACACCATGTACCCCAAGCTGATGGGGGCACCATCTCTACATCCCCTTTGGACTGCAAGTGCTGGATCTGGTCATGCCGTGCATTAGCCACCTCCCCATCTTGGGATAACCCTTGTATGCACCAGTGGCAGCTGGTGGGTGAGGCCAGCAGTGGGCAGGGCCAACCCCACAGTAGGTGGAGTCAACCCCAAAATTGCACACTTAGATGATCATGATCTATAGAATAGAACATGCACACAAGGAATAGAACATGCACACATGTCTTGTCGTGAATACACAGAGATACTACAAAACCCAGAAGGATTACGTGAAATTCTAAATGACACACCATAAATGCTGCATAGAGTTTTACAGAGGGCAAGGATGCATGCACAGTTCAGGAGAGGGCATGCAACCCACCATGTGGGGCATTCAAGGAAAGCCATACCAAAATGTCTTCCTCTCTGATGACACCCCCGCTCTCATTCTTGGTGATTTCAACATTCACGTCGACATACCTTCCACGCCCTCTATCTCCCACTTTCTCTCCCTGACCTCCTCCTTTGATCTCCGACTCTGGACTGACTCCCCCACCCATACAGACGGCCACTCCCTCAACCTCATCTTCTCTCGAAATTGCTCTCTTGCTGACCTCTCCTTTGGTCCCTGCCCTAATTCTGATCACTTCCTCGCCTCCTTCAGCCTCTCCCACCAACCCGCCTCCTCCTTCCCCTCTCTGCACCCCTTCCGCAATATGCAGGCCTTTACCCCCATGGAATTTGCGTCCTCTCTATCCCCCCACCTCCCCTCGGTTTTCTCCTCCTCCTACCCTGACTCTGCCATCTCCGCTTTCAACACCTCTCTCCCCTCAACCCTTGACTCACTTGCACTCCTCTCTTCCCACCCCGTCCAGCCCCAAAACCCCACCCCTGGCTCACCCCTAACATCTGCTACCTCTGTTCCTGCATCTGGGCTGCCGAACGCCTCTGGCACAAATCCTGCTCCCCCCCCCGATTTCCTCCACTACAAATTCTCGCTCTCCTCGGCTATCGTCCTAGCTAGACAACGCTATTATGCCTCCAGGATCGAATCTTTCTCGCGCAACCCTCGCCGCCTCTTCTCTACTTTCGACTCCCTCCTTAAACCCCCTTGCCCTCCTCTGCCCTCTTCCCTTGCTGCTCAGGATCTTGCATCATTCTTCACCTCAAAGATTGATAAGATCCGTCAGGACATTGCCTCCCACCCACCTCCTCCTCCTGCTCCCGTACC
>QEPC01012154.1:4399701-4424386 GCA_003113815.1 Sphenodon punctatus | reverse complement strand
TCCTGTCTCTCAGATTGTAAGCCCTAGGGGCAGGGACCGTGTCTATTTTATTACTTTGTAAAGTGCCAGGTACACTGCTGGCGCTATATAAATGTTTGTTAATAATAAATAATAATAATAATAATAAGTGATAATGATTCATGGCGGGGAAAAAAAATCATGGAAAACTCCTTAAGATCCCAAGTTCAAATTTCAAAGTAGAGGGGTGGGAATTCAAATGTGGCTATTTTCTCCTTTAAAAACACTAAAACCACACAAGGTTGGCTGTGTGCAAAATCAGCAAGTATTTAAGTGTCCTTAATCACCAAATAAATTATTTGGAAAAGCTTCTATATTTTGTCTGTGATTTTTTCCACTACGAGCCTACCAATATCCCATCCAATTTAAAAACATTCAAAGTTCAACTTTTCTCAAGCATTATCACACAGCAAGAGGCACAAAGTATTTGAGAAGTCTTTCCAGAAGAAGTCTCTTGACTATTTCTTAGTTTTAAGGCTAGGGGGAGCTGCACATCTAGATGCTTCTTGTGTGGCCGAGCTTTTTTCTTAAGCCAGTGCTTCCCAAACGTTTGATATCTGGAGCACACTTTTTCTGGAATAAAATTGGCAGCACACTACACAATAACAATGAAGTACATTAAAGAGGAGTAAGTGACACCACCCAAAAGCTAAATTCATAAAAAAACTCATTATGCATTAACTGAACTACTGAACAAATGCAAATGACTGTATACTGTTAGACATCCAGTCTAATATAAGTGAAATCTGCAAAGAGTGAAATCTGCCACCAAAAAAAATGTCAGAGAGAAAACTAAACAAGTATTGTATTAGTTTAAAGCACAAAAAGTACTTGGAGATGGAGACATAAGAAGATACAATTCACTGCTGAAATATCTTCAGAGGTGGAATCAATTTCCTCCTCACATAAAAGAGTTCCACAATTCAGTGTCATATTCAGCAGTAGGTAGATAATTCTAATGAGCAGGGCTCTGACCTTCCAGGAAGGTTAAGGAGCCAGAAGAGTAAGTGTCCAATCAATACTACCCCTCTGCAGTACTGTGCTCTAAGAGCTAACTGCTGCACAATTTCTCACTCAAGTGCCTGCTGTCTCTGAATCTCCCCCCAGCTCATCCTAAGTGCATATGCTGGCAGCCCTTGTGCTTTGCAGCTTGATCAGCAACCCACATACAGCTGTTCCTGTCTGGTACATGCTTTATTTCCTTTGCATTTGTTAGTCCACCTGTTGGGAGTAGAGTTCGTGGTTGGTTTAATCACCCACAGGTGTTAAAACAAGCAAAGGTGTTGAAACAAGCAAAGAAAAATAAAAACTGTAACTTAGCTCTCTGCTTTCCTGACAACTAGCCCTATAGAGATAAATAGAAAAACCAGCTCAGCTTCCCTCATTACTGGCTGGGCCTGGGCTATCGCAGGGTATCAAAATGTTAAAATAAATCAAATAAACAAACTGAAGACACATAACCTTCCAAGGGCCCAAACTGGGGAAAAGATGAGCTGCAGCCTGCAGCTAGCCTGGGGGAAACTCAGGGATCCCCCTTGTCCCCCCCCCTGCCCCCCACCTTAAATTGCAGCCTCAGCAACACATGGCCAGGGCATGCCAAACTGGCCCAAACTTAAGTCACACAAGCACATATAGCAGCCAAGTGCCAATGAAGAAGAGACCGCTGAACAACTTACTGAAGAGAGTCGGCGCAGGGAGCTCAGCAGCAGAGTAGCAGACCAAGAAGGACACACAGCAGCAGCCAGCTGCCTGCCAGACTCAGAGCCAGCCAACAGCAGAAGTTAAAATGGCAGCCGAGTTGGAGAAAAAGCCTGTGGAGTCCTCCTGCTGCCTGCCTACCTATGTCTGTCAGTCATTCTTCCTCAATGCTGAGCTGGCTCCACCTCCCACGCATCAATTTCCCCACCCTCCAACACTCCCCCTGCAGTTGCAGTTCCACAAGCAGCACACTACTAGTCCCTGGCCTGGGTATTTACTTCTGCTGTCCAGGAAGCATTAAAAATAGCTCCTTAAGGGCTCTTTGCCCCAGTGCCCCCCAGTGGCTAATTCTTAAAAGTGCTATTTTCAATGCACACAATATGGACGGTGCAACTAGCCGCCCATAGTGCAATTGTCCATTACAGGCTTCCTTATCTACTGAGTCCCAAGTCCTTGTGTCTGGGTTCCCCAACGGAACCCCTTTCATACCTGCCATGCAGCCAGCAGGTCCTGGAACAAGCAGAGGTCGAGGGGCGTTCCCATGTCCAGATTCCCTAGGGCCAGCTCATTCTGCTACAAAAGTGACTCAATTGAGCTGGACAGTGCCAATAAACTCCGACTTGATGGGACCCCTGGGCTGTTCAATCCCTCATCTCTGTGCAGAGAACCTCCCCAAAGCAATGTAACATGCTGCTGTGTGCAATGACACATGAGGATCGACATCCAAAGTGCCTATGGCCCTGGTGCCGAGGACCCTGGAGCCCCCTTATGGCACCACGGTGCCTGGTGGAGTTGAGCTCGATGGTGCTTCCCCAGGTAGGGTACTAGCCAAAGCAGGTAAAGCACAGGGCCATTCTCAGCACACCTCCAAGTCTCTTGGTACTGGATCTACACCTACGCAGACATGGCCCATACCATCAAAGGTTCTGCGTGGGTGCATGATTTAAAAACAATCTCTAAGAAGCGGGCCTTTAGGTGGAACTTGAACATGGAGAGGGAGGTGACCTGACACACCACCTCAGGAAGTTTGTTCCAATTATACAGCACAGCAAGGTGGGAAGCACCGAGTCTTGAGTTGGTGATGGAGGAGAAGGGCACATGTAAGAGCATCTTGCCCGATGAACAGAGGTCATGAGTAGGGGTGTAGGGGGAGATAAGAGAGGAGAGGTGCTGAGGAGCTGCAGAGTGAAGACACTTGTAGATGAGTAGGAGAAGCTTGAACTATGCAGAAGTGGATGGGGAGCCAGTGTAGTGACTTGAGGAGAGGGGTTACATGGTCACAACAGCATGCAAGTGAGGCGAGTCTCACAGCTGAATTTTGAAGTGACTGTAGTGGAGATAAGTGACTCAGTGGGAGACTTGTGAGAAGCAGGCTGCAGTAGTCTAGTCTAAACGGGATGCGATGAGAGAATGGATTAGGGTTTTAGTGGCGTGTTCAGAAAGGAGAGGATGGATTCTGGCGATATTAGAGAAAAACACAAGATTTGGCACTGTTTTGGATGTGAGCAGAGAAGGAGAGAGAGGAATCAAAGATGACCCCAAGGTTGCGGGCTGAGGGGACTGGAGGATGACCGTGTTCTCTACAGAGATGGAGAGAGGTGGAAGGGGAGAAGTGGGTTTAGGAGGAACGAACTTCTGTCTTGGCCGTGTTAAGTTTAAAGTTGCACTGAGACATCCAGGCAGTGATGTTAGACAGGCAGGCTGAGATTTGGGATTGGATTCTGGGTGAGAGTTCTGGTGCAGAGAGGTAGATGTGTAGATCTGAGAATCATCAGCATAAAGATGGTCCTGAAAGCCATGGGAGGAGACCAGAGCACCAAGGGAACGAGTGCAGAGAAGAGAGAAGTACCAGGACTGAGCCCTTGGGCACACCAACTGATAGTGGGATAGCAGGAGGAGGAGGATCTTCCAAAGGACGTACAATATCTGTGGTGGGAGAGATAAGAGGAGAACCAGGATAGGACGGTCAAGGAAGAGATGGAGGTCAATGGTGTCAAAAGCAGAAAATAGGTTGAGGATGAGAATAGAGTAATGGCCCCTGGCTACAAACCCCTGCAGATGCTGCACACTCTGCATTGTGCTTGGGACCCAAGGGGGGCTGGGGGGGGGAGGCAACAAGTGTGGGTATCTGTCTCTGAAATCTTCACCACACACACACTGTGTAGCACCAAAAACCTTTAATTAAGGCCATGTAGTGCAGTGTTACACAACTGACTCCCACAGAAGCAGGAAGGAAAGAACTGAAGGAGCTGGTCAGTGAAAGCTGTTTATAGACCCTGGGGAAGTAACGTCATAGAGAGGGGAAAAAACGTGCTTGCTGTACTCTGACTTAGGCAGAAGATCGGGCTCTGCACTGGCTGCCTATAGTCTTTCAGGCCCGATTCAAGGTGTTGACGCTTGCCTATAAAGCCCTAAATGGCCTTCGACCGACCAACCTGCGGGACCGCCTCACACACACGAGTCCTGGGTCGGCCCCTGCGGTCATCAGGGGGCCACAATGGGGATGACTCTCTCGGTGGCTGCCCCATGGCTGTGGCACTCCCTGCCATTGGCGGCCTCTTTGGCCCCAGATCTCCCCTCTTTTCGACGCTGTTGTAAAACATGGCTGTTCCGCCTGGCTTTTGAAGGGGAGGAGGGGTAGGGTGGGATGGGTTAGGGTGGGGGATGTTGGGAATGTTTTAATCCTACCTGTTTTGAGTGTTTTTTATTTGGTTTTATTGTTGTGTAAGCCACCCAGAGCTGCCTGTGGCAAGATGGGCAGGGTAAAAGTTTTTTTTAAATAAATAAATAAATACCTATAATGGGATTTGGTGAAAGTATAATAAAGAGGAAACACTTATTTTAATGGCTAAACCAACCTTCAGCCACTGAAACCCAAATGTTCTGACTAGACGGCAATCCAAAATCTCTTATTTTCAAAAGGAGAAGATTTTTTTGCACTTGTAAAAACTAAATTAAGCATCAAGGATGAAACACCTGCCAAAACACAGGTGTGTGAAATTGTACCGGAAGCTCGTTAAAATCTGGCCTAAAAATTTAATTTCTGTTCACTGAACTGGTGCCCAGTGTCTTGCCTTTGTTCCAAAACTCAGTGAAGTGAAGACTAGTAGCTAATGCCATCAGCCTGCAAGATTTATGTGAATGTTGAACTATATGAACAGTGCCAGTTCAGTAAGACTATTCACAGGCTTAATTTTAAGCACGGGCATAAAGCTACAGATGTGACCTCAGGCAGATGTCAGACTTAGACCTTCTGAACTAGCTTCTCAGTTGGCATACGTCAGCATAGCTCCAATGGAAAGTAATAGTGCCACTTTATTCAGCACTGGCAAGACCTCATTCGGACTGCTATGTTCAGTTTTGGGACACTGCGCTTCAGGAAGGATGTCAATAAATTGGAAAGGATTCAAAAGAACAGCAACAAAGATGATAAAGATGCAATTAATACGAGGAAAGACTGAAGGAATGTGGAATGGTTAGCCCAGAGAAAAGATAACGAAGGAAAGATATAATAGCAGTTTAGCATTTAGCATCTCAATGGATGCTGCAGAAAGGATGGAGAACAATTGCTTTCCACGGTCACACAGGCTAGCACAAGAGGAAACGAGCAGGCAGGGGGGAGAGAAGGAGTGAAAGCGGGTAAAGTTGAGAGGGATCATAGGGAGCTAAGTGGGTGGCCTGGACACACAGTACTTCCTGGAAGGTAAAGGCGGCCAAACTCAAACTCCAGCAGCTTGGGCTGAGCTGTCTGTGAGCAACAGGAAGCAAGGGACCACAGGAACAGACTGCAAAGCTGATTTGACCCTCAAGCCACCAATGAAGGACACTACTGTAGCGACAGGGTATTCTGCCTTAGCGCTGGACTGGACTGGACAACTCTGGAGGGTTCCTTCCAACTCGACCATTCTATAATTGAATATTTCTCTTTGAAATGCAATTTGTCTGTAATCTACTTACTGATTAAATGGCTTAAATCATTCTAGTCTCATTTCCCCCCCTAACATTCCAGCATATGCTACCTAGAGAGATTACGTTGTCAGAACAATGAGCTTGCCTGGCTTCTACTCAGATTTGTCACTCCATAGCCATTAGTTGGAACCCAAGAGAATTTTGCACCTGTTTGCTTTTAGTGCCAAATTGCAAATCAGCAGCAGAATGGCCAGAGCAAGAATCTATCTGGCAATGTGTATTTAACAATGAAAAACACACTGCTGCATGAGCAATGATTTTAACAGAGGAGTGTGCATCAATAAGATAAGGAATGGTCCATAAAAAGCAAAAACAAAAAAAAACACTACAAAAATCCCAAAGTGATAAGATTAATAAAAGAACAGCTGCTGCAATACAAGAGTTTCCGACATTGTTCAAATGTCAAAGTTTGGACACCTTGCGAACCCCTATTCACATTCATGCAAAAAAAGCTTTGGTCCATGTAAATGATTGCTCTTTTTATAAGCAGCATAGATCTGGGGTGAAACCTTTTCAGTCCCGGGGGCCACTTTGAAAAGGAGTACAAGCTCGGAGGGCCACAGACAACTGCCCCCAAAGGTGTACCAAGAAAAGGAGAACCCAGATCATGGGTTTAGGCCATGAATCTGTCCCCTGTCCTAGCGTGCGTGCCTTCATTTCTGTCCCCTTACCCTGAGCTCGGGTTTTCAACAATTGGAGGTTGAAACTGGATCTAGCAGCCAGACACAGAACTGGAAAGGAGCCGTGTAAAAACTTGCCAGGGGTCTTATTTGTTCCTGGGTCTGAGGTTCCCCACCCCTGGCATAGATATAAACAAAATCTTTTATTCATATAACTACTGATTGTGAAGCACCATGTATATTGCTTGTTCTATATAATTAATATTTATTTATTTATTTGGATTTTTATCCTGACCTATCATTGAAGGCTCAGGTTGGCTAACACCACAATAAAAAGATACAAGAATAACACCCCCCCCAAAACTATATAACACACCCATAAAACCCACTAGATCCTAACCCTGCCTGTTAAATGCCTGGCCAAATAAATAGGTCTTGCACTGCCTCCAGAAGACCCTCAAAATAGGACTTAGGAAAACTTCTAGAGGGAAGGGAGTTCCAAAGCCATGGAGCAGTCACTGAGAACACTTCTCTGCGTACTCGGGTCATGCGGATGTGGCCGATGATGGGATTTGTAGGCACATGCTCTCGGCTGATCATAGAGGCCATGAAGGGGGAGGCAGTCTTTTAGATATGTAGGGTCCAGCCATTTGGGGTTTTACAGGTCAAAATCAGCACCTTGATTTGTGACCCAAATGGTATTGACAGCCAGTGCAGACTTCAGATTGCTGGCATACCCCCATCAAGAGACAAGCTGCCGCATTCTGCACCAGCTGCAGTCCCCAAAGAGTCTTCAAGGGCAGCCCCACATAGAGCGCATTGCAGTAGTCTAGCCTCGAGGTAATGAAGGAATGGAGGATGGTGACCAGGTCCTCATCTGAAATTGAAGGCTGCAGCCTTCTCACCTCCTACATGCAAGACGAAGGCATGCACACAAGGAGTTGGTAGAAGGCACTCCTAGCCATGGCCACAACCTAGTATTCCAAATACAGCTCAGGATCCAGGAGCACTTGTCCCCAAGGCTGCGAACCCGAGTATCCAGGGGAGGCTGTAGCTCATCAGCGATGGGTATCACACACACACACACACAGGTCACAGGGGTGGCCAACTGTCATCACTTCAATCTTGCCTGGATTCAGCCTCAATTGGCTCACCCACACCCAGTCCCCGATGGCAGTCAGGCACTGAACAAACACCCACACTGTGGGACCTAGATCAGATTAAAAAGATTAGATTTGGATGTCATCTACATATTAATGGCACTTAGCAGTGCACCCCAACTCTATGCATCATCTTGCCCAGGAGCCTCAGGTACACATTTAACGGGGGGGGGGGGGGAGACAAGATGGAACCCTACAGGATCCCACAGAAAAGGGGGCAAGGAGGCGGACAAGCAGTTGCCCATCACCACCTGCTGGAGCCTGCTCAAGTAATAAATTGTATCAAAGGAAGTAAACGTATGCATGCGCAAAATAAGACTAGTTGCTCTTCTCCTATTGCAAAAAATATTTTCTACCCTCCAATCAAGAAAATAAATGTAAGTTGAAGAGATGAAGTCAGTGCAAACTAGGGCAAGGGCAATGAAAAGTGTCTCGATGCTTCTCATCTCCCATCTTGTTTTACCATGGATTAATCTGGAAGCTAGGAGAGTCTCTGGAAGCTGATGTAGCAAGGTAATGCAAGGATGCAATGGAGCTGTACTGCCAAGATGTCGGCAAGAAGAGGAGTTTCTGATCAGCTGCTGTGGGGGATACAAGGTCTCGACAGGAGTACCCTGGCATCAAGGAAGTCCTAAACAGATCTGCTAAGTTTTCGATTCAGGCTCCCTCCCCCCGTCCCCATCTCAAGGAGCGTAGTTTGACTATTGTGTTTGAGGGGTTCTGAAGAGATTACCTTCTAGTCTCTCACACACACACACACACACACACACACACACACACACACACACACACACACACACACACCCACCCAGTTGTGGCCCTAGCAGCCCCATCCTCTGTGCCCCATGAAAATTGTGGTGCTAAAAGCATGAGGAGGCAGCCTTCTAGCCATCTTCCTGCTCCCACATACACACCTGACACTAGGGATGGAGCAGGATTGTGCATGTGGGAATGGAGAGGGAGGATGGTTTGTGGGAGCAGGAAGATGGCTAGTGGCCAGGGGGTTGACAAGAAAGAGGAGGGAGCCAGTGTCAGAGAGCAAGGATAGCTTGGGATGTGGGTTATTTAACTTTAAGCATAAGCAGATGCTTAAATGCCCTCTCTGAATTGCAACTTTCCCTAATCAAGAACAGCCCTCCACGAAGCCCTAATTCAGGAAACCAGTAACTGTGGAGAGCACCTCCACCCCACTCCAAAGCAGGCAGTAGGATGGATTCAACAATACATGGACCTGAGCACAAAGTATGGTGCAACAGTGCGACCCAGAGGTGTCCCTGTTGCTTTAAGTAAGAGTGGGCCTGGCAGGGGCCAGCCCTTTAAGAACTGGAGTCTCTAGGTGAGCAGGGACGAGACTGAATTGAGGACACAGGTGCCAGCAGGAGAAGAGAGCACCTGTGGTGTGGAAAGAGGGCCTCAGCGACCGACTGCGGGAGAAAGCTGCAAGGAATCAGGCCGCATTGGGGAAGAGCAGTGAGGAGCAGAGCAAGGGAGAGCTTGAAACTGACAAAGGAGCCAGTCGGACAAGCAGCAGCAAAGCAGTCAAGAAAAGGCAGGAGCAACCAAACACAGACCTGCCTGTGATCAAAGGACTGAACAAGTGCCGGGGCAGGAGAACAACCCAAGCCGGAGACAAGACACAAAGGTGAGGGGTGAGCCAGGCAGGACAGTACTCCAGGGGAAGTGAAGCCAGCAAGGGTTAAGGTGACAACCCGGCAACATAAGGCTTTTCACATCCACAAAGGTCAGGGATGTTGCTCTCCTTCCTCAGTTCATGAACTCTAAGGTGAATAGCAATCAGCTACAGCATGCCACAGCCTGCAATCACGTGCTCACTAAAAACTGCTTATCAGCAGCGATTTCAACGACAATTGACACGATTTCAGAGAGCTCTTAAAAAGTGATTTTGGGAGGTACGTTATATGGACTGGCAACTACTTCAAGTGTCATTTCTATGAAGTTTCAGTATCCATCATGCCAATGTTCAATATAGTAGAATTACTAAGATAATGGGATTTATTAAGCAGGAGAGAGAGATAAATATGCAGAGTTTATAATGGAACATAAGGCGCTGTTTACAATTGTTTATGCATGAGTGGAAAACATATGCACACAGCTTTCAGTTTGGTTTAGGATTGCTGAAGGAATTCTCCTTTCTGTGGTCTTCACTGTATTCCTACAATGCATGTGCTAACTAGATAATAGTGATTTCAGTAAGGAAAATATCCACATCGTCTGCAGGACAAATTCATATAGAATTGGATGAGAGAGGAAATTATTTATTTTAAAAGTTTGTGAAAGACCACCTTCTCCCCTATGCTCCGTTGCAATCCCTTGGCAGCCATTGGCCACTTGGTAACTTCATCGGTGTCCAAGTTCATATGACGAAGGCACAGAGAGGCATTCTTGTTGAACAACTTTGAAACTCTCTTCCCTTAGCCAGTTCATTTTTAGAAAGAAATGTAACACTTTTGGTCAGCTGTTTGGCAAGAGGAGACTGTTTTTGTATGGGGTTTGTCTCACATTTCTTTCAGTTTTGTGTGAAATATTCTTATGCTCTTACCAACCCTGAACCTTCTGAAAACATCTATATACATTTTTCTAATTTTCCTGTATCATGTGGAGACCAAGGCTCCCTCCGTTTGCAAAGAACAGCTATGCTGTTGCCCACTATTTATGAGTTTTTAGTTCCTTTAACTTAGTGTGTTTTTCATGAAAAAGGGCTAAAAACTAGTTCTTTTCTACCTTAATCCAGGGACATGGCTAGGTTGGAATGGGCCCAGATATAATAAATGGACTCCCCTCTCCCCCCGCATCACCATCCTCTCTCCTGTCCCACCTCCTCCTATTCTTCTTCCCCACCAGCAACCTTATTGCAGAAAACGGTCAGCTTACATGGTAAACAACAATCCAGACACACTTTTGACACCGTGGCATCTCTCCCTGCCTCCCTCTGCTTGCTGCGCCTGAGCCCCAGAAGCTGCTGCAGCTGCACTGGCTGCCTCGTGCTGCCACCGCCAGAGCTTCCTCCGTCCTGTGTTGCCCCAGGGTGGGTTAACCACACAACATGCACTGCAGACGTCTCCGTGTCCTCTCAGCTCAGTCTCTGCTCGGCCATGCCGTAACAGCACAGCATTTGTGTGCGCACACACCCAGCTTGGGCCCCGGGATAACAGATCCCTCCTGTCCCTATGATAGCTACATCCCTGACCTTAATCTCAAATTCTGTTCGCATATATTTATTTTAAAATGTATTAATTAAAAACATTTAACATCCTGCCCCTCCTGCCACAGGCGGCTCGGTGCAACTCACAACAATATAGCTCAACAATTAAAAGCGTAAAATTATAAAACATGTTACTACCCCCCCATCCCTCTCCTCCCCCACCCTCTACCCATCTCCCCCACCAAACGCCTGGTGGAACAGCCAAGTCTTACAACTTTTACGAAAGGAGAGAAGGTCTAGGGCCAGCTGCACCCCCACCGAAAGGGAGTTCCTGTCAGTCGCCGCAGCCGCTTCGACGCTGTGGCTGCCCCAGAAGCAAGGAAGCCCGCTTACCTACAGTAGCAGCCCAGCACCAATCCCAACAATGCCACCCCCGTCAGGAGCCCCCGAGGACAAAAGCAACAAGGCAGACGATCCCGGGACCTCCCAAGACGCCACAGAGCCCCACCTCCCGTTGCGGTGCTCCGCGCGCCTCCAAGCACGTGCAGGGGGTGGAGCCAGCACTATAATTGCCGGCGCTGCAAGAGCAGCAGCGCCGGTGAACAGAGCTTCAAACCCTGGAGAGACTGGCCCGCTCCTGATCTAAGTGTTGAAATTGACTGCCCTCTTTGTATTGGATTGTTGTGTGTATAGTTGCCCCTTAGCCCTGACCCCTTTCCTGAACCCTGTTTCATTGTGTGTCTCAGTGCTTCCTGGTGTATTTGTGTGTGTTTGAACTCCTTGTTCCCCCTGATGCCTGTTGCTGAGTGGGCGACCGAGGAGCCTGCGGGCTCGTGTGGGTGGGTTCCCTCCTCCTTCCTGGGTCCATCCCTGCTTTCCCCCTCTGAGTGTGTAAGTCCCGTGAACCGCTCCTGTGGAACCCTGGTCCCTATCCCTGTGGACCCTGCATCCCCCTCACGTACCTTCCCAACCTTTCCCCTACCGAGTGAGTGTCAAACGTCTGAGTCCCTTCCCCCGTCATACAGCTCTGCGCCCTATGATGATAGGGGTCCATGTTCAGCATGCGTGAGCACACGAACAGACCCAAATACTATCCTGACGGGCTTCTTTCCTCCGCAACCCGTAAGCAGAGTTCCCTGGGATGTGAGAGGCGTGAGTGGGTGGCGTTTCCCCCTCCTTCCTACCCCTCCCCACTGACAGTTCCACCGCCTCGGTGCGGCCACCAAGAACGCCCTCCACTGCATGGCCCCCCCGGAAGACTCGGGGGACCACAGAAGGGCACCCCCTGATGATCGCAGGGCACAGTCCTGTACCCGGGACGTGAGGCGGTCTCGCAGATAGGTAGGGCCCAGACTGTTTAGGGCTTTATAGGTTGAAATCAACACCTTGAATCGGGCTTGGAAGACTAATCGGCAGCCAATGCAGAGAACGGAGCACTGATGTAATATGCTCCCAGAGGCCCAGTCCCACCAAGAGACGGGCCGCCGCATTCTGCACCAGCTGCAGCTTCCGGGCCATCACCATGGGTAGCCACATAGAGTGCGTTACCGTAGTCTAGACTCAAGGTGATGAAAGCATGGATGATGATGGCCAGGTCGGAGTCTGAAACATACAGCCTAAGCCAACAGACTAGATGTAGTTGGCAAAAGGCACCCCTCGCCACAGCCTCCACTTGAGCATCCAAGCGGAGCTGCACTCGAGGAGTACCCCCAGACTCCGCACCTGGGGAACCAATAGAGGACAGACTCCATCAATGATGGGGGCCATTAACTCCATCGCCTTACCCACCAGCCATCACCTCCGTCTTTTTGGGATTCAGCTTCAGCCAATTAGCCCTCATCCAATCTCCCACAGCCATCGAATAAGCACAGAGACTACGGGGTCTGGGTCTGTTGAAAAAGAGAGGTATAAGCTGGGTGTCATCAGCATATAGGTGACACCATATGCCAAAACTCCTGATCACCTCACTGAGAGGCTGCATATATACGTTGAACAAGGGGGGGGGGCAACACCAAGCCCTGCGGGACACCGCATGTGAGGTCTCGGTATGATGAAAAATACCCCCCACCCCCCCCGAGTACCACTCTCTGGGTTCTCCTGGTCATGAACAAGCAGAACCATTCAGAAACAGTCCTGCCCACCCCTGCACAGTCCCGCAAGCGCACCACCAACATCTTGTGATCAACTGTATCAAAGGCAGCTGACAGATCTAATAGAACCAACAGGGTTGAACGGCCCTGGTCCATCTCCTGGCGCAGATCATCCACCAAGGCCACAAGTGCAGTCTACATGCCATAACCCAGATGAAATCCCGACAGAGGGATCAAGAAAACCAACGCGGTCAAGATGCCCCTGCAACTGCTGAGCCACCACCCGTTCAATAAGCTTCCCTAAAAAGGGAAGGTTAGAGACAGGTTGGTAGCTGGCAAGGGAGTCAATGTCAAGCGATGGTTTCTTGAGCAGAGGCCGCACCACTGCCTCTTTGAGACAGCCTGGCACTCTGCCCTCCCAAAGGGAGGCACTGACCACCCTCGCCAGAAGCGGTTTTGCATTGTTTCCTTGCAAAATTTAATTAGCCAAGACAGGCACGGATCTAATTCACAAGAGGTAGTCCTAACAGCCCCAAGGGTCTCGACCGCATAAGCGGGTGTCACCAACTGAAATTGATTCCATAAGACTGGACAAGACGTGACTTCCATAACCTCTGGTTCTCCTAGTGTAATAAGTGCACCGTCAAAACCATGGTGAATACGAGCGATTCTATCCACAAAATAATTCACAAACCTATCACAGCGTGCTATGGATGACTCCACTCCAGGCTGGAGGGAGGTCGTACTGACCAGCCCCCGCACCACCTGGAAAAGTTCTGATGGGCGAGATTTTGCAGATGCTATAAGAGCAGCAAAAGTTTTTTGCTGCCCTCATAGCCCCAGCATATGCTCAAACTGGCTCTCTGCTGCAATCTGTCGGCTTCAGTATGATAACGCCACCGTCGCTCCGTTGCCCTTCTTGCTTCAGCACTCGCAGCTCCTCCAAAAATCACAGGGGCCTGTGGTGCTGTCGCCTGGGCAGTGGACGTCTAGGAGCCGTCAGATCAATGGCCTCAGTCAGCAGAGTGTTCCATAGTGCGATGAGGTCATCGATGAGACGGTCGCCGAGGTCAGAGGGTAACTCCCCGAGAACCAACCAGAACCGTTCCAGTTCCATTAGCCTCCAGGAGCAAATCATTCAAATCGGTAAATTATTTGAATATATATAAAATACGACTCCCAGTATCATCAAACACAGCCATCTGAAAGCAGAATGTAGCTTTTAATGGCTCAGTTCCTCAAAGCGCTGTACCAGGGGAGACCCCTTTTCAAGGGAATGAGGCTTGCCTCAAGCACAGCACCTTGATAACAAGAGCCGGTGCTAATAAGCAGGGCAAATATGAATTTAAGAGGTGGCCTGTAGTAAGCCACCTATTTTTAAGGTCTTTTTAAATGTCAAATTAGATGTTCCGGCTTAAAAGTGAAGAGTTACAATTTAGGCTCCTATGTTTGGTTTGCTAGTGAAAGTTTCAGTTCATTATGTACAGTAAAAAGTTTTATTCACATACTTATTACAACTCCCCAAATTCAGTTTTTAATTAGCCATCATCATAATTTAGCTGTGTGAACTGAACAGCTTATCAGTGATATTGGAATGCAAATGATACCGTATAACAGCACAGGCAGCATCAGAACAAAATAGTTTATAACCCCACAGTTCCAGCAGATGGATAACTTATTCACAGAACACGGCTATTTAGAAGATGAAATTCACAAGCTTTATGCTGCCTAGTACCATCAAACCTTAAGTACTTAGGGGTTTTGCGTCAGTAGATGATGATTTTGGGAGGAAAGAATTAGATAGAGCCTGCCAAAGCAGCAGATTCATTAGACTTGCAGCTTCCTCTTTGAGAACAAAGACAGGCTTTGTAGTAAATTTAGGAGCTGTTATTTTACCTGCTTGCCTTTGCTTTTCTTCCTCATACTAGTGCATAGTAAAAACCATGTTTACAATTATTTCAGATCTGAACCAGTTCTTGGGAGGGAAATCATTTTGAAAAACCAACTTCATTAATCTATTTAACAAAAATAGAGGCATTCTCTTTTCTTGAAAGCACACTAGACAATACCAGCATTGCTGTCATTACTTAGATACTGTGGCTGCAGTCTTGAAACCAGTTACTTGCAATCCCATTGATTAGATTACTTGGAAGTAAGGTTCAGGATTGTGACCTGTAACTTTAAGGCTCCTAGTACAAATATTTTCCAGAACTTATAAACTGGAAAGAAGAAAAAACAAAACAAAATGCAGTTGTTGCATGGAGTCTTTGCAGGTTGTTTATTTTAAACCAAACTTCTGGCTGAATCTATTGAACTGTCTCTCTACTGAATTCAGTCTCTTCTTTTGTTGATGCCAACTAAACATCCCACATATTCCACCTCCCCCCCCCCCCATGGATTTCATCATTCTTTACTCCCAGGACAGATTTAGTGCTGTAGGCAATAATATGCTGACTGAACAAAGGTTGTTTGTTTGCTTATTTATTTACACTTTTATCCCACCCATTCCGTCAAGGTTGAGTGAGGGCTACAACACGTAAAAAGCATCTAACACAATACACAAGATAAATCAAAATACTGAAATACCCAAATAAAAGTAAAACCAGATAAAAATACCCAACCTACAACACCCCACCAACCAAACAAGAAGAGGTCTTACATTGCCTCTGGAAGTCGAGGAGACTTGGGCTCAGATAAACCTCCAAGGGAAGGCAGTTCCATAATTGTGGGGCATGTGTGCCCTCATTTTACGATGGTACCTGCAAGAGGGCACTCTCACTCTGACCTCAGAGGCTGCAATAGGAAATTATTAAGAGAAGCGGGTATGATTTGGGATCTGAAGGCAGTTTAGATTTAGTGAGGAGATATTCATATGCTTACATAGCTTTGAAATATCTGTAGAATATGCTATTCCTTGGTGAATACTATAGTGTTCCTTTATTTTGATTTGTCACATCAAATTAATTCACAACCACTCATTTTTTTTTTTTTTTTTTTTTGAATATTTTTGTGTTTTTGTATTGTTGTAAAAATTTGTAACCGTGTTAAATAGGACTATAACCTGTGGGACCAAGACAGCATATGGTTGAGGAATACCAGTGATCAGTCTGTGCTAGAACTTCCATGTGCTCTGGTGGCCCACACAGTAGTAAACGTTAAGGGGGCTGTGGGGAGGACAGGGTGTGGTGAAAGCCCCCTCCTATGTCATTGCAGGTGGGGTTCTAGGAGCTGGATCGTCTTCCTGGTTGGAGAACAATGTTATTCAAATCCTGGATGAGACCCATCCTGGTGCTGGGCTACAGCAAGCCAGTTTTTACTTGCGACAGCTGAAGGAAACAAAGAGATGTTTCTTACCCTTAATTATTCTTTTAAGAGTTGTATCCTCTCACCAAGTGACACTATAGGTATTTGGCACCATCTTGCGCCTAACTTGGGAGTATAGCAAGCACTTTTCCCCCCACCCACCCCCAAAAATACCCGATGTCACTTTCCCTGGGCGCATAAACTTCCCCTGCCAACCCGTCCTGTCAGTTCATTAATAACTACTGCAAGTGGAGAGGAGGAAGTGAGCTGGGATTTGGCGAGAGTATACAAGTAAAAACTTACCTTTCTTCGATATCCTCTCACCAAGTCCCACTATAGGTAGACTAGAAAGGAATACTCAGGAGGCAGCTTGCAGTATATAGTTCCAACCGTTTATTATTTATAGTTCCAACCGTTCCAAACTCAACATGGCTAAAACTGAACTCCTTATCTTCCCCCCTCATCCTTCCTCTCCTTCCTCACTGTCAATAACTATTGATGGAGTCACCATCCTGCCTGTCCCCCAAGCCCGTAGCCTAGGCTTCATCTTTGACTCAGCCCTTTCTTTTAAACCCTACATTGACTCTGTTGCTAAATCCTGTCGCTTCTCCCTCCATAACATTGCTAAGATTCGCCCTTTTCTCTCTGTCTCGTCTGCCAAAACTCTTGTTCATGCTCTGGTCATCTCTCGCCTCGATTACTGTAACCTCCTTCTCACTGGCCTTCCCCGGTCTCACCTTTCTCCCCTCATCTCTGTCCAAAACTCTGCTGCCAGGGTCATCTACCTCGCCAGTCGCTTCGACCATGTGCAGCCCCTCCTCTCTTCGCTTCACTGGCTTCCCCTTCCTGAACGAATCCTGCACAAGCTCCTAGTCTTCACCTATAAAGCTCTTCACAACCTTGCTCCCCCCTACCTCTCTGCACTTATCGCCCTCCATACTCCAGCCCGTGCACTTCGCTCCTCCTCTGTCCCTTCTCTCACCCTTCCACGCCTTCCCTGCTCCCCTAAGCGCCTTCGTCCCTTCTCACTTGCTGCCCCCCATGCCTGGAACTCCCTCCCTGTCCACATCCGCCTTGCCCCCTCCCTTCATACCTTCAAATCTCTCCTTAAAACTCACCTCTTTCGCTCTGCTCTGTCTGACTCTTTATCCTGCTGAGCCACTATTCCTATACCTACGATCGGTTTACCCTTATCCTTGCAACATGGACCTGCCTGCTGTCATTCTCATCGTAACCAAGCCAAGTACGTGCACTTGAGACCTCGCATCTTCATGAATGTTAGACCCCTTGTCTTTCCCTCTGTTCCCCTTCCTAAGTCTCTCCCCCAGCTCCTGTCTCTCAGATTGTAAGCCCTAGGGGCAGGGACCGTGTCTATTTTATTACTTTGTAAAGTGCCAGGTACACTGCTGGCGCTATATAAATGTTTATTAATAATAATAATAATAATAATAATAATAATAATAATAATAGGAAACCAGTGAAAATAATCCAGAACCATGGCATTGGAATGAGCAACCAAATCTACAGCATAAAACTTAAAGTAGATAAGGAACGCCATGGAGCTGTCTTACAGATCTTTTCCAAGGCTGTCAATGACCTGGTCAAATAGTGACATCCCTGAGGGCACTGGGAGCTCTGCAGTCTCATAGTAATCAATCACCACCACCACCCCAACAACTGACCTGTCGGGGGCTGGGGCAGTGGCACTGATAGCGGCGCAAACAGGGCCAGGTTCGGGCCCCACCAGAACTGTGAGTTGCCAGCCTCCTGTGTCCATCTCCCCCACCCCCCGTTGGAGGAGGGGATGGGGCCAGCGCTCCGGAGAGGATGGCGCACCACAGGTGCACCCCGCAGGTAGCACACCCAAGGGTTGGACCCAAGGGCCCTTGGGCGTGGCCCTTGGCGGGGTCAGGGATGGCGGGTGGGTAACTGTGATTGGGGGGGGGGTTATTGGAGGTTATGGGGGAAAGTATTTTAGTTAAAGATGGGGAGATATGGATTGGGGAGGAGGGGGGAAATTCAATTGGGTGGGGAAATAGCAGGGTTGGTTTTTGGGATGCCCCTCTGTGGCAGAGGGTTTGGGGGTGGGGGGGAAGGGAGTAGGGCAAGTATGGCCTTCTTCCTCAGTGAGAGGGGGAAGAGACTAAGGTGGTAACTGACTCTCCAGTGGCAGAGGGGGGTCAGGGGGTGGGGAGGTGGGGGGGGCGTTAACCAGAATGGGGGGGGGGGAGGAGTCCCAGAGGGCAGGGGGGAAGTAGGGAGGGATATGTTGGGAAGGAGGGGGAGGGTTCTTCCTCACACACTTGGCAGGACAGCTGAGGAGGGGGGTGGGGGGGCAGGCATGGCTATCGGGGTCATGACAGGCCAGGGAGGTATGGTCTCAGGGGGAGGGGAGGAAGAGTGGTGAGGTGGGATAGCTGCTTAGTGCACGCCCTGGTTACTTCTCCCCTAGCAGAATTCCCGCCCAGGGGGGACCCATCTGGCCCCAGATCTCCCAGTTTTCCATAGGAATTGTAAGACCTGGCTGTTCCGTAAGGCATTTGGCGAGAGAGAAGGGTGAGGGTGAAGGGGGTGATGGGTTGGGGTTCTCTCTCCTCATTTTTACTTTTATGATATTTTATGTTTTAGTGATTTTGATTTTGATAGCCGCCCCGGGCTGCCTGGCAGGAGGGGCGGAGGTATAAAAATTTTAAATAAATAAATAATAAATAGGTGTGTTTAATGCAGGCCCTTAAATCCAGCAGGAGAGGGTTCAATACCCAAGAACCCTTACACACTGGGTCAAACAGGACAAACGCTGCATCCATGGCTCTGAAGCTATTCGAGTAGGGACCTACACACGTTCAGCTTATGCAATGTCTCCTCCACCCTAGAGGAGAGAGTGGAGGAAAGAAGGCTGGCATGGTGATGGACTTGCCTGTGTGAAACTCTAAGACCACCTTTGGCAGAAAGGCTGGATGAGGTCAAAGGACTACCTTCCCATTGTGAAACCTGATGTAGGGGGCTTGTCAGGAGAGAGCCTGTAACTCACTCACCCTCCTGGCTGATGCAGTTGTTACAGAAACACTATCTTAAGACAAAGTTTGATGGGGATGGAGGCCATTGACTCAAAGGGCTCTCCCATGAGAGCCCGTAGCACCATATTAAGGTCCCAACTTGGGAAAGGGACTCTAGGAGGGGGAAAGTCCAGACTGCTCCCTTTAAGAACAGGGCAACCAAAAAGGCTCGCAAATAAAGAACCCTCATTAACTGTGGCCCAGAAGGCATTGCGTTCTGCCAGATACACCTTAAAATCGAGGATACTGCCATGCTCCCCTCCAGTAAGAAGACCATATAGTTCAGGATGGCTGGCACTACCTGCTAACAGGAAGAACCATCAATCCTCTGCCAAAGCATTTCCACTTGGTAGAACCACCCACTCCTTATGGAGGGCTTCCCAGTCAGCAGGATCTTTCATACTGGGCCAGAACACCCTTGCACCTCCAGGGTCAGTAATGAAGCCTCCAGGTTGCCAGACTCAGGTGCCAAGGTCCCTAGTCATGCTGCGTCAGAAGGTCTGGCACCTCCGGCAGTGGCCACTGAGGTTCTTGTGCAAGCTCCCCAAGCTTGGGGTACCAATATTGCATTGGCCAGTCCAGGGCTATCAGCAGAAGGTCTCCCCCACACCAACACGTATATGGCAGGGAGGAGCGGAAGGCTTGGTGTGGGAAGTGCAGGGAGTACAGGGGGAACGGGGTCCAAGGCAGGAGGGACCAGGGAACGGGTCCCTCACACCACAAGGGGGAGGAGAATAAGGGAGAAACCCATGAGGGTGAGGGGGAACCAACTGCCCGCAGGCTCACGCAATTGACGCACGCCCTCGTAGGAAAAAGCAAAGGTCAGAGTCTCGCAACAATCAATGGGAGGAACTCAAACTGTATCCAGGAAGGGGAGGGAAAAAGGGCTAGGAAGGAGGTCTAGGCATTCAGGGGACACAGCAACCAAACAATAAACCAACACAGTCACTTAGCTTCTAGTGGGGGCCAGTCTCTCCAAGCGCACAGCTCTGTTCACCGCCACTGCATCCTCTGCAGCGCCGGCAGATAAGGTACAGGCCCCGTCCCCGAGTGTGCCTGGAGGTGTGCCGAGTGCCGCAGAGGGGTGTGTGGTCCCGTTGTGCTGGGAGTCTGCTGTGACGGGCTCACGCTGCTGGGGGCCTGCCTCGGGGTTTGCCGCGGCGTCTGAAGATGGGGGCGGCTCCGTGCCCCATGACGCATTGCAGCTGTCAGTGTGGGGGGCGTGGTCTGGGGCAGGCAGGAGCGGCTGGTAAGGTAAGGGGCGGCGGCGGCTGACAGTAACCCCCCCTCGACGGCCCCCCGCAGGCACCAGGTAGGTCCAGGTTTCTCTGGATGGTATTGATGGAAAAGGCGGAGGATCCGTGGTGCCTGAACATTAGTCGTGGGCTCCCAGGAGCGCTTGTCTGGGCCAAAACCTTGCCAGTCTATGAGATAGTGCAGCCATCCATGGCACAACCTGGCATCCAGGATGGCTCAAACTTTATAGTCAGGTCCAGGGCAGACCGGTTGTGATTCAACATCTTCCTTCAGGGCATCAGGGGGACCTGGCAGAGTGGCGGGTTTGAGGAGAGAAACATGAAACGTAGGATGTATATGTAAGCGAGGAGGGAGTTGTAGGGTGTAAGTAACTTCGTTTACTTGGTGGAGAATGGGAAACAGTCCCAAGTACTTATGGTCAAGTTTCACTGAAGGACGTCTGGAGGGGTAGTTTTGGCAATCGACCCAGACCAAATCCCCTGGTTGTAGCTGCGGGGCTGGCAGTCGGGGCCAGTCGGCATGCATCTTGTAACGCTGTCGAGCTTTCTCCAACGTAGCTTTGGCCGGAGTCTAGACTGGCTGTATTTGTTGAGTAAGTGCCCCAATGGCAGGAACGGAAGATGCGGGGAGATCGGGTGAACTTCTCTGCGGGTGGTATCCGTAGGTCACGTAGAAGGGAGAGTTCCCCAGTGACGCATTTAGGGCATTATTGTAGGCAAATTCTGCCACTGATAGTCAATATAATATCACAGGTACTGTTCAAAATTTTGATTTACTCGTTCTACCTGCCCGTTGGCTTGGGGATGATAGGCTGTTGAAGGTTTCAATTTCACATGTAGGGCCTTGAAGAGGGCGGTCCAAAAGCGCAAGACAAATTGTGTCCTGCGATCGCTAATAATTTTGGCCAGCCATCCATGAAGTTTTACTACATGCCATAGGAATAAGAGTGCTGGACGTGGTGCCATAGGGAGGCCCTTCCAGGCAACAAAATGAGCCAATTTCATAAAATGGTCTACAATTACGAAGACAGTGTTGTAGCCCCGGGAGGGGGGCAATTCTACTATGAAGTCGAGGCCCACTCTCCTCCAGGGGCCAAAGGAGGTGGTGGCGAGGTGGAGCAAGCCAAGTGGGGCTTGCCTAGGTATTTTGGTGCAAGCGAAGGTAGCACAGGCTTTAACATGGTTTTGGACATCGGAGGATATAGTCAGCCACCAAAAGTATCAATGGAGGAGACCGAGGGTTCGCGCCATGCCGGGGTGGCCGGCCAATGGTGCATCGTGATGAGGCCATAGGAGGTGGGGCCGACAGGAGGGAGGCCCCACGATCTGATGGGCCCTTTTGAGGAAACCATCTTCAATGGTATAAAGCAGGGTCCTCCGTGGGGTGTAGCTCCTGTGCTGAGGCTCGGCACAGTTGGTCTAGGGGACTATGGTGGCTGCAAATACTTTTGCATCCAAAATGGGCCCGCGGGGATGCAGGTCCCTGTCCTTTCCTTCTTGATATCGTGATAGGGCATCTGTGAGGATGTTCATCTTCCCTGGGCGGTATTGTATGGAAAAATTTAAACAGGCAAAGAATAATGCCCAGTGGGCATGTCGGGGATTCATGATCTGAGCTGTCTGTAGAAATGTTAAATTTCTGTGGTCGGTAGTGACACTTATAGGATATTGGGCTCCTTCTAAGTAATGTTGCCATTTCTCAAAGGTGACCTTGATCACAAGGAGTTCCCTGTCAAAGATGGTGTAGTTCCTCTCTGCAGGGGACAGCTGCCGCGAGTAGTATGCGCAAGGAAGGGGCTTCTCATCCATGGTCTGTTGGAGGAGAACCACTCCAATGGCTACACTGGATGCATCTGCTTCGACAAAAAACGGTTTATGAAAATCAGGATGCTGAAGGAGGGGAGCTTGCATAAAAGCCCTCTTCAGGAATTGGAAGCTGTATTCTTGCTCTGGACCCCAGGTATAGGGATGCTCCTTTTTCAGGAGTTGGGTCAGCAGTGTTGTAACCTCTGTATAGTGGGGTACATACTGTCAATAATAGTTTACGCTGCCAAAAAACCGTTGGAGGGCCTTAACTGTCTTAGGGTTTGGCCAATGTTGAATGGCAAGGACCTTTTTTTGGTCCATCTGGACCCCATTTGGGCTGATGACGAAGCCCAAAAATTCTACGGAGGTACAATGAAAGGCGCACTTCTCCTGTTTGCAGTAGTTTGTGTGTGCGCAAACGTTGTAAGACTTGTTGAACATGTTGCACATGCTGTGAAAAAAGGAAGAATAGATCAGAATGTTGTCCAGGTAAGCGATCACGAAGGTGTCTAAAATGTCTCAAAAAATATCAATTTATAAAGTGCTGGAAGGTGGATGGGGCATTTGCAAGTCCAAAGGGCATGACTAAGTATTCAAAGTGCCCATATCTGGTGCGGAACGCCGTCTTCCACTCGTCTCCTTGGCGTACTCGGAGTAAGTTGTAGCCCCCCCCCGGAGATCCAGCTTCGTAGAGTCAAGCCCCCTGGAGGCAGTTGAGGAGCTCAGGGATAAGGGGTAGCGATTTTTTATCATAACGCTATTTAGGCCCCGATAGTCGATGCAGGGTCTTAGGATGCCATCTTTTTTTGCCACGAAAAAGATGGGGGCCCCCCGCAGGTGAGGTGGAATGTCGAATGAATCCATTCCGGAGGGCCTTTTCTAGATACGAGCGTAGCTCAGTTAACTCTGGAGCAGAAAGGACATAGATGCAGCCAAAAGGGGACTCCTTGGCTGGGATCAAGTCTATAAGAAAATCATAAGGGTGGGGGGGCAGCTCGGCCGCCTGGGTTCGACTGAAGACATCTGAGAGGTCAACGTACTCCTGGGGCAACTTTCATTCAGGAGCACTGAGGGCTGTTCAAAGAGTGGGAGTAGCTCAAGATGGCGGGGCATCGAAGCGTTGCCCACAATAGGAGGAGTTAAACAGAAGTTGCCCTTGCCCCCAACGTATTTGAGGCTCATGCAACATGAGTCAGGGAAGGCCACGGACTACACAAAAGAGAGGGGTACATACCACATCAAATACGAGGGTTTCGTGATGCTGTCCTACAACACAGAGCAGCAGGGCTGTTTGTTGGGTGACAGGCCCAGAAATGAGAGGGGAGCCATCAATTGTATGAACGGATTCGGGGTGTTCCTTGGGCTGGATCGGGATCTGGTGGGTGTGTACCAGAGCGGCGTCCACAAAGTTTCCAGAAGCCCCTGAGTCAATCAGTGCCCAGACCACGGGGGTCGATGGTGAGGGTGAGTGGTACTCGCAGGTCATGTGGAGCATGAGCTATGGTCGAAGGAATGCTCTTTATGGTTGAGATGTCCCCATTTCCCGATGACCGATGGACGGGCAGCAAGGCTGGACAGTCCTGAATAAAGTGGGTTGGATCCCCACAGTAAAAACAGGCCTGTGAATGCTGGCGCCGATCCCTCTCCTCAGGCGAGAGGGGTCCCCTGGAAGCCCCCAGTTGCATTGGCTCTGGGTCCGATGTTTTAGGTCCGGGCTCCTCTGGACTGGGGGGAGAGATGGGTCCTAATCTGGTTGGGAAGCCCCAATTGTCCTGCCGCCTCTCTCTGTGTCGTTCTGTTAATCGGCCATTGATTTGGAGTGCCAGGAAGGCTAGTTGAGCCCAGGTGGGAGGGAGAGTAGTGTAGGCTAGTTGGTCCTTGATGTCATCGGCAAGCCCCCTCCGGAAGTGAACCTTGGACATCATCTGGTCATTGTAGTTCCAGCGCGAGCTGCTGGAACTGGGTAATATACTCCAAAAGGGGAGTTCGTCCTGGCGAAGAGAGAATTGCTGTTTCAGCATCCCGGAGGCGATGTGGGTGCTCAAAAAAGGAAACGAAATTCTCTAAGGAAGTCATTGTAATTAGACAGGAGGGGGCTTTTGCTACTTAGCAAGTTGGTGGCCCATTCCAGGGCCATTCCCCCGAGATGCCCAATCACAAAGGTAACCTTCCAGGCATCCATCGAGTAGGTGGCCACCTGCGTTGTGAACGTCAGGTCACAAAGGGCCAAAAAGGCTCCACACGCCTTACGATCCACCTGAAATTTCTCAATGCGGGAGCCCTGCAGCTCCCAGGGTAATGTGGGGAGCGTTGGGTTCGATGGGGACACGGCGGGAGGTGCCGCAGCTTCTGCTGTGGCAACGGTCGGGGGGTCTGAAGGTGCCAGAAGAGCTACAGCAGGGGGAGCAGCAGCCTACTGTTGGGTCACAGTGACCACGAAGTCTGCATGCTATTCTTGGAGATCTTTGATTTGCATAGCAAGGACTTGTACTGCTTGCACCAAATTCCCTATTTCACAGGCCACATTCATCATGGGGTATGGCGGG
>QEPC01012154.1:4376343-4396096 GCA_003113815.1 Sphenodon punctatus | reverse complement strand
CTTGGACTAGCAGCCAGCCTGCCCAATCACCATCCCTCTTTTCCTCAGACCACTGGCTTGGCAGTCTGCGATTGGCCACGGGCTAGGCTGCACAGAGCCAATGGGGCTTGTGGTAAGGCACACGCAGCAAGTAACAAGTATAATTGCCCTCCCCCCCTTCAAATTCGTTCTGAGCTAGCCACTGATTCTGTCAGCAGGCGTTTTCAGAACTCCCCCAGCAATTCGTGTTCCTCCCAAACCATTGCCATCCTCCTCCTATTTCACCCATTTCCACACATTTACCTCCATAGTTTTATTTTTTTAGATTAGATAGATTTGTGTGTTATACCTAGCATCAAGAAGCGGCCACTCCAGCCCCAGATCCCACCATCAGGGTTCTGGGGCCTACATTACAGGCAGGGAGGGCTGTCCATCCACTTCACCCAGAAGCTGTCACTCCAGCCCCAGGACCCACTGTCAGGGTTCTGGGGCCATCATTCCACTCACAGGGAGCTGTCATTCCACCGCATCAAGAAGCAGCCACTCCAGTCCCAGGACCCATCATCAGGTTTCTGGGGCCTATGTTCCAGGCAGGGAGGGCTGTCCATCCATGTCACCCAGAAGCTGCCACTCCTGTCCTAGGACCGTCAGAGTTCTGGGGCCTACATTACAGGCAGGGAGGGTTGTCCATTCATGTCATCGAAAGCTGGGGTGGGGGCAGCTGCCAAGTCCATCGGCAGCTGCAGGATGTAGAGGGCAGAGTGGCTTTCAACTGAAAGCCACGTGCATGTTGGGGAAAATGATCGTGCTCGATGGCAGCTCTTCTCGGTGGTTGGGGACATGGGGTTTAAGCGCCTGATTGGCTTCCTGGCCCCCCAGTTTAAGCTGCCCTCCCACACCACCCTGAGTCAGGCTACCACCGATGCCTGGCAGCCTGCAACACCCAGCCAAGTAGGGATACCAGCCACCAAGCCCTGGCCGAGCCTCTGCCACTGCTCCACCGATGCCTGGCAGCCTGCAATGCCCAGCCAAGTAGTGCCAGCCACCAAGACCTGGCCGGGCCCCTGCTGCTGCTCCACCGATGCCTGGCAGCCTGCAACGCCCAGCTGAGTTGGGGTGCCAGCCACCGAGCCCTGGCCGGGTCTCTGCTGCTGCTCCACCAATGCCATCCAGCCTGCAATGCCTGGCCAAGTAGGGGTGCCAGCTGCAGTTACTGTGCCATGATGTGCTGGCACTACACATCAGCCATTTGCTCCTCAGTCTTGTAGATGGGCATAGCTCGGATGAGTGCACAGGCAGGCGGGGACTGCGTGTCCAAGAGATTCACCACTGCGCAAGGCTTGACCAATTTGCAGAAGAGCTTGTTGAGATCCAGCAAGTAGAATTCAAGCCTGCAATGCTTGGTCGAGAACGGGTGTCAGTCACCAAGCCCTGGCCGGGTATCTGCCGCTGCTCCGCCGATGCCTGGCAGCCTGCCATGCCCGGCCAAGTAGGGGTGCCAGCCACCAAGTCCTGGCCGGGCCTCTGCTGCTGCTCCGCTGATGCCTGGAAGCCTGCAATGCCCGGCCATGATGGTGACTAGAACTAGAGAATCCAGCATAGAGCAAGCAGAACTGGAAGCCTGCCAGTATGTCTGTTTAAGATAGTAAATAGTCCAAACCCCCGCTCGGCCTACCCTTCACTTCAGATGGGGTAACGTCCAAAACAAAGGATACATACCCATCCAAGTCCAATTGCCCTGCATGCCACATTTCTTGGAGCAAAATAACGTCAAAGGATCTAATGAAACAACCAAAATCATTATCCATTAATTTGGTTTTCCAACCCGAAATGTTCTGAGAAATTAGAGAGATAAGAGACTTCCTTAGGGGGCCTGCCCATCATTCCTCCACTTCTGCGGTTGCAAAACCCAATTGGTTTGAGGGGAGATCAAATTCCTCCATCCCCAGTATTGAGGGAGAGAGGAGGTGCAGGCAAAGGATCCATCTTAACTGGACATAATCCTGAAGGATCAGAACCGGTATTACTCAGCGTTGTGCATGACCACTTCCCATGTGCCAAAGCACCCACGGAAGTGCCTCATGCTGAATATTATTTATTTATTTTATTTTTATTTATTTCTTTGTATTTATTGGCTGCCCCCTCATGCCTACAGCATCCCAGGGCGGCTCACAGCAGACAACCTTTGTGACAACTTTTTACCTGCTCTGTTACTAAGACCACTTACCCTTGAGCATGGTACCCTTCTAAATATATAGTCATTGCAGGCTGCCAGGCATCTGTGGAGCCACAGCAGAGGCCCATCCCGGGCCTGGTGGTGGCTGGTACCCATACGGGGCTGGGCATTTTAGGCTGGCATCCTACTCACCAGATCTCAACCAACTCTTCTACAAATTGGTCAAATAGCTTTGCTCGGTGGTGATTCACATGGCTGGCCAGCCAGCCAGCCACCTGCCGTGATGGCTACTAGAAACAGAGAACCCAGTATAGAGCAAGAAGAACTGGAGGCCTGCCAGCCTGCAATGCCCGGCCAAATAGCGGTGCCAGCCACCAAGTCATGGCCAGGCCTCTGCCACTGCTCCACCAATGCCAGCCTGCAATGCCCTGCCCCCTATGGGTGCCAGCCACCAAGCCCTAAGTCTTCCTGGCCTCTCCTGCTGCTGCCACTGGGTCTCTGCCTGCAGGCTATGACAACACGCGCAACCCTGCTTTGGGTACCGGCAGGCACTACTTGGCCAGGCATTGCAGGCGGCCAGGCATTGGCAGAGCAGTAACAGAAGCCCGGCCAGGGCTTGGTGGCTGGCACTCCTACTTGGCCAGGCATTGCCGGCTGGCAGGCCTCCAGTTCTGCTCACTCTATGCTGGGTTCTCCAGTTCTAGTCACCATCACGGCAGGAGTGACAGGGCTACAGTAGTGCCTGCTAGTGCCCAAGGTGGGTTTGCGCATGTTGTCATTATGGCCTGCAGGCAGAGACAAGCAGCCCAGCAGAACATCTGCTTTCAGCAGCCTTTGGATGGACAGCAGCATTGCTCATTTGTAGGACAGAACAGGAGTCAAGAGACCCCAGTTCTAATTCCTGGTTTGGAAGTCCTTTGACCTCTCTGCATTTCAGCTTTCCCAGTTCTAAACCAGAGGGCTACCATTCTGGGAACTCACAGGAGAAAGAACCCATATGGGAACTAGGCTTGAGGTACACAGTTCCAATTGTTGTTGCGTATCCAGCCTCTTTGCAGGGTAAAGAAGAGGACTCTTAAATGCTTTCCCTTCTTCAAAAGAACTTAGGCTCGGTGCCTGGCCCCCGGGGGTGCCTGCCCGATTCCTGTCGGAGCATGGCTGACTGAGACCCATCGCTTCCTGCCAGCTTGCAATGCCCCGCCAACTATGGGTGCCAGCCACCAAGCCCCAAACCTGCCCGGCCTTTGCTGCCACCGCGGAGACTCAGACGGCAGCCCAGGCGCCACGTGCACCCCCAGGGGTCAAGCCTGCCTGGACAACTCGGGCGCCAAGCCTTCCCAGTCTCTGTTGCTGCTGCGTCTCAGACGGCTTGCCATGACACCACAGGCACCCCTGGGGGTCTCTGGAGTGCCCCAAGTCTCCAGGCGGGACCGATCTTTCAGAACGTTCAGAGGGGTCCAAACTCCGCTAGACTGAACTCTCGAAGCCGGAATCACGTTTTTAGTCCGAATGTCCAAACTCCGTCCTGTTCACACATTCCTAACTTTCATATGCAGGGCGATAAAATCAGCTTCTCCACAAGGCTTGGCCACGGCTCCATTTGGAGACCTGACAAGGAATTCTCACCTTCTTCAAAAACAGGGAATGCAGAGGAGTCCTAGCTATTGAACTGCAAAATAAGGAACTTTTCACCCACCTGCACTTGTGGTAGAGTACAAGAAAGACTATGGAGGGTATGGGAATATGGTAGGGATGTGGTAGTGGTGGTGAGACTGGGAGTTGTCAGAGGTGATGATGGGCATGGAGAAATGTTAAGACGTGTACAGTGGAGATGAGGGGACTATGATGTCTTTATGTGGATATCTTTAGATGAGGCTTACTTATCATGTATTTCTAAATTCTGGGAGAAACACTCGTGCAGGGGTGTTAAGACGTTCCTCCCCACTACCAGAAGTGAGCCGGGCGGCACTGAAAACAACAGGTGCACCGAACTAACGCAGGCTTTGAGATGTAGACTTGCAAAACCCTCAGGAGTCCCTGGAGCTCATCCGTACACCAGAATCAGTGTCTGGGCAAGGGAAGTTCAGTGTCTGTGGAGTTCATGACATAATAGCATGTTACAGAAACTCATTTAAAAGATTTGGTCTTTTCTACACTTCAAGCATTAAACTACCACAATAATACTGTCTGAAACTATAAGTTTCCTACCTAACATTTCCAATGTATGTGTAGGACTTTCTTCTTCCATTCTCTTGCTCCCCCACCAACAGACATTGCTGTTGTGCCTCACAAAATCTCTTTTTGGAAAGCCAAGGTGTGCAGTCAAATGCATTATCTTGGCCACCTAACCAGCAGCATCCGTATCCCATAGAGACCAAAATACATCACTTTTGCTACCTGCTCAGTGGTCACCTTTTGAGTCATAAAGAGCAATGAGTCAGTTCCCAAAAGGAATGTTCCAGGTTCTGACAAAAGCCATGTAATTTTACAAAAGGACCTCATTTTTAGAAATCTCATTAACGCATGATGAGCACACATTGTTACTCTCAGAATTATTTTCCAAACAGTCTCAGCAAGAACCTTTCCTTCAGAGATCACAGGAGGGGCCGGAAAAAACAAATAATGCAGAATATTATTCCAAACACAGATTACAGCATATGTATAAAGTTCCATCTTTTTCTTAAGTTTTGTTTCACAGGATACTGTCAACTGCCATTTGGCTGAAATTTTAAATTCTGTTACACAAGATTTTGTAACCGAAACCATTATAAACAGTTTTAAAAAATAAAATAAAAAAGTCTTATGGAAATCTTGTTTCTAAATTTATTCCAAACTTCTTGAATCTTATTTGTGTCTAAACAAATAAGACTCCCTGCATTGTTTAAAATCCAATTCTGTATCAGTAAAAACCTGATAAAGAAACTGACTACCAAATCAAAGATGACTTTACTGAATGCAAACAAAAAACAAATAAATTGGAAATTTTAAAATTCACCTTTAATTTAATGATTTCAAAAAGGTAAAGAAATGCATTTTTGCAACATTATAGTTTAGAGGAACACTGCCAACATTCAATCCAAGTTGTTTTTTGTTACACAAATGACTTGAAAGTAATTTTATGTTCCATCCTTCCCTTTTGTCCACTCTGCCAAATTGTGGTTTCACAGCAACATTGTCCAATTTTTAATGTTTTTAAATGTTTTTCACAACATGCTTCTAATTTAAAAGGGGGAATTACAGATAAAAATGCATCTAAGTCAGAAGAGTCTATTATGAGCAGTCTGCCCTCCTGAATAATAGAAGGCATGGAAATTCACCCATTAATTTTTTAATTGGGTCCTTAACTTCTGGTGGAGCTAGAGTATATTCGTTAGAGGCAACAACCCCCATTTAAAGACTTCATTCCCGGTAAGTTCTAATAATTAACCTTTTTCTCAGTATTGTAGCTTTCTTGTAGGCTGATGTTGTCACAAAATTGTAACTTTCTTGTAGTCTGATATTGTCTAACTTCAAATTCCAGACAAAAGGATCTCATCATGCATTGTCTGAGCCATTAATACCGGATATCCGCCTCTGTAGGTTCTTAACTTACAGATCTCTGACCAAGTCAGCTCTTAACCCTTCCTTTGGGTAAACTAAATAGACTGAGCTTCTTAAGTCTCTCACTGCAAAGCATATCTGCCAGATTTTCAATCTTTCCTGTAGCTCTTTTCTTAATTCTTTCCAACGTTCTTTTTGAAATGTTGATACTACAGCTGACCAAAACATTCCAGTATTAGTCTTTCTAGCCTGAAAACCACCTCACTGCACTGTCTCAGTATATATCCCAAGATCATGTGAACAGCCTTGCATGCATCATCACAATGGGAACTCTTATTCAACTGGTTGTCTACCATGTCCGCTAAAGTCCTTTTCAGAGTTACTACTTTCCAGAACACGTTCCCTATCTTGTAAGTGTGATTTTTCCTAGATGTATGATCTGCACGAGAACCAGTTTAGGGGTGGGAATTTCTGTTTCAGATAAAACCAAAAGGGTCCAAAAATGGCAGTTTTGGTTTTAAAACTTAAACCGAAAATGCGGTTCGTTTTCAGTTCTGGCATATTGAGGGTTTTTTTAATTGATTTTTTTCCCCAGTTTATTCTCATTGACTTCAATGGGAGAAAATCCATTGAAGTCAATGCAAAAACACCCAAGAAAAGAAAAAGAAACGAGATCCAAAAATCATGAAGAACCAAAACCAGAAAAACCAAAGCCAAAAATCCATCCGGAGTCCCATCCCTAGTCCTTACCATTACTCACAGCACAACAAGGTTAGTGTCGCTTGCAAAGTTTCCTAGAACAGATATAAAAAATTTCTGTTGACAAAGACATCAAATAGCATGGACTAGGGACCGACCTCTCTGGGACCCCAGCAAACACACTTTTATTTGATTATATTTACTTATTAAAACCTATTGGTTAGTCACATCTTAACCATTTAATATATGTCACACTGATTTTACACCCAATGCTAATTTTTTAGCATTAGAATGTCATGTAAGATTAAGTCAGATATCATACAGAGGTCAACAGTTACATTTGTCAAACAAATTTATTTCCTCAAAAAATACACCAGACATGTTTTAACAAGATCTAATTGACATTAATTATGCTCCTGTTTTAATTTTTTTGCTGATTGAATCCCATATCAGTCTTCCCATGATTTTCCTGCTTTTGTAATTAAACTATCTAGTAATTACCATCTATGCCATCCCATGTATCCTTTTAAACACTGGCACATTAGCTTTCTTCCAGACCTCTAGCATTTCCCTGGTATTCTGAGATTTGCTAAAGTCAACATACAAAAATAAAGATAAGCACATTTTAAAATTTAAGCACACAAGAAATTCTAAGTTGCTATCATCATGTACATGGAAAAACATATGATTAGATTTTATTAGAGGGTTTGGGTTTTGTTGGCCAGCAAGTTTTTATGCAGAAGACCTTAGGTATACCAAACACCATTATCTGCCTTGGGTATACCCAAGGATTAGGCGAGGGGACACTTCACAAAATCAAAAAGGGACACTCCATGAGTAGCAGATTTAAAACAAATAAGAGAAAGTATTTTTTCACTCAGAGCACAATTAATTTGTGGAACTTACTGCCAGGGAAAGTGGTCACGGCTGGTAGTGTAGCTAGTTTAAAAAAGGGACTGGATAAATTCTTGGAGGATATTAGTCAAGTAGGTTTTCAGAACATAACCTCTTACTGTTGGGGACTGAAACAACAGGGAATGGATTGCTCATTGTGACCTTTCTCTCAAGAGAAAAAAAGATTGGCCACTGTTGGAGATGGGATGCTGGGCTTGATGGACCTGACCTAGGTCTGACCCAGTATGGCACTACTTATGTTATTATGACTATTTGCCTAAGGTATACCCAACACCACTATTTCTACAGTATCTAGGTACTATACATTGGACAGCAAATTAAAATAAATCGTTAGTATGAAAAAAAAGTCCCAAGCATTGTGAAGCCACTATAACCTCTCTGAGCTGCACCCTCCGCTTCTCTCTCAAAGGCGCACTTCTGCATGGCTGCAAGAAGGGGTGTGTATAAGTAACCAGAGATTTAATGAAATAGAACCAACTGCTTTTTCATGTCAGCAAGGTTTTAACTCCTCTTAAAGAAGGGTTATCAGATTTGTTGCTTATTTCTAATACAATATATTTATTGAACACGTCTAATATCCAGAGAGTTCCACATTAGAGACGATATTCTACACAGGTTAAGAAAAAAAAAACTGAATAAATTTTCAGGGAGTACTAAACCCATTCCCTTGAACTGTTTCACATATTAGTTTATAAAAGTGGATCACATATCATTAAGTATAATTTTCAGCCTAACGCTTTTCAAAACAAGTGCCCAGGGAATACTGATTTGCAGTGAGGCTATTCCAAATAAAAACAGAATCCATCAAGACTTCATGTTATTAAACCAATTTAAATTATGGTCCCGTACATGTATAAAAACAATTTTACCATTTTCAAACGTAACAATAAACTGCATAGTTCTCATTAGAATCGTCCTTGCTTTGCATCACCTATGGCTCCCCATACATCAAAGACAAACTCATCTGGAAATGCAAAGTCTCCCAAAGCTTCATCAAGGGCCACTGCAAATTCATCTGGATTGTTCTTGCCTCTTCCAGCTTCTACCATTGTTGCAGCTAAAAAACAAAACCCCACAAAAATAATCAGATATGGGGAGATGAGAAGGGAAACGACAATAAATACCACGGTACGTTTTCAAAGTCACATACAAGAACAAGGAAGTGTTGGGCAGTATCTCTTTACTGGAGAATGGCCAATCAAGTGAGCAAGGGGCAAGGTTTTAATTGCTGCAAGAACTCCATTCCAGCACTCCAAACAGAACCATAGCTGTGCCAGTAGTCAAAGCTCTATAGTGGCAGAGTGGAATGGGCTATGGGATGGTAACCCAGCAGCTCCTGGTTCAAAGCCCACAACAAGAGGAAGCAAACTGCATTTGTGTCTAGAGTTAATATATAAAAGGTATTTTAAATAGTATGAAAGATCATCTCCATGTGAGCTTTCTAAACATGCTGAAGGATTTAGGAGCAGAAGTCTCAATGAACGTGAATAGAACAGTGCTTTTCAGTGTTGCCCCCTCACCCCGGCCTTCCATCTCTGTCGTAGCAGCTACTGCCATACACTGCTACGTAGGAGAGAGGAGTTTGATTCCTAGGAGATAGTAAATAAAGGAATAGCCTAGAACACAATGTTTTCCTGATTTGGTGTTCCTTTTTTCACTTTGCCACCAACTGTAGGGAAATAAATCCAGGCATCAAGAGAGAGAGAAAAAGGAAGCAGACCAATTTCTATGTTAACTAGTGCTCCTATAAAAATTTGCTGGCTTCAGTGAGATCAACATGCACATTTTATAAAGTGACAGAGTACCACAAAGTCACAAGTTTTGTATACAGAAAAAATGTGTGCAGCTTGTTAAGACACACAGATAAAGTATTTAAAAAGACTGGAAAAGTCATAGTGTAGCATTGTTTTCCTACCAGGAGTATGCTCTGCTTACCCAACTTTCTGAAAGAAATATTGTTAAGGAAAAAGGTAATAGAATCTTTGTCTCATATGATTTTAGATTGTGTTTTATATGCCTCTGTAAGAGATAAATAACTCGCTTTTTATATTAACAATTTCAGTCCATGTAGTCAGAAGGACGTGACAATAGCTCTTTTTGTGGATACAGACCCTGTAATAACTCAATCAGTGGCAAAATTTTGTTTTGCAGTATTCACAATAAGGAAAATAGCTTTAGCTTGTCAAAAATAATTATGAAATTGTTAGAACTAAATTTTTAATCTGTTAGCTCTGGTTTATATTTCTGTTATGTCCTATTTTTGTTTTGTTATGTTATGTTGTGCTATTTGTTTGCGATGGCCTGTGTGCTTCCACAATAAATTAAACTAACTGTTACAGAAAAACATTTCATGATGCTATGGTTATTTCACAACAACAGAATTTAAACTCTGAGGAGGAGGGGGTGGGACAGAGTCCTGTTTGCTATGGTGAAGACAGCAGTACAGTTAGAGTGTACATCAGCTTCAGAGAGTTCTAGCAATGGCTACAGGAGAAACTTGGTGAAACTGAAATCCCAGTAACCGAAATCAGTAGGATACACACAACTTTTATTACTGACTCTGCACCAGCCAGCTATATGACTTTTGGCAAGACATTTCCTCTCTTTGCCTCCAATTATAAAATGAGGACGATACCTCCTTTGTAAAGTAATCTGAAATCTATAGATGAAGAGGACTGCATAATAGTCAAGTATTACTTAATAATGTGTTATAATTACAGCACCTAAAGCAGAACTGGAAAAGTCCTCTCTCTCTTACCAGGAGCAATATCTTTAAAATTCCTATTTTAAAATGGATTTTAAATTGAAAATTGTGAGCCAATGAAAAGATTCTGGAAGATACTTTATATCAGGGTTCCGGGAACAGTCGCTGGGCCTGCAGCACCACTAATTCACTTTTCTTCAAGCCCAGACTTTCCTTTCAAGAGGCCTTCCTACTTCGGTCACACCCCTCCTGTCTTCATCCCTCTCGCACCTCCCAGCCTCCTGGCTGACTGCCATATAAACTTACAAGATTTGCTGGTAGCACCGGGAAGCTGGGCGGCGCAACCTTCTCACTCCTCTTACTGCTTCCAGCCCTTGCTCTGATCCTTGTTCCCAAGTCCTTGCTCTTGTTCCCACTCTCATATAGTCCTTGCCCTCAGCCTTGCCTTCTGTTCCCCCTTCCTGTCTTGTCCCCCAGTCCTGATTCTGACCCCTTTCACTCCGAACTCCCACATCTGACCATGTCCTGGACACCCTGTGGCCCTTACACTGTATAACCATGGACCAGCATCCCTCTAGGTCATCCCTGCATCAGCAGCAGTTGCCTTCCTATCTCACACCACCAGTGCACTTGTTGGAGAGGGAACTGCTCACTGCACAAACCCACAGGTGGTAAAATGTGGTCACTGCAGAATTTGTAGAAAATTAAATCTAAGCACAGAATTAACTTTTAGATCAGGTCAATTAACTTCTTTGTGTGACAAATATCCCTGTTCTACAGGTGTAAAAACTACAGCTTAGTTAGTTTACATCTAAACAGCTAAAATTTACACAGATCCAAAATGTTGCTACAAGCTGCAATATAATACACTGTATATTATAAATATACTTCCGTCTTGTCCACTCAACTGAAACTGCCCTCGCTAAAATCACTAATAACCTCCTCTTTGGCAAGTAGGACGGCCTCTATTTCATTCTTGTCCTGACCTCTCTGCCACCTTGGACACCATTGACCATGGCTGCCTCCTTGATTCGCTTTGTTCCTTTGGTTTCCAGGGTTTGGTTCTTGACTGGTTCTCTTTGTATCTCTCAAACCACTCCTTCAATGTCTCTCCTCCTGGTATGTCCTTTGCATCAATCCCCCCTCTCTGTGGAAGTTCCCAAAGCTCTCTCCTGGGCCCTCTTCTCTTTACACACTATCTCTGCACAAACTCACTGAATCTCACAGCCTCCAGTAGTACCTGTATGCCGATGACCATCCATTCTCGTATCACAGACTCTCACTGTCTATCTGACATATCTGCTTGGATGTCTCATCACCAACTCAAGCTTAATATGGGCCAGACTGAACTCATCTTTCCCCTCCCAGTTTCCAGTAAGGGGGTCACCATCCTGCCTATCCTTCAGGCACTTAGCTTACGATTCATCTTGGACTCCTCCTCCTCCTCCACACCTCAGATCCCTAGGCTGTTGGCAAGTTATGTCGCTTCACTCTGCATAATGTTGCAAAAAAACCTAGTCTTTTTTTATGACTGTCACTGCCAAAAACCTAGTCCATGCTCTAGTCATCTCTTGCCTTGATTACTGTAACTTTCTCCTTACTGGTCTGCCCTGTTCTGACCTCACCCCTCACTTTCATTCAATGTTCTGCTGTCAAAGTCATCCATCTTGCCTGTCGCTTTGACCAGGTTTAGTCCCTCCTTTCCACCCTACACCGGCTCCCTCTACCTGAACACATTCAGTACAAGCTCCTCGTCTTTAACCTTAAAGGCTCTTCACGGCCTTTCTCCTACCTTCTTGCCACCGTTGTTTCCTGCCACATTTCTCCCCACCCCCCGGAGCTTTGCTCCTGTCATCACCATTACCTGTTCACAACTCCCTTGCACCTCAAAATGTATTCATCTCTTCTCCCTTGTTGCCACCCATGCCTGGAACTCCCTCCCAGCCTTCAAGTCGCTCCTAAAAACCTACCTCTTCCATCAGGCTTTCCCTAGCTCCTCATCCCAACAGACTCGTCATGGATGCCTCCTCTTCCCAATTTCCAGTAAGGGTGTCACCATCCAGTCTGCTCCTCAGGTAAGCAAGTGTACCTGTGACTTCTCAGCTTCATGGATGTATCTGTGTCTCTCTATGTTCCCCTGTCCCTTTTCTCCCCTCCTTTGTCTTTGTGTAAGCCAAAGGGATGCAAGCCCCTTGAAGTAGGGACCCATCTATAACGGATGTACAGCACCATGTACATTGCTGGTACTATATAAACAATCAATAATGTTATATATTTGAGCTAGCCACAAGTCCAAATATGCACCTGAAATGTTTCTTCTATTCAAACCTCAGATTTCAAGTTTATTAAGCTTTCCTTTAAAAAAATAATTAAAGTTTGCCAAAAGAATAAAAATAAGCATTGAAATTTCAGAAGAAACTCTAAACATCTAAGAGAAGGGCCTAGCCAGAAAAGTGCTTCAGCCACTGTAGCTATATTGCCGTTACCATTCTTTATTTTATATACTATGCTCATCAAAACTTTTTCAGCTTTTTCAACTAAGCCATGGGTGGGGCACCTTTTCCCGCCCAGGGGCCACTTTGAAAACTAATATAAGCTCTAAGGGCCGCATAGAAGTTGGGGGTTGGTGAGCACTCAAGAGAAGGAGGGGCCAGATCATGGATCTGTGCCATGGAATCTGTCCTCTCTCCTTGTGTGCACACCCTCATCTCCATTCCTTTTACCCTGAGCTCAGTTTTGTAGTGGTTGGAGGTAGGATCTGGATTCAAAAGCCAGACCCAGACACTGGAAAGGTGCTGCATAAAAACTTGCCTTGGGCTGCGTTTGATCCCCGGGCCTAAGGTTCCCCACCAAAGCCTTCTGAGATGTTGTAACATCAAATAGTACCATATAGTCAGAATGCATTTGTACAATAGCTAAGTACTGACCTCTAGTTGTGTTAGAGCTGAATTACTATATTATCTTAAACTGTACTGCCAGAGGTTCGGTCTACATCCTTCGTGTTTTCTCACGCAAGCTGTAGAGTCAATGTACTTGCTTGAACAAGGATGGGCCTCATTCTTTCACTGCACTTCTTTGCAGTAAATGAGAGAGTGGTCTTTATTTTCGGATTGCTTTCATTAAGTTTTTCACTGCACAACCAATTTTACATGTGTGCGCACTGTATTCCCTAGTTATGCACCTATGACTTTGTGAGAAAACTTTCTGCACAATGTGAACCAAGTGCAAGTTCCAGTACGTAGGGACAAGGGCAAAGCACCTCTGCTGCTGGAATGCTAAAAAGGGCAATTGGCAGGATTGTTCCCATGCCATTTTTTTTTTAAAAAAAATCTATTTATTCACAGAGGTAGTTTCATGCCTTTATTTCCTACTCACCTCAGATAGCAAATGTCTGAACACTTTCTCCTCAGACTTCCCCTACCCATTCACCTTCAGGCAGACACAAAGTCTGGGGAATTTCAGTAAGTTTTAAATATTTGAAAACCGGGATTAAAAATAGAAGTCTCATGCAAAATCGGTTACAGTGGTTGCTATTGGTTTTTCTATGACACAGACTTTTCAACAGAACAGAAACCAATATCCAAATATACTGCATCAAACTAATTCACCTGCTTTGATTCAGATCCAACAATTTATTTATATTAATTTTTTTTTCAATTTTTACCCCAGCCTTCCCAAACAAAACAAACTGCATAAAACCCCCACCCCCATCCTTTCCCTTCACCCCTCCCTGACCCTACCCAAACCCACCAGACCACCCACCCAACTAATGCTTTTTTAAACAAAAAAGAATTGCACTGCTTCTGGAAGATGCTTAAGCTCGGGCTCAAATGAACCTCTAGGGGGAGGGCATTCCATAAAACTGGAGCGGCAGCTGAGAACGTCCTCCTTGTCCTTTGGACAAGAGTAGCACTCGCAGATAGGAGAATTGGTAACCTACCTTTCGGTGAATTCCTCACTCTCTTACACTCCTTCTCCTCCTGTTGGGTAGCTCTGCCACTTGACTGCTAGGAGGCAGATGAGTCTTTTCTTGTGCGCATGCGCCTCCAGAGCTACCCGGCTACCAATCTCCAGTCTGTATCATAGCCGAGTGCCCCTGTAATCCTACTCTTTGTAAAAAAACAAAACTGTAACAGGAACAACGGGGACCGGAACTCTGATCCCCCATCTGTGTTTAAACTGAACTGACTGATAATTGACTGAGTAAGTTTGGATGACTCTCCCCTTTGTCTGTAATTTACCACTTGCTGTCTGGCAGGGAGGGCTGGAGGAGGACAAGGAGTGTAAGAGAGAAAGGAATTCACCGAATGGTAGGTTACCAATTCTCCTTTCTCCTCTTACCTCCTTCTCCTCCTGTTGGGATGTACCCAAGCAGTCCCCAGAAACAAATTATGGGTGGGAGCCAACAGCACTGGGAGAATCCAGCACCGCCTGCAGCACCAGCCTGCCAAACGCTGCCTCTGCTGATTGAAACACGTTGATCTTATAGTGCTTCACAAAAGTGTGCAGGGAAGCCCATGTCGCAGCTTTACAAATTTCCTCGTAAGAGGCTCTCGCCTTGAAAGCGTAAGACATGGCTGCACTGCGTAGGCCCAAATTTGGAGGGGAGGGATCCTTCCCTTAGCCTTATATGCCTCTATGTTCGATTGCTTCACGCACTTGGAAAGCAGTGTCTTAGAAGCCTTGAGTCCCTGATATCCTGGCCTGATATTTACAAAAAGAGCCGTGGATTTTCTGGATCCCCTGGTTCTGGATAGATATATTTTCAGGGCACAGCGCACGTCCAACGTGTGCCAGGACTTCTCTTTGGGATGGACAGGGTTGGGGCAAAAGGATGGCAACACCAACTCTGGGGCTCTATGAAACACTGAACTGACCTTCGGAAAGAAGGCCTGGTCTAGTCTCAGTGTTACAGAATCCTGCTGGAACTCACAAAAGTTCTCCTCCATCAACAATGCTCCGAGTTCAGATACTCGTCTAGCTGATGTTACTGCCACTAGAAACACAACCTTTAGAGTTAGAAAATACAAGGATACATGTTTTAGTGGTTCGAACGGGGGTTTAGTCAGAGCCTCCAGAACCAGGTTAAGGTTCCAGGAGGGTACCCTATGCACCACTGGGGGTGGCAGAAGCCTAGCTGCCCAAATGAACCTTCTCACATGCTTATGAGACGAAATGGCCCTGTTTGTGGATGCTCTAAGCACCGAGTCTATTGCAGCTACCTGCCTTGCTATAGTATTGGCCCTAAGGGCGCTTTTAGACGAGGCGGAAATGGCAGCTGAGTCCTTTATCAGCCGCCATTGTTGCCGCTCGTCTAAATCCCCGGGGCACTAACGCCGAATGTCTGCCGCGTGAAGCTGGTCCGGCGATCCTGCCCCCCTTCAAGGTGGATCACCGCTGTGCCGGCTTCACGCCGCACTTCTGGGTTCTTTGCCCGAGTACGCACGCGCAGAAGGGCGTGCATGCACACAAACACTCTACGCCGTGTCTGATGCTCTTCTGAACATCAGACACGGCGTAGAGAGGAAGGCGAGTGCCCGATGCCGGCACTGAACGATCCCGCTTGTGAGCGGGATTGTTTAAAAGCGCCCTAAGACCCTTATCCAACCCCCGCTGCAGGAAGTCCAGGACCTGTGGAACTCCTGCCTTGCACGGATCGAGCCCCTGCTGCAGGGACCAAGTAGCAAACGTCTTCCAGGTGGCCAGGTAAGCTCTCCTGGAGGCCGGTCTTCTGGATCTCTGAATAGTGGCGAGCACTGCGTTGGTGTATCCTCTCTTTTTATTAACACTGAATGTTCAATCACCATACTGTTAGTTTTAGGGTCTGAATCTCCGGACATACGACTGGCCCCCTGGGAGAGGAGATCTGCCCTCAGTGGGAGCCGTCTGTACTGGTCCTAGCTGAGTTCTGTTAGCTCTGAGAACCAGGGTCTCCTGGGCCACCATCGTGTGACTAGGAGGAGTAGTGCGCACTCTTTGCGTGCCTTGGATATTGTCCTTGCGATAAGCGGAAATGGCGGGAAGGCATAAAGCAGGCCGTTGGGCCACGGCGGATTCAGAGCATCCATTGCCTCCGCTTCCAAGCATGGTGATCGTGTCATGAAGTGAGGTAATTGTGCATTGTCCTTGGTGGCAAAAAGGTCTATCAGCGGTAGGCCAAACCACCTCGTTATGTCCTGGAACACTGACCTGTTGAGGCCCCACTCGTGGGGTTCCAAGATTTGACACCTCAACCAGTCTGCCTTCATGTTGTCCTGGCCTCTGATATGAAGGACCTTTAGTGATGCTATGTGCGACTGTGTCCAGGTGAACAGCTTGACAGCCTCCTGGTGCAATGATGGTGCTCTGGATCCGCCTTGGTGGTTGATGTACGCCTTCGCCATCACATTGTTGGTGTATATCAACAGGTGTGCCCGGGTGAAGGAGGGGGAACAGGTGCTGTATGGCGAGTCTTATGGCCTTCAGTTCCAGGAAATTGATCTGTTGTTGTGCATCCTTCTGCGACCAGAGACCCTGTACCGATCGGGTCGCTGTGTGTGCTCCCCAGCCCTAGAGGCTGGCGTCTGTGGTCATTACTTCTGTTGTAGGTTTCATGAGCGGTACGCCCTCTTGGAAGGTTGTGGGTCTTAACCACCAGGACATGGATCTCTGCAGGTGTATTGGGATGGTTACCCAGGGATTGCAGTCGCTGGAAAGCTCGCGCTGGAAACGCCTTAGCAGCCTCTGCAAGAAACAAAGATGGAACCTTCCCCACATCACCTGGGCTGTGCAGGATATGAGCAGCCCCATTAGTGATGCCAGTTGTTTGAGCCTCATTTGTTTGCTTGCTCTGAGGCTCTTGACCAGTGTCCTGATCTTTTGCACCCGGGACTGGGGGACCAGTGCAAGGTCGGAGCTGGTATCGATGATGGTTCCCAGATGCTCCAGTTTTTGCATCGGTTTCAGGTGACTTTTCTCCCTGTTTACAAGGAATCCGTGCTGCTCCAGATAAGTGATTGTCTTGTTGAGGTCCACCGTTGCCTTCTACGGAGAGTGGGACCGGATCAGGAGGTCATCCAGATACGGGTGGATATGCATCCCTTCCGCTCGAAGATTTGCCACAAGCGGGACCAACACTTTTGTAAAGGTCCTGGGAGCCGACGATAGGCCGAAGGGGAGGGCCCTAAACTGCCAATGCTCATTGTCGTAGACAAAGCTGACCCACCTCCTGTGTGGAACCCAGATCGGGACACGGAGATACGCCTCTCTGAGGTCTAAAGACACCAGCCAATCGTCCTTCTGCATACTGCGACAGATGGACGTCACTGTTTCCGTTTTGAATTTTCTTTCTCTTACATGGCAGTTGAGGGCTTTCAGGTCCAGAACTGCTCTCCATTTTCCTAGTTTTTTTGGAGACCAGGAAAAGAATAGAGTAAAGGCCTGAATAGAGTAAAGGCCTGAATAGTGATGGTGTGGCAGCACCCTTTCTATGGCCTTGGTGTCTGCTAGCCTTTTGATCTCGCTGGCCAATGCAAGATGTTTTGCCCTGTCCTTTGATCTGGTGGATGCGAGAAATCTGAGTCTGGGGATGCTCTCCAGCTCGATGGTGTAACCCCTTTCCACACAAGAGAGAACCCAGGAATCTGTGACTGATTGGGCCCATGTCATGTGAAACTGCTGGAATCTGCCCCCCACCTGTGTGTCGGCATAGTCACGCTTCTTGCTTTGCGTAGCTGGACCCGGCCCCTCTAACTCTGCGCTTATCATATCGTCCTGCTCTGAACCCCCTTCCCCTGAAGGTGAAGTTGGGGGTGTACCCTCTCTGTGATTGGGTACAGAACTTCCTGGAGATTCCTCCAAAACCCCTGAATCGAAAGGAATGCCCCAGAAAGGAGCCTCTCCTCGTACCCACTTGGGGAGTTCTTTACTGGAAGCTTCCTCCAGCACTTTTTCTAAACACACTCCAAAAAGTTTAGAGCCCCTGTACGGGCATGCAGCAAGGAGGTTCTTTGCTGCCACGTCCCCATCCCAGGAACATAACCACACCCTACACCTGGCCGATATGTTGTTTGCCACTGCTCTGGCTGACCATATTAAAGAGTCTGTTGTTGCATCTACCAGGAAAGCCGCAGCCATGTAGATCCTGGAATTAATCCTTTGTGATCTCCTTTCTGAGATCTCAGGGTCTTGCACCTCCTGCATGCAGGCCAACATGGCCCTGGATACATAGGAAGCTGCTATGCTAACTTTCAGGGATGCTGACGTGGACTCCAGTGCCCTCCTAAGAGTTGTGTCCACCGCTCTATCGGTTACATCTTGGGGGTGAAAGTTCCCCTAAGTTGGGAACACTGCCTGCCTAGTGAGGGATGCCGCCCCCGCATCTACCTTAGAGTTCCTAAACATTGGTTCCTTCTTTCTAGTGAATTAATATAGTGAATCCTGTGTTTTGTTCATTTTATATCCCTTGTCTGGGTGCTTCCACTCCTCGAGGACTAAATGCTCGAAGGCCTTGTCAAGTGGGAGCCCCTGATCCCTTCCATGGACTGTCGGGATGTACCGCCTAGTCTCTTCCTCCTGGGAATCTGAAGAATCCTCCTTGGAAGACTTCTCTTTAAGCTGCAGAGTTTTTAATCATCTGAGCTACTAGCTCATTTCTGCACTGTGAGGAGAATTGTCGTTCACTGTCTTTTGGGTCAGAGATAGCCTCCACCCATTCTACCTCCTCTAAGTGAGAATTCTCTTGCCCTGAGGTAGTGACTGAGGCAGATTCTGTCTGGTGCTGGTCAGACAGGGCCTGAGCAGACTCTGCAGGCTCTTCCCCCCTGCTCACTACTCTCCTCAGAAGAGTAAGAGGAGCCCAGTATGGTTCCCTCTAGTGGCCACTTCACGTTCTTTTTTGGCACCCCTAATTTTCCCACCTTGACTTTGCCAGATAAGCTAATTGTACCTGTGTATCCTGGCTCACATGTGGGGACTCCGTTGTCTCAGACCCGAAGGGGTCTGTGTCACCTGGCCTTGGCTCATTCTTCTCATGAGGAGTTTGCTCTTGCCCCCCGCTGCTAGTATCTGTGCGGCTCACCACTGCTCTCCCCTTAGAAGCTCAAGGGCCCAGCAGCGCTGTCTCAGGTCTTTTATTCAGTGCCAGTCTGAGGAAAAAACAAAGCCCAGTCATGCTGTCACTGTTCCTCAGCCTGTCTTTTCGCTGTCAATTAGGGCGTGATTTGTGCTCCAGGGTCCAGCCTCGCTGTCCCTGAGCTCTCCTTTCATTTGTTAATCAGGGTTGATCTGTGCTCTCAGGCCCAGCCACACTGTCCCTGAGCTAAGTGGGGAGGGGTGCCACCATAGCATGGTTAAACTGCCCGGATCCACCTCCTTCAGTGAGACTTGAGCCTCCGCTCACCCTTTTTCTTTTATGCCACCTGATCTGTTTAACTTTATGTCCTTCCCCCACCCCCCCGGTCTCGTGGAACCATGCGAAGCGCGTCCTATCAGTCGAAAGGCAGATGAAGGACTGGAGATTGGTAGCCGGGTAGCTCTGGAGGCGCATGCACACAAGAAAAGACTCATCTGCCTCCTAGTAGTCAAGCGGCAGAGCTAACCAACAGGAGGAGGAGAAGGAGGTAAGAGGAGAAAGAACATTCAAGCGGGCACTCCCAGCTGACTGTAGGAGCCACAATGGAACACGGTACGACAGGCGGGGTCTCAGATATGCAGGGCCCAGACCGTTTAGGGATTTTAAAGCTCAACACCAGCACCTTGAT
>QEPC01012154.1:4363424-4376243 GCA_003113815.1 Sphenodon punctatus | reverse complement strand
ATTACATTTCCTTAAGCACTGGGCATGCCACATACTCGTTATATCAAACTTAATCTTATCCCTATTTAAAGAGCCAATCTGACTTGAATACACCTATTAGTTACTCAAACAGCAAACAAGGTGTATTGGCCACTGTGGGGAAGGCAAAAAAACCCGGCTCAGATAACCAATTACACCCTTGTGGGAAAAAGTTCTTTCCAGTCCAGAAGAGGAAACTAGCTTATGTTCATAATGACCAGTCCCAACGGTTTCTGTGCTGCTGCCCACCTGAGTCGCAACAGGGAGGGACTGTTGCTGTGAGCATCTATGCAACACCAGCGGTGCTTTCTTGCCTTGTAAGAGCAGTTCCAGTTCGCTCCAGTGCAGCAGGCACCATCTCATTTGCCAAGGCACTGGAACAAACCTGCATTGCCTTAAGAGGCGGGGTTGCTCTCTGTATAGACTGGAAGAGCAAGTGGTGAGAAGCAGGGAGACTAGAGAGAAGAAGATACCAGTTGTCAAGGAAATACAGAACATACAGAAAGTTTTTAGTAGTGGAAATGCTGAAGAAAGGAAAGCCAGTTGGCTCTAGGTGACTAGCATCCCCTGGTATCTTTGAAAAATCTCTTTTGGCTCTAATTCACCCCCAGTATAAGTAGATCTGACCTCACTACCTTAGAATATTGTATTCCCCAAGATGTCTATATTTGCATACTGATTCGCAGTCTTCAAAGTGCATGCCAGCCCAGTCCCTATTCACTTCAAATGGGCCTTGTGTCAGACAACCATTTTGAGCACGGGTGGGGGTCAAATGTAGCCCACAGCTAGTTTTTATTTGGCCCTTTTCTAGTTTCTAGACCTTGCCCCTGGATCCAGTCCCTACTTTCAAACACTGAAAGATTGGGCTCAGAGGAAGAGAACAGACACAAGAAAAGATTCCCAAATCAGAGCCTCCTTTTCCTGAGCATACTCCTTAAACACCCCTACCCTCATCTTTTGTGTGGCCTTTAGAGTGTGTACTAATTTTCAAAAGTTCCCCATCCCTGACTTTCAGGATCAGGCCATCAGTCATTCTTGAAATTTTAAGCCATACAGGAGACTTATACATATTATGGATTTAACATTTTATTCTGTTACTTTTTTAATTACTTACTAAAGCTGTACTGTAGAACTCAGTTATACTATGGGAGAGGACAGTTTAATGTGGATTAAATAGCAACATTGACATCAAAAGCCTCTAAAGAACAGAATACAATGGACGTGGGCAATCATTAAACTCTATCATATGTCTGTTATATAAATATTATACTTGTGGGGATTTGTATTTTACACTAATCAATCTAGCATAAGTAATGAGTGAAATTCCTCACTGAACAGCGATTGGCATTCTCTGAATGAATCCTTGTCTCACATTTCATTTGCAGGGAGGATGATCACATTTACAATCCGTGTATGAAAGTAACCAACATTATGTTAACAAAGATTTGTTTCAACTTATTAACTTCCCATTTCTGAGGAATCTTAGACGCTTTGAACCACATATTTTTTCAGCAAAGACAACTCTAGTTTTGCTACCTCCTTTGTACCACTGGTCCTTGATACTAAAATCTGACTGCATTAACTTTTAGTAATGTGTGGATTTTTTAAAAAAGACCTTCAGCAAACTCCAGAGTTTTGTTCATGGGCTTCCTGGGTTCATTAGAGTTAATGACAGCAAAGAGCAAGGAGAAAGGATCAGAAGCAGCAGAAAGTAAGAGAAAAACAGAAGCAACAATGTTGTGTGCAAAATGCTTCAAGGCGTTACATGCAGGTTTAATTGTTCAAATTCAATATACTTCCATCTTCAAAGGGTTCCACAACGAGTGGGGATTAATCTCTGGGTTTGTAAGTCTGATCTAGTTGGTTGCTGTGATGAGTCAGCTGGGTTTGCAGGCGTGGTGCACATTTAAGGGGACATGGGGCGATGACCTCACCCCACCACCCCCTCTCACATTATATTCGTTATGAAAATAAATTTATTTTAATTTCAGCTGCCCTGGCTGCGGCCGCCACGCTGAGAACTTAGTGGCAAGTATGCCGCACTTCCGGGTTTGGACACAAGCTGTGCGCATGCCCACTGTGCACTGAGCGTTGCTTCCTGCTTAGCAGCTGTTGTAGTTGCCTTCCCCCCCCCCGAGCATGCTGTGCTCACCTCAGGAAGCCTTGAGGAGGAGGTGGAGTCACCAAGTCGGGCGGGCAGGCCACACCCACATGGAAGGAATCCTGATGGAATCTTTCTTGGGACAAACTGCCAAAATCTGCAGTATGGGCGCCTACTTGTGCCGCCCATACCGCCGACATAGCACATGGCAGTTCTTTTAGACCGGTTGGGGGCAGGGTGACCGAGCCCTTAATGGGGCAGAAGAAACAAGCTGCTTAGGATGCCTGGGGCACCTGAGTTAGACATCCCCAGGCTATTAGGTACAGTGCTGCTGCTGCAGTTTGGGCAGCACCCTGCAGAGGGACTCTGGAGGAGGTGACTGGTGGTGCTTGCCACAATCCACCATGCTATTGTGGGCTTGCATGAGCCAACAGTGAGGGCCCCCTTCTGGGGCTATTCTAAAATTAAATATTTGTTTATCCCCTATTTTATTTATTTATTTAAAATGTATATCCCGCCCCTCCTGCCCACAGGGCAGCGAACAACATTCATTAACACAATATAAAATTTTAAAACAATTTAAAAATACAATATGTGGAGAAAATAGAGTGGGGCTTCAGCAGGGTGGGAGACCTGGGCAGAAGAGGGGGTCCCAGGGGTAGACTGAAGGTAGAAGCAAGAGACAGGTAGAATGGGAGATGGGGGGGTTCTGTGGGACTGGGTGGTGGGTAGAGTTGGATACAGAACGGGGGTGGGGGCTCAGGGTTGCCTTCAATCAATACTTTGTTCTCCATACTTCATGTCAAGCAGAGTCAGGGGAGCAAATTAAGCTTGATTATAAAAAGGTCCAGATGATGCGATGAAAATCTTTTTGGAGGAAGTAAAACAGGGCTAACAAAAATTATTTTTGTTGCTATTTCCAGAATCCTGCAGGCATATAGGTAACTTTCAAGTTTTGAACATTTTGGTGAACCTTTGCCCCAGTTTCCCTAGAAGTTGTGGATTGGCTTTGTGTAATGAAAATACAAGTAATTGTATTTCAGTATTTCTTCCTTATAGAAATTTCTGACTTTACTGTTAATTTTGCATGGGGCCTTAATATGTTAAAATGGCAGTGGCATAGATGTCACTTGGTAACTGACTTCTGCTTTAAACAAACATGCTGTTAAGGAGGGATGTTCTGCTTAGGATGAAGAAAAGTGACACCCATGGGCAAAACGTTATGCGTTTTTTATGCTAGTAGCTTTTGTGCATGTATTCATGATTTTGTGCATGTTTCTAAAATCTCTATATATATTTAGAAATTCCTAATCATACATTTGAAGGATTTTACATAACAGTTTTAAAAAGATTTTGTCATATATCATGTTGCAGTAATATTTCTTATCGTGCAATGATGTGTGTGTGCTGAACTTTATGCACTGTAACCCCCACTGACTTGGGTAATGCATCCTATATTGGGTTTAATGAAGTAATCGTTAATAGGGTAAAATCTTGCTTCTATGAGTATTTATTATGGTAATGCCTAGGAACTTCTACAGTGGACCAAGGACCCGGGTTCCATTCAGTTAGGTACTGTGCAAATGAAAAACACAAGAGTAACCTCCGCCTCAAAGTGTTTACAACTAAAAGGCCAGAGACAAAAGATGGATAAAATGGACAGTTGGCAAAGAAAAGTGAGACAAAACTGGTGACAAAATAAGCAATGGACTTGGGGCACTAAGCTGCCTAACTTGACATAACACTGAATTTCATAGTTCCCACTGACTTCAGAGGGCCAGGATTTCACCCTCTCTGTATGAAGAAAAAGTTATTTTGGATCATGACATGAGATCCCATAAGCACAACAAGTTGATACTGCTCTGCACCTTGCAGAATCCACACTCATCGGCAACAGAAGTCTGATAAATTAAATGGACATTAAAGGCACTTGCTGCCTTCCAAGAGCATCCTCTACATTTTTCAGCTCCACTTTGAAAAAATGTGGTGGGACTTCTTTGAGAGTAGGAGAGAAAGAAAGAAGGCAAATAATTTTTTTTAATCAAGTGGTTAATTTTGCCTTTTTCAAAAATATTGTTGAACTAACCTTGTCAGGATTTTCAGTCTTCAGAGGTCACACAAATGCTAGAACTTTGAAAAGTGAGATGTGCAACGAAATTTGCTCTATGAAATCTCTCTTTAGAGTGGAGAATAATCTAATGTTAGTTGAAAAGTGTTAACTATTGGGTCCCTTATTAATTTTGTTCGAGTTGTTTTATGAAGAGAGTATGCTAAAATAATTTGGATATCTGACAGTGGGTGTGAACACACAGGCCTCTGCCAATGCACCACAGCCAGACTGTAAAAATAGAACTGCAAATGCAAAATTAATGGAAATGATGAAAATGCAGCAGAGCTTCAAATATACTTGTTCTTCACATGATCCTATAATATCTTATAGCGGTACGCTTTCTTGTGACAGCCCCTTTGAATGTTGTCCCTGTTGCTGTGTGATAATGCTTAAGAAAATTGAACTTTGAATGTTTAAATTGGTGGGGATATTTTGGTAGGTTCATAAAGGGCGGGGGATCAGACAGAAGTCTTTCCAAATAATTCGGTGACTAAAGACACTTAAAAATACTTAATAGTCACATTAGTTGCTTTGAATTTTATCCCCCATTCTACTTTGAAGTTTCAACTTAGGATCTTATGGAGTTGTCCACGGATTTTCTTCATGAATCTGGTTCACTGCTCCGGGAGCTTTCAGGAAGGACTGAAAGTACTATAATCAGGGGTGGGGTATCTTTTCCCTCCCAGGGACCAATAGCAGCATTTATGGAAGATGTGCATTTTAGGATTCTATATAATGCTGTTGGGTTTTCCTGCATTTTGGAGTGGCTTTCCTTGGATGCCCTTCACCTGAACTGTGTATGCCTCTTTGGCCTCTGGAAAACTCCAAGCAGCATATATGGTGTGCCATTTAGGATTTCACATAATCTTGCTGGGTTTTGTAATATTTTCTGTCCGCTTTCAAGACAAGACATGTGTGCATGTTCTATTCCATTGATCATGATCATGTAAGTGTGCAATTTTGGGGCTTGCTTTGTCTACCATTGGCGTGTCTCCACCTACCACTGACCTGCCCACTACCCCACCAGCCACTACTGTAGGTTCACCAGCTAGATGTGCCTTCAAGAACAAATTAGTTTCTCTGAACTTCACCACCACTTAAGGCCAGTGCTGTTGGAGGTACCCTCGACCCAGACCCCAAGTCCACCCCACAGAACTTATCGGAACAGGGAAACTAATCCTGTTCTCCAACTAGCAACCCAGCCACTGGACTAATCTACCTCTCTACAGCTGAATATAAAACAGGATTTCTTGGATTTAATCTATACAATGACTAGCACAGGGGGCATAGCAGGAAAGTCATTAGTGAAAACCAAATACACCATCCAATTTTTTTCTGGCTTTCATTTCCAACCCCAAAACAGCCAGCAGCAGTCTTTTCCAACACATGCCTATTTTTTATGTATTATTATTATTGTAAGCATTTATATAGGACCAGCGATGTACCTGGTGCTTTACAAAGAATAAGACAGGCATGGTCCCTGCCCGACAGCTTACAATCTAAAGACGGGGAGGGGAGACAGGAAGCGGAACAGAGTGACAGACATGGGATGCAACATTCATGAGGATGCGAGAGCTCAGGTACACATTCTTGGCTCGGTTACAGTAATTGGGAGTATGCAGATAACAGTGGGTATAATCCTGGGTGGGGATGCTTAGCAGGAGTTAGGAAGGGTGGAACGGAAGAGGTGGGTTTTGAGGAGGGACTTGAAGGTGTGGAGGGTGGGGGCAAGGCAGACGAGGGCAGGGAGGGTGAGGGAGGGGATGGAAGAGGAGTGGAGTGCTCAAACAGGGGTCTGGAGGGAGATCAGGGCAGAGAGGTATGGGGGAGCGAGGTTGTGAAGGGCTTTGTAGGTGAAGACGAGGAGCTTGTGCAGAATACGCTCGGGAAGAGGGAGCCAGTGGAGAGGCTTCACGTGGTCAAAGCGACAGGCTAGGTGGATGATGCTGGCAGCAGAGTTTTGAACAGAGATGAGGGAAGAGATGTGGATCAGGGAAGGCCAGCGAGGAGGAGGTTACAATAGTAGAGGTGTGAGATGACCAGGACGTGGATGAGAGTTTTGGGAAAGGAGACAGACAGAAAAGGGTGGATCCTGGCAATGTTGTGCAGGGAGAAGCGGCAGGATTTGGCCACGGAGTCAATGTAGTGTTTTTGGGGTGCAAACTCCTACTGGGAGCATTTCTCAGGGTCAGTGTCCCCTTGCATTTAATGACCAGAGCCAAGCCCTGGCAAGTGCCCCAACAAAATTAAGGCCTGCTTACTGCCCTACTTGTTTTGCTCCTTCAAGATAGAAGAATTGGGGCAGGCAGGCAGTCTTATGTGGAATGCAGGGGGCCTTCAACTACTTACCTGGCTGCTGTGTGCTCCTTCAGGAAAGGGGATTGAAGAAACAGGATACAGCCTATCTGGTGTGGAAGGAGGGAAACAGCCATGTTGTTCATACACAGCATATGCATCCCCTCTGTGCTCACATGACTGCTTTCCTTAGGCCCCACACATCCTAAGGCCAGGTGGCTCTCAAACCCAGGGCCTCAGCCTGAAAATACTTACAGCCTCATATTACAATACTCAGTCACTTCCATACTAATTTCCTACTTTTAGTCACTTAGAAGTAAGAGAATTACTAGTATTTGGGATAAATTTCTCACGTTTGTTCAATCAAAAGAGGTACACTTGCCAAATTTGATATCTTTTTCTTTAATTGCACTCTTCCTTTAGCCCAAGTGATTAAGAGATACATTTTCATTCCTGAAAGCTCAACTTTAATTCCTGCTAATGAGTGTGTGGAAGGGGTGGTGTGAATCATAAGTTGAAAAACAAGTGTGAAAGCATGCTAAGGATTAGCTGCCTGACTCCCATTACGGTTTATGAAATCTATGCACCACAGGGGAATGGAAAGGAGGGTTGAGAACCAATAGAAAAGAAATGCACATTTTTTTTATTTGAACTATTGGAATTTCAATATCTTGTACATATTGCACACAAGAAAAACGATTAATTGTGGATTAAATAATCAACCAAAGGAATTCAAAACAGGAATGGTAAACTATTGCATAAACGCTCACCTAGTTCAATGTCTCTTATTCCCATGTATATTTCAAGAAGGTCATCCACTCTTTTAATTGCTTTTTCTTCAGCATCAGACGGCTTCATTGAAACAAAATGCATGCAGAGATTTAAAAAAAAACTAAGGGTAAAATGTACTTCAAGAAATACATTTACATCTTACATTTTAAAGAAGTTTGAAAATGTACAAGGCTCCAAGATTAACCCAAATTTTGCATTTAGGATTTGATCTAATCGTATTCTATCATAAGCCTGTTTTTAATTTGTATTTTTGGTTAAAGATTTATTTATTTAACAATTTATATCCCGCTCCCTCCAGCAGCTCGAGGCTGCTCACAAAACATTTAAAAATAAGTTTTAAAAAGCACAATACACAAAAGGGATGACTAAAATACTGTAAAAAACAAACGAGAGGTAAAAAAATAAATCACTGGCAGGCAGACAAACACACACACACACACACACACACACACCCAGGCCTGGACAAACAGCCAGGTCTTACAGGCCTGACGGAAGGCCAACAGGTTGGGAGCTAGGCGAGCTTCCCCTGGGAGGGAGTTCCACAGCCACGGGTGCTACCACCGAGAACACCCTCTCCATCATGGCCCCCCAGTTCACCCAGGGGATTACCAAGGAGATGCCCCCAGCAGATCACAGAGGTTGTTCCAGGGCCTGGGGTGTTGTCTCAGGTAGGAGGGGCCCAGATCACACAGGGCTTTAAAGGTCAAAACCAGGACTCTGAATCGGTCCCAGAACAATATAGGCAGCCATGCAGAGCCCGGAGCACTGGTGTACTGTGCTCTCTACGGTCCATCCCCGTCAGGAGGCAGGCCGCTGCATTTCGCACCAGCTGCAGCTTCCGAGTCATCACCAAAGGCAGTCCCATGAAGAGCACATTGTAGTAATCTAGTCTTGAAGTGATGAATGCATGGATGAGGGTGGCCAGGTCGGAGTTTGAAACATATGGCTGGATCCTACACACAAGATGTAATTGGCGAGAGGCTCCCTTTGCCACCACCTCCACCTGACAATCCAGTCAGAGGCCAAGGTCCAACAGGATCCCCAAACTCCGCACCTGTGGGGCCAGCGGGGGGCGAAGCCCTCCGCAAGGGGAACCATCACCTCAGCTGCCCTACCCACCATCACCACCTCTGTCTTATCAGGAGTCAGCTTCAGTCTGCTCAGCCTCATCTAGTCGCTCACTGCCAACAGACACTGGGAAAGCACAGAGACTGCAGGACCTGGGTTCATTGAAAAGGAGAGGTAAAGCTAGGTGTCGTCAGCATACTGGTGGCAATGCACACCAAACCATCTCAACCTCACTGAGGGGTTGTATATAGATGTTAAACAACAATGGAGACAGAATCGAACATTGCGGTACGCCACACACGAGATCCCAGGGGCTAGAGGGTTCTTTTCCCAGCATCACATGCTGGCTTCTCCAGAGAGGAAAGACCGGAACCATCCTAAGACAGTTTCATCCACCCTCCCCAGGGTTCACAACTGTCTCAAAAGCAACTCATGATCCACTGTATCAAACGCTGCTGAGAGATCCAGCAGGACAAGTAGTGTTGAATGTTCGAAGTCCATCTCAGTGGTCATCATCTACCAAGGCCACCAACGTAGCCTCGGTGCCATATCCTGGACGAAAACCTGATTGAGAAGGGTCCAGAAAGCCGATGCTATTTTACCCCCAAAAAAGTAGAGAATAAAAGCATGACACAGTTAGTGAGGAACATTTTGCTTCATTTGAATATACAGAGCTGTTAAAATCTCCTCCTTGCAGCACATGGTTCCGAGACTTTTAGCACTTGTGGAATGGACCAACCGAGTGAAAAGCATGGTAGTCACTTTTGGAGTGAACTAGGTCATTTCTGGTATCTGACATGACACAAGTAGAAATAATTTACAACGTGCCTTTACCACTTCACAGTGACAAATATCACAAGGATGCTGAAGCCATATCTCTTTGGCCATTTTTGAATGAGATGGTACAATGCAGGTCCACCCAGTGGACATATATGATACCATCCCTGTAAAAGTGGAGCTGGGTGGGCATACCGTCCCACAACCCATGCACCTCTACCCATCTGAACCCATCTCCCCGCATAAAGCAACCAGGAAAAACCCAGATTGCTCTGTGCCAGGGCATGAGTGGCCGGTGGGTGAATGGGGGGGGACACACTCATCTGCCACAGTCTAAACTGTTNTAGTATTTGGGATAAATTTCTCACGTTTGTTCAATCAAAAGAGGTACACTTGCCAAATTTGATATCTTTTTCTTTAATTGCACTCTTCCTTTAGCCCAAGTGATTAAGAGATACATTTTCATTCCTGAAAGCTCAACTTTAATTCCTGCTAATGAGTGTGTGGAAGGGGTGGTGTGAATCATAAGTTGAAAAACAAGTGTGAAAGCATGCTAAGGATTAGCTGCCTGACTCCCATTACGGTTTATGAAATCTATGCACCACAGGGGAATGGAAAGGAGGGTTGAGAACCAATAGAAAAGAAATGCACATTTTTTTTATTTGAACTATTGGAATTTCAATATCTTGTACATATTGCACACAAGAAAAACGATTAATTGTGGATTAAATAATCAACCAAAGGAATTCAAAACAGGAATGGTAAACTATTGCATAAACGCTCACCTAGTTCAATGTCTCTTATTCCCATGTATATTTCAAGAAGGTCATCCACTCTTTTAATTGCTTTTTCTTCAGCATCAGACGGCTTCATTGAAACAAAATGCATGCAGAGATTTAAAAAAAAACTAAGGGTAAAATGTACTTCAAGAAATACATTTACATCTTACATTTTAAAGAAGTTTGAAAATGTACAAGGCTCCAAGATTAACCCAAATTTTGCATTTAGGATTTGATCTAATCGTATTCTATCATAAGCCTGTTTTTAATTTGTATTTTTGGTTAAAGATTTATTTATTTAACAATTTATATCCCGCTCCCTCCAGCAGCTCGAGGCTGCTCACAAAACATTTAAAAATAAGTTTTAAAAAGCACAATACACAAAAGGGATGACTAAAATACTGTAAAAAACAAACGAGAGGTAAAAAAAAAATCACTGGCAGACAAACACACACACACACACACCCAGGCCTGGACAAACAGCCAGGTCTTACAGGCCTGACGGAAGGCCAACAGGTTGGGAGCTAGGCGAGCTTCCCCTGGGAGGGAGTTCCACAGCCACGGGTGCTACCACCGAGAACACCCTCTCCATCATGGCCCCCCAGTTCACCCAGGGGATTACCAAGGAGATGCCCCCAGCAGATCACAGAGGTTGTTCCAGGGCCCGGGGTGTTGTCTCAGGTAGGAGGGGCCCAGATCACACAGGGCTTTAAAGGTCAAAACCAGGACTCTGAATCGGTCCCAGAACAATATAGGCAGCCATGCAGAGCCTGGAGCACTGGTGTACTGTGCTCTCTACGGTCCATCCCCGTCAGGAGGCAGGCCGCTGCATTTCGCACCAGCTGCAGCTTCCGAGTCATCACCAAAGGCAGTCCCATGAAGAGCACATTGTAGTAATCTAGTCTTGAAGTGATGAATGCATGGATGAGGGTGGCCAGGTCGGAGTTTGAAACATATGGCTGGATCCTACACACAAGATGTAATTGGCGAGAGGCTCCCTTTGCCACCACCTCCACCTGACAATCCAGTCAGAGGCCAAGGTCCAACAGGATCCCCAAACTCCGCACCTGTGGGGCCAGCGGGGGGCAAAGCCCTCCGCAAGGGGAACCATCACCTCAGCTGCCCTACCCACCATCACCACCTCTGTCTTATCAGGAGTCAGCTTCAGTCTGCTCAGCCTCATCTAGTCGCTCACTGCCAACAGACACTGGGAAAGCACAGAGACTGCAGGACCTGGGTTCATTGAAAAGGAGAGGTAAAGCTAGGTGTCGTCAGCATACTGGTGGCAATGCACACCAAACCATCTCAACCTCACTGAGGGGTTGTATATAGATGTTAAACAACAATGGAGACAGAATCGAACATTGCGGTACGCCACACACGAGATCCCAGGGGCTAGAGGGTTCTTTTCCCAGCATCACATGCTGGCTTCTCCAGAGAGGAAAGACCGGAACCATCCTAAGACAGTTTCATCCACCCTCCCCAGGGTTCACAACTGTCTCAAAAGCAACTCATGATCCACTGTATCAAACGCTGCTGAGAGATCCAGCAGGACAAGTAGTGTTGAATGTTCGAAGTCCATCTCAGTGGTCATCATCTACCAAGGCCACCAACGTAGCCTCGGTGCCATATCCTGGACGAAAACCTGATTGAGAAGGGTCCAGAAAGCCGATGCTATTTTACCCCCAAAAAAGTAGAGAATAAAAACATGACAGTTAGTGAGGAACATTTTGCTTCATTTGAATATACAGAGCTGTTAAAATCTCCTCCTTGCAGCACATGGTTCCGAGACTTTTAGCACTTGTGGAATGGACCAACCGAGTGAAAAGCATGGTAGTCACTTTTGGAGTGAACTAGGTCATTTCTGGTATCTGACATGACACAAGTAGAAATAATTTACAACGTGCCTTTACCACTTCACAGTGACAAATATCACAAGGATGCTGAAGCCATATCTCTTTGGCCATTTTTGAATGAGATGGTACAATGCAGGTCCACCCAGTGGACATATATGATACCATCCCTGTAAAAGTGGAGCTGGGTGGGCATGCCGTCCCACAACCCATGCACCTCTACCCATCTGAACCCATCTCCCCGCATAAAGCAACCAGGAAAAACCCAGATTGCTCTGTGCCAGGGCATGAGTGGCCGGTGGGTGAATGGGGGGGGACACACTCATCTGCCACAGTCTAAACTGTTCCCCCATCCACTGGAAGAGCATGTGCTCCACTGAGCACACAAAGACCAATCCCACCCCAAGCATCCATTTTAAAAAATGGTCATAGTTTCGATTACCAAATGTAAAAAAAGTTAATACAAACAGATGTTGTATTTCCGGCTGATGCGGTGAATGTCCTGCGGTCTGTCAGAGTCACTAGTTGTGAACTAGACCCGTGCCCGTCCTGGTTGGTGAAAGCCTCCAGGGAGACCTTGGGGATGGTGCTGGCGAGGGTAGTGAATGCGTCCCTTTGGCTGGGGAGATTGTCACCCAGTCTCAAAGAGGCTGTGGTGCACCCCCTACTGAAGCCATCTTTGGATGTGGACGCACTCGCCAGCTACTGACCCATCTCTAATCTTCCCTTTTTAGGGAAGGTTATTGAACGGGCAGTGGCACTGCAGCTCCAGGTGCATTTGGACAGCATCAGTTTCCTTGACCCTTTTCAATCTGGGTTCCGTCCCGGCTACTGTACTGAGACGGCGTCGGTGGCCTTGGTAGGTGATCTCCACTGTGAGATGGATGCAGGATGTTCGACCTTTGTGATCCTGCTAGATCTCTCGGCCGCTTTTGATACCGTGGACCATGGGCTGCTGTTGAGACGGCTGCGAGACTTGGGAGGTCTGGACGGGACTGTCCTTGGATGGTTCCGCTCATTCCTCTC
>QEPC01012154.1:4351189-4361344 GCA_003113815.1 Sphenodon punctatus | reverse complement strand
TGTGTAAGATGGGGGGCCACAATGGAGAGGACGTTCTCAGTGGCCGGGCCGCAATTGTGGAACCCCCTCACCTGGCCCCAGGCCTGCTGGCCTTTCAACATATCTCTAAGACTTGGCTGTTCGCCCAGGCCTTCGGAGGGGAGGGTGGGGTGTGTGTGTTTTAAATTTGTTTTAATTAAGATGTTGTAGACTTTTATGTTAAAAAATTGTTTCATATTATGTTGGAAGCTGCCCTGAGATGCTGTAGGCATGGGGGGGCGGCATATAAATATAAGGAAATAAATAAATTAAATTAAATATTTGGTCAAAGAGAGCTTGATATGGCTAGCTGCAGCCAAGATAAGGGAAGCTTTATGAATGTATTGCTGTTTGAGCATTAACATACCATTTCTTCCACTGTGGCTGGACCTTTAGACCTCAATCGGAGCGTTTCTCTTCCTCTGTAGAGGTTTGCTTCTGACAAGTTTCCACCTTTTGACCTTGCTTCAATCATTTCTATAAACAAATATGATAAATGCACAACTTATTTATAAGTACTTTAGATTTATAAGCTCTAGAACCAAGTGAAAATGAAACGATAGTCTACAGCATTTTGCTTCTAAGATTGGCAGAAACGTTGTCAAAACATCAGCACATGAACAGCTAAACTGGACTTAATTATTAACTGTTGTGCCTTTTTGCTGTTAAATTTTCTTAATCTCTGTTACTGTCTCCACCAGTCCATGTCCTAGTGGTGGCTGTGTGGGATAGAAGTGAAAGGAAGGCAAAAATACAATGCTTGGCCCCAATCCTGGAATTCAGCTGCCAAACTGAGCCTCTCTGTTGGTATATGCAACATCCATAAGTTAAATGCCTGCTGTATTAAGAACAGTAATTGACTATAGAGCCACCAGATGGCGCTGCTAAGTTTGTGTACATGGAAGGGAGATGGGTTTTGCAGTTGAATTCCTGTGTAGCCACTCCTCCTTCCATTTTCTCTCAGTCTCCATTTTGTCTTACTACTAGTTAGATGTAACTAAGGATCTGTGCCTGGAAAGTCTTAAGTAAAGTTCTGTTTTTAAACCTTCAGCTGCATTTGTCCTTACTGATTGCGAATCAGTTATTACTCTGCAACTCTCATTAAGCATAACAGTAAACATGTGTAAATCCACCCAGTGTTGAAACAGATAACTTTGTCCTGAACAGATTATTGTGCCCCTGTGCATTTGCAGCTACCCAATAATCTCTTCCCACTAGTGGTTTCCCAGGTAACTCTCCCATTTGTGAGACAGAGAGCCCCATATTTGGGGGCTGCCAGTCTATCTGTAAGGGGCATGGAGACAGGGTCAGAGGAGGGGGATTGGAACATGAAGTGGGAACACAGAACAAGGGCACTAAAGACAAGAGTATGGATCAAGGGCAAGGCTGGGGGAAGCTGTGGTGACAGAGGCCTGGTTCTACTGACCTATCCCAAAATTTACCACCCACTGTCTCTATCAACCTCTACATACATCCTTAGGACTCTCGCTGCCACCACCTGAGGAATTTCCTTAAGGGAATCGCTTGTTGCGTACGCAGGCATACAACTTCCCAGTCTCCAGATATCTGGGAGGTAACAGGGAAACCTGTGCATACAAAGTAACTATTTCCTGATAGTGTGTTGAGGCCTTTAGATATAGGGGAGAGAGAAACACAATGCCACCTCCAAAGTAAGAGTTAACAGCAACTAAGTTCTACTATCCCAAGGAAACAAGATTAACTCTCTCATTTGATGCCCTTTACAGCTTCAGAGTAAAACAATTTTACCACTCTTCTTAGACCAAACCCTTTTCTTAGTCACCTTAAACCTATCAGGGGTTCCCTGGGGAAAGCTCACCCTTACCTAAGGCTGTCACCCTAGTCCTAGATCAGCCATTCTCAAGCCCCTCCTTTCAGCCAGTCCTCTGCCCGACCACTCTCTTCCCCCCCACCCCAACTGTCTGCTCATTCGGCCTTCCAACCCCTTCTTTAACCAATTCCCATCTAGAGCCACTTAAAGGCGAATCAGCTAAAAGCAACTTCTTCAAATGAGGGATTAAACTCTTACTCCATAATTGACCAATCCCAGGCCTTCTCAGCCAACCCACTAACCAATAGGATTAGCTCACCTCTAACATCTCCAGACCCCTCATGCTCTGATCTTTAGCTTTGTGTTTCTTCAACTAAGCACCTTTTTAACTTTAACCACCCCTATCTACCCAAACTTAACACAAATGTTAATAGAACACATTTAATATGTCTTCTACTTTTGTTGTTAGCCACCTCGAGTCGCCATAGGCCAGAGAGAGCAGGATATAAATAAAAGTTGACTTGACTTAATATAACACCCCCAATCCAAACAGGTAATTAAGTTCACAGATCAGAAAACCCAATTATGTCACAGATGCGCAAGGCATGAGAAACAACAAGGACAAGATTGCAAACAGCAGTGGGACCAGAAACCGGAAAAGGACATCTGTTCATTTTCCTGGTGCTGGCTGGTAGAACCAGCCAGGAACCTGGGATGCATGACAGGGGCTCGAGACAGACGAGGAGGGGAGGGGCTTGGCAACCCTTCTAGGAGGGAGTGGCTGGGCCCAAAGCAGGCTGAGGCAGTGGTGCAGCAGGGCTGGCTTCTGCTCCAGGACCCCTGGGGATGAGGATTTGATGCCGGATCCCAACACCCAAAGAATAGAAACTGCTGGAATGTGTGGGCAAACTACTCTCTGGCTGTTTCTACACGAGCACAATTATCCTGGGATTAGCTGTAATTCTGGAATGATATCCTAGAATTGTCATCCAGGGATAAGCATCTACATGTTCATTAATTTTCAGAGATAACGCACTATCCTGGGATGGCAGTGTAGATGCTTATCCTGATAGAGTCACAAGGAGGACTGCATTAATCCCAAAGTGCAGCACCTTCCCCAGGGTGCTACAGGGGTGCCCCCAGAGGCTTTGGCTTCTGGCCATTTGTTTAAGCGGACCCTACACTGTGGTAAGTCATGACTATCGCTTTTGGCAACCTCCTAAACGTGACCCGTTACTGACTTGGTTCCCCTTAAATGCATTTGGTATTATTTTATCCTGGAATAAAGCCTAGAAAAAACTGGTTTTATCCCAGAATCATAAAACCAGATTTATACTGGGATCTGTTCACACAAACAATAAGATCTTGGTATTACAGGTGTTTATTCCATGATAACCCTCATGTAGAAGCAGCCTCTGTCCTCAAACTTTGTGTAGGCAAAGCTTCATTCACTGGCGCTGGTCACAGGAAGTGCCTGGGGACACTTAAGGAGTGCACCGGCGCCGCCGCAGGCCGCAAGCCAAAGGGACCCTTTGGGGCGGAATCCCTGCTGGGATGAGGAGTTGGGAGAGGAGGTTGGGGGGGAAATATGTTTAAGGGTTTGTTGGGGTGGGAGGGAACAGCGGCAGGAGGTAAATATTGGTGGGAATGAGGGTATGAGAATTAGGGAGAGGGGGTGCAGGATGTTGACAGAGGATAGGGGGGAGTTGTGTATTGTGGGTGTGCCATGGGTAGGCTTGGGGGAAGTGATGGGAGAGGGGGAGTTATTTAGTATTGCCAATGTAGGTTTGGTGGGGCCACCTCCCCCTGGTGAGAGGGGGGTGGAGGTGGTCAGGTCTTCCCTGGTGGCAGCAGGGGAGGAGTTGGTTGTTGGTGGGACCTTCCCTGTTTTTGTAGGGGAGGTTTTAGAATGGGATATAGGCTAAGTGTAAGAGAATGTGATTTTGGAGGGATACTGTTTTTGCTCTTTTTCCTTATTGTATAAATTGTATATTATGTTAGTTGATGTGACAGTTGTTTTGGGGGTCCCTGCGTGGATAGCCCATGACATATGTATCTGTATATTTTGTAAGCCGCCTCGAGTCCTACGGGATAGAGGCGGGGTATAAATTAAATTTGAATTGAATTGAAAAATTAAAAAAAAAATTCATCTGTGAAAGCACTTGCACCCGCCCAATCCCGTACTCATCTGTTTACTGTTCTTTCCACTCTGCCCCTAGCTGACACATCCCACCACTACTTGTTCCCACCCATGTTTATTCAGATTCCAAACTGTGTTAAAAATGCATGTTTGCACGAACAGACCTGATGACTATATGCTTAATGAGAAGATCAAGTGTTACCAAATGTAACACCTGCTGGCTGTAATCCACAAATCACTTACTCTAGAGTAGCCCCATCAGACACACTGGGCAATTTCCAACGAAATGGGTCAGAATGTCCCAGAGGTAAATGACACACCACTTCCATCTCGTGGGAAAGGTGGAAGTGCGGATCTTCGCCAGCAAGTAGGCAGAGTAGGATTTCACTACTCTGCTGGATGTGTAATGTTTGCCAGCAGAGATTCACCCTTCCACCCTTCCCACAAGACAGAAGCTGCGTGGAGCCAAAGGTTGTGCATTCTCTCTCACCGGAAAGCGCCCACTGTATAACTCTACACTCCATTTATTCCATATTGATTAAAAATCATTTGTAATTAATTTACATAGAGGACTTGAGCTTGAGCATGTTGGTGTAGCTGTGTTATGATTGTACTAGTTTAATATTTAAACAATACTGTTCGGTGTTTGAATATTAAGTTTATGGAGTTCCTTGCTTTTTAATGTTTGCATTATGAGAAAGTGCACTTGAGCAACCAGTTAAAGTGTTGTGAATCTAACTACCTCAAAACACAGGTCATGCACATTCCATTTAAATAAATAAATCCTACATCAAGTCTAGCCAAAAGATTCTCTCCAAAAAGAGCAGCTAATAGAAGAGAATGGAAAAAATCGGTGAAAGTACTGCTTAAACAATTCTTTTCTGCAATTTATTTCAGCTAGGTGGCAGTGTGGGTTTACCCTGTCTTTCACTTTGGGAAATTGGGTAAAGACTTCAAGTCACAACCAACAATGATAACTCCATTCTAGTCCTGGCTTCTTCAGAAATACTGGCACAGTTGACAATCTACTTCAGAGAGGCCCAGAAAGGGATTAGCAGGAATTTTAAAGGTCTAAACAGACCGATACTTTCATAAGCATAATCAAATTCATTTGTTTATTTTATGCTATGTACTGAAAAATATTAAAGCAAAGTTACTGAGAATTAGATGGAATTTGCAAAATACATTTAAAAAAAACACAAAATAATAATCTAGAGTTCTGAATTTGCATTCAGAGTCCAATGCAGATTTCTGATAACACTAACAACTAGGGCTATCATCGGTTTTAGAATTTTGCTTCAAGGACTACTTTTGACTTTTAATTTACCTTCTTTGTGTGTCGGGTGCTGGGAGTATCCAGGTATGAGAGGGAGTGTAGATGCCTGTCAATCCTAAGCATGCGGCAGTTACTTTAGCAGAAGCATTATCTTGAACTTGGATCACATGGAACTAATTATTCTGATTAGTTTATAAATTAAACCTGCCTTAGTGGCAGCAGGCTGGCTGTTGGATTATAGTCTGAAGCAGCTCTTAAGAGATGCTGGAACTGAGCAGAGGGTGAGTGAATTTGGTGTTTATCTAGGGTTTGAGTTGCCCTGGGTATATTCTCAGTATATATTGTTTAAGAAATTAAGACACTAACCCAATTTTGATGTTTGCCATTTAGGATTGGGACTGAATATCTGAGATTTAAGTTTTAGCAGGAGGTAAGTCCTATGGATAATATCAGGGGTGGAGGTGAGATTGAAGAAAGAGAGACTCCTACTAACTATCTATAACATTATTTTAAACAGACTCACCCTCTGCTCAAATGAATATAGAAGTCCTGTTGAAAAAGGCTCATATAGGGGGTTAGAAACAAAATTATGTCTAGCACAGTCATGTTCCTGGTTATGGGAATTCCTCCAGCATGAATACTGTATGCCATGATAACTCAACTATGTATTTGGTATATCTGTCAGCATGATATTGTATATCAATTGGTGTTATTATAGCTGATCATGCAATTTCACTTGGGCTATATTTGTCAGTACTCTCTGCAGCCTTGTTTGTTTAATTCGATCTCTTTCTTCCCCTTGGACATCACTGGGTTACTGCTTGGCTGTGTTTTACAGCAAATGACAGAACCTGATTTGATCAAGGGAAGTTTTTTCCAAGTTCCAGTAGTAAAGTTCTGTGTATTTTACTTTAGCCTCTGCTTGTATTCAGTTTTTTCCACCTTTGTGTATGGTTCTGCCAAGCAAGCTCCCCAGGAGGTGGAACAGACCGCTACTACTCCCAGTTTTGAACCAAACCTTCTAGTGAATGTGACAAAGCTTGGGGCTACAAGGAAAAATCTCCAAAAAGGAGGAACTTTGAAGTAATCACCGTCTCCAACACTTCTTCCTCGTGAAACTGCCAAAGCTGGGTCTGAAAAGGAAACTTACTGGGAAAAGGGATGAGTCAGGAGAGACACTGTTCGAGGTGTGCACCAGGCACCCTTGTCATTTTTTGTTTTTATTTAAATATGTTTAGTTTTCATAAATAACTAATTTTCATTTTTTGTTTTTGCTTTCATTTTCTATTTCCATTGGTTTCAATAGAAGACACATTTTAGGCTGTACTTTTTTGTTTTTCATTATGTTTGGGTAAAGCTTGGATGGATTGTACCACCAATGGACGGCATTAAGCGTTCCAAATTTCAGAAAGTTTGGATAAAGGAATCCGATTTTATAAGCAGTTGAATTTTGTTATTTCTTCTGCAAAAATCTGCATATACATTAATGGCTGTAATTTCATCTTCCATCTAATGTGGATAACATTTGGCAAGTTTATACCACTCCCCTATTTACTATCTATGCCAGCTTTCAGAAGTACTGGATAAGCCATCCTGGTGTTATAAGCAATTAACTTAAGTGTATGTCTGCCTAACATCTTTTTAGTCCAACCAGTGTACATGAAATTTGGCAGGGCTCTCTCTCACATCTTCAGCATCATCTCTGCCAAATATATTTTAAACATTTGATAAAGGGTCCCAATTTTATATGCCTTCTCAGTATATGCAGAGAATGAGCCTATGCCAGGGATTCTCACGTGTCACTGTGGTATAAGATCGGTTTGTGATGCCAGTTGACCAGCAGAAATGTCAACCAAATAACCTCATTCTGTGTTGTGACCACCCCAGCTTCTCTCCCCCACTTGTTACTGGGAAGTCAGAAGCATCTGTTTAGGAAACAGCCAATAGAGATTCTCTCATGTCCTTTGTCACAGCGCTGCAGGATGCGATTGTGATAATTGGCCAGCCTAGATGTGTAAATCATGTCTCTTCCTGATTGCTGGGATGCTATCCCCAAAGTCCCAGTTATGTCCCTTCTATGCCCCCCTCAAAGCCATCACTGATTGATCTGTAAAGCTGGAAGCATGCAGTGAATGTGTCTGTTGGGTTGTTCCCCATCCTCCCTCCTCCGGCCATGCCAGGTGCCTGCCTTTGACTGGCACACTGCATGTGCCGCCATTTATCTGAATAATGGTCTTCAAGGGGACAACTTCAATTACTTATAAAATTGGGGCCCTTTATCAAATAGTTTGACAGAGATGACAGGAAAGGTGTGGGATACATTCTTGCCAAATGTCTTGTAGATTCCATCCTGTTTACAAATGTTACAGCCAGAAATGCATTTTAAAGTTAACGGCTTATAACATCAGTACCCTTTATCCAATCTTTCTGAAACTTGGCAGAATTGGTAATCTTGTGGAGGGACAACATTCCCGGATTGCATGCCAATTGAACAGAAGATAAAGTTGTATCCAGGAACGTATATTGAACGTTTCTTAAAAAATCACAACGTTCAATTGCTTCTAAAATTGGTTCCCTTCAACCAAATAATTTGAAACGCTGGTACACATAGTGCCCTCCATTGGGGGTACAATCGCCAAGTTTCATCAGAATTGAAGAAAAAAGTTATAGCCAGAAATAAGTTTGTTTCCCCATTATTTCAAAAAACAAATTTGTTCATTATTTTTCATTGCAATAACGAAAAAGATGCTAAAAAATGTCGTTGTTATAAAAACAAGTTGCACACCCCTAGAAGCTAGGGGTGTGCACCAGGCCCCCCATTTAGCTTTCATTTTTTGTTTTCATTATTCAAAAGTGTCGATTATTGTTATAATTTTGGTATCATCGATGTTGATATTGGTACAATTTCAAACAAATTTTATTTTTGGTATCAGTATCGTTATTGATTCCTGTGCACAACTAATATTTATCTAAATCTAAGGAAGACAGGGGAAGGGAAAAGGAAAATTATTATATAATCAGTTATCTATATAACTATTCTAATCTATATGTTTATAATGTGTCTAATCTATATATAATGTACAGGGGGGAGAAGAGCAGGGAAAGGGAGAAGGTAAAATGTAGGTTATGAGGAAGGAAAAGAATCTGTGGTAATACTTAATACAATGAGGAATAGGAAGAATTTGCAAAACACAACAGTTCTGTAAACACAAACTGACAAGCAAAGCTCTCATAGAACCAAGAGAAAAAACCTCCCCCAGAGCCCCACAGATTAGTTGTGGGAGGCAGCAGGCATTGAGCAATCACAGCGTGCCATGAGACTGCTGGGGCCTGCTTGCGCTGCTCATTAGCCAGCGATACATCTATCAGATACTGCAGAGCTGCTTGCATCTCCCAGCACCTGTCTCTTATACACATCTAGATGTGTATAAGAGACAGGGTTGGAGTATGGAGGGCGATAAGTGCAGAGAGGTAGGGGGGAGCAAGGTTGTGAAGAGCTTTATAGGTGAAGACTAGGAGCTTGTGCAGGATTCGTTCAGGAAGGGGAAGCCAGTGAAGCGAAGAGAGGAGGGGCTGCACATGGTCGAAGTGACTGGCGAGGTAGATGACCCTGGCAGCAAAGTTTTGGACAGAGATTAGGGGAGAAAGGGGAGACCGGGGAAGGCCAGTGAGAAGGAGGTTACAGTAGAGTTCAGCCCTGTTAAGACTCCAAGATGTCTGCTTCCTCCTCCCCGCTCCATGTTTTCCCTCCAAAACCCAACTGCCACAGCACTAACAACGAAAACAATGACATTGTCATTTTCATTTCTCATTATTGTTTTTGTTATTCTTGATTGTCATTTTTGGTATTGCAATGAAGAAAATGAAAACAATTGGTTATCGTTATTCTAACAACAAAAACGACATGCCCACCCCTACTAGAGACTATGTGGTTATGTACATTGAGGAATTGTACGAGAGTTGTATAGAAATCCTTCAGACATGTAACTGAGAAAGCTCCAAGCTGTATGGGAAACGTTCTGATGAGGCGGGATCTGCAAAGCAATATTTCACCCTCCATTTCCACCTCTCCGTGCTGGTGGAATTGACAAGGCTGTCAATCGTGACAAGCAGGATTTTTTAACCCCACCCCCTCCACACACCCCCTACCTGGGAGAACAAAGTTTGGGCTGAAAGGGAAACTCGCTGGCTACCTGGCTGAAATTCAGTGAAATTCAGGTTGATTCTTGTGGCAGCAGGAGGAATTTAGTGCATTCCCCTTTCAAAAAACAGACATATCAAAAAAGCTTAGGCTTAAGAGAAGAGTTAAGGCTCTTACAAATTCAGCCATGCTCCAAGAGCATGGAAACTAAGTTAAGGTTCCTACCTTAACTTGCATGACACATTAGTAAAGACACTGTATGGTCTTGCATATTGTGCTTGTTTTACAACTTAGGCTCTCCTGCACCCATACTTTGCCTCGATTTTTCAGCCGCAATCCTCTTTCTCTGCACATTAGGGACTTTCCCCATGCAAGGGGCTTTCCCCATGTACTTTCAGTTGGGGGGGGGGCAGAGCGGGGGAAAGGGGAAGAATGGACAGCAGAGGCTCCTGGTAGTTTGCATCCAGATTATAACAATTGGGGTCAGACCTGATTAAATACTGGGGATTAGAAACATTAGGGGAGGCGGGACTAAGCTTGCTGTTTCCTGCCTTGACGATATCCCTAGTCTAAGACAGAGACTGTGCTGTGGTTGGGTAATATTTAATAGGGGTGGGACCCCGGGCCCAATACCGGATTTACCAGTTACCGGTTTCCCGAAAACCGGATTCCCGGTTTAAATCCGGTATACCGGTACCGGATTTATTGCATTGGTTTCAATGGGGCGCTGTGTCCCCATTGAAACCAATGAAATAAATTAAAATAAATTCCCTCCCCCTCCCAGGCTGCGC
>QEPC01012154.1:4310822-4336302 GCA_003113815.1 Sphenodon punctatus | reverse complement strand
GGGGGGGGGGGGGGTCGAGAGGCGAATGGGCACAAGGCACCGCTCCCTCCTCACTGATGGAACACACCTCCCCATTTAAATTTCATTATTTATGCCAATCATGTTTTTCAAAGTCTGAACTTTGATTTTTCAATGTATTGATTACATAATATTGATTAGAAGCTTGATTACATATTGATTAGAAGCTTCACAGTTAATGATTAGTGCAAGAAAGCAAATTATTTTGGAGGCCATCTTTTCCAGGCTGACAGGCAAAGTAGAGTCATGAAAGTACCTCTGTTTTTACAATGCAAGTTATCAACTATTTCATGCCCCTATAAAAATTCTAGCCACAGTTAACAGGGAAAAAAACTACAATGGCAAGATACCTCTACTTTTTCTGTCAGACCAACGCTTCCTCTACAGTCCTTTTACTCAGGGGGATATTGGTATCTAGCCTCTAACTAAGATACTGACCCCGTAACTAAGCCAAGCATGTGCACCTGTGACTTCTCAACTTCATGAACGTATCCCTGTCTTTCCATAGGTTCCCTATCCATTGTCTCATCTAGATTGTAAGACATTCCGGGCAGGGACCTCTCTGTAATGACTGTACAGTACCAGGTACATTATGAGCGCTATATTAAACAATAAGATATAGCTGGAAAGCCTGCAATACAGCATTGTGCAGTCTTACCATTCTCAGTAGGTATAGTTAAGAACGTGAAAATTCCTAGTTCTCCTTGCTGAAATTTGAATAGAAACCAGCAGATATTAAAGTTCAATTCTATTTTGAAGAGCAATGAAGAACAGTTCAAGGGTGTGGGGGAAGCAAGACACCGCATACATACCCTGCCATGTAAACAGAGAGGAATAGAAGGCAGACACATGCAGGTGTGCGTGCATGTACAAACACAATTTATGGCTGGGCTAAATGGAGAACTGATTTAGGTGTAGCCCTATATTCACTTCTGTTTTTATTACCCTGATTAAACAATATAAAAATGACCTCACCCTACTCAGCAGAGCTGCTCCCTAACTGTAAACTGTCATATGTTTACAGGGGGGGGGGGGGAAGAGGGAGAAAAGAAAAAGCTTTTGTTGCCTTTTATTTGTGTTACTAATACTGGAAGATACAGGAAAGAACGAGCGAGCTGCAAGGCCAAGTCCATTATCATTCATTTGATTTATAATTTAAGACCACATCCAGAGCCCTAAAAGCTTTTACATCACTAGCCCAGAACTGGACTAGACAGAACTAACTCCTTATACCAAACAGCTACTAAATCACAGTGTCTTATTTTATCAGCCAGCATTACAGGATCTCCCCTCAGCTGGCCACCGAGTGTAGACAATTCAGCTATGCAACTTGCAAAGCTATTAACATTTTCTTTAGTTAATTATCATTCCAACAACATCTACAGATAAAGTTTCACCGGATGCTAAGTGGCAATCTTCTTTTTGGCCTATGGCCATAAAAAAAAAGCTATAATGTAAGTAGCAATCTTGTATAAATATTTTTTTCAAATAGCCACTCTTATTCAAATCAGTATCAAGTTATATTCCCAACAGTGTCCATTTCAGGAGACTTTCACTAATATTTTTGGTTAGGTTCCTAGCTTTGTATCATGATCTAGCAAACAACTTGGCAAGTTTAAATTTAATTCAAGTTACTTTTCTAGTGTAAGGCAGAGAATAAATAAATGTTTACACACTTTAGAATACAGTGCCTTTGTGTCGACCTTGTCAAACACAGTCATCGAGTAACTAGCTTCATGCCTTTGAATAAATAAAAACTGGCAACAGAACAAAAATGTGATATTTGGAAACATGATACAGAGTTACTGTATTTAGAACTTGGGTAGCTACACACTGCAGTCTGTAAGACTGTGGAACTTTCTACAAATGAGTCAGTTTCTATACCAGCTACCCCTGGAAGAATGTCACACAGAAAAAAATAAAAGGTGACTCACCCTTTATACTTGTTTTTCCTAGGGAAAAACTGCTTTCATTGAGGAGAGCCAAATGGGGAGTGTGACTCGATACGGATTATTTACCAAAAAAAAAATGCTGTAAAATGCCAGTGTACACTATACATTTATAGTATCTGTCAGTTAAAACTTCTGTACAACTTGTAGGACTGTCAGTGTAAAAGGGATCAGAAAAGAGAATGCCAACATTTATATTTCCCCCATACTCTTACTATAGAAGAGTAATCAATAGTTAGTACTTTGACAATAATACTACACCTTTTCCCTTGGGGATAGGCTTTGATCGTTCGATCGTCTAGAGATCGAAACAGTGGCCCATGTTTTATTTTTTGCCAGTTATGTAGTGTACCTCATGCACAGTTTTTGTCACCATACACGGACAAATTTCCTGGCAGAGCCCCTTCTGAATTATTACGTATATTTCTTGCCGACACCAATTATAAACTATCGGTCGCGGTGTCGGCCTTTCTGGTGCAGGCATTTGCTCGAAGGGATAGGTTTTTGAAGTTTCTTCCAGTAGCCAGCCCAACGATTGTGATTGGGGATGATGTGGAATTGTGTAGATGTGAGTCGGACTGTATTTAAGGGACGGTTTAGTCAATTTTTAGAATTATGTTGGTATTTTTGCCATTTATTTTAGTGGTAAAATATTTGGTTTGTTTTTTCCCTTATTTTATTGTATTGGTGGCTATGGCCATTTATGTTGTTTTTGTTCGTTTTTGTATGTATTTATTTTATGTTATGCAATGACCTTATGGCCATGCAAATAAAATTTACATTACTACACCTTTTCTATACAGTCTTTGTAATAGAAATTCAAGCACACTTTATTGAAAATGGTGAAGTGCTAAGTTCCAGGAAAAAATAGAAAGTTAAATGTGAATGTTCTCATGTACTGTCTCACCTCCTACACTCCCCCATACTCCATCTGTCTCAGGAATGATTTGGCCTTCACCCCCATAAACTGACCTCTCATGACAACTTGCATGCATTTGCTCTGCTCCCTCCCTCCCAGCCATCAAATCTCTCCTAAAAGTCTACCACTTCTGTCAGGCTCTCCATAGCTCTTCATCTCCATTGGGGATGGTGTATGGTGCTTCCTCTACTATCCTTTCATTCAGGGTCCTCTTCTCCCCCCTGTAACCAAGTTAAGCATGCACATCTGTGATTTCTAAACTTCATGAATGTATCTCCGGCCCTCCCTATGTTCCCTCTTCCTTGTCTCTCCTAAATTGTAAGTCCCTTAGGGTAGGGACCCATGTTTAGTGATTGTACATACCAGGTACAATTTCTAGCACTAATACTACAAAATACCACAAATTTTACCACCTGACCATGTAATTCTCAACTAATCCAGGATGCTGCTTCATTCTATACAGCTCCAAAAACAGCAAGGAATTTCATATCACTGGAAAGGATGAGTTTCCAAAAACCCCAAGTCACCAGAATCAATGGTGCCGATCCAGTAACTGCTTTATGCACTGTGAGCAAGGTGCACACATGCAAATATTGCACAGATGTTAGCTTAACTGTAGTGCGCCCCGCTTGCATGTACGCAGAACCCTGTGCACATGGCATGCAACAGTTGTGCCAACACCTGTGCAATATTTGCACATGTACATCTTGCTCACAGTGCATAAGTAGTTACTGGATCAGCCCCATTGGGTAGAAACATGCAACAGCGGTGCAACAGCAGCTGAACCCGAGGAGGAAAATCACAGCAGACATGGTCCAGGCCACTGAATGAATACAGCCATGGCCCAGAGAGGACCACCTCTGCATTGCACTCAGCACCCCACCATGACAAGCAGTCATGGCAGTCAATGTCGTCTAGCCAAGGCAGCCCCAACCCAGGCCCGTATGCTAGCCCAGCAACAGATGCAATAGCCTGCTGTGGCCTGGTCAGGTGGGACACAGGCCAGGCTGTGACCTCAGGAGTTTTCCCAAGATCACAGTCTGGGCTAGCCACTGACAGCAATCCCGGACCAACCTCTAGCAGTGCCTGCACACATGTGCAGATGAGGTCCGGGTCAAAGCAGGTCATTGCGTCCTTTTGTCAAGTCTGTTTTTACTTATTGATTTTGTACCAGTTTCACTAAATTAGTTTTTAAACCAATTTTAAGTACCACTGTCTCATATAGAGACAAGCCCCATGTGTGTCATAACATTAAACCAATGTGATTTTTTATCACACATCTGTTAAATTAGTGCCCTTTACACACAATCAGGTTAAACCCCAATTTAAACGTGATGCACAGCTTGCTTTGGCTTCTAAAGATTTTAGGAAATGGGACTGCCTCACTGTTCATGCTTCAGTGATCTAAAAAGTTATCATGCTATACGGACCGACCTACCCATGTGCGCTGCTTCGCATCAAGTTCAACATTTGCAATTCAAAATTCTGTTGCAAGAATTTCCCACCACATTGTTCCAATAAGATATTTTTATTACACACAATTTAGTGAAATTCCCCCTATCCATCTCAGGAAATTCAGCTGACTAGCTCCTATTGCTTTTTACAGAGACAAAGCGGTTCAACGGATACCTTTTATTGGATCAACTGTTGGTGGAAATATGCAAGCTTTGGGGCTGCACAGTGCCCTTCCTCAGGCATGTAGCATAGCCAGTAGAAATCTATAAACTGGGCAAATGGAGAGCAGATATACAAGAGGGGGCATGGAATGGGTGGGAGAGGATATCCCCACTCCCACTTTTTTTATCCACTCCCACCCATTCCATGCCCCCTCATATCTCTGCTCTACATTTGTCCAGTTTATAGATTTCTACTAGCTATGCTACATGCCTGAGGAAGGGCAGATGTCAGGGGTAGGAAATCCAGCTCTGACAGTAACATGCGTTTAACATTAAATTAAGTGCTTGCATGCATTCCAAGTTAACATTCAGTGAGATTTAAACACAGAGTGCCTCATGTTAATTTCAATGCCAAAGTGCAGGCTCCAGCTCCCAGGATTTACAGCTTCCTCAGCAGAATGTGAAAACTTACCCTCTGCCACAAGAGTCCAAGCTGAGCAGCCCAAGAGCCTGGCCCTGATCCTGTGCTCCCACACCTAGGGGGAAGGACTGCTTACCCTGGCTGCATAAGCAATCGCTGGGCAGATCCATGCCCAACTGCTAGTGCTGCAATCCTGGTTGAGCGGGGCTCTCTCCACGGGTCCAGGAATGGAGGTCACCACCCATGTCAGTCCTGGGCAGAGCTGCTTTACCAGCCAGAATGAAAAGCCCTTTTAAAAGCAGGGCATATTTTTTGTTGTTTTAAAGCAGTTTCAGCTCCTCTCTGGGTCAAGCTCACATTCTGAAATTACCCAGTAAATTGAGTAAACGCAAGCATGGATCAGTTAAATTCAACAACAGATCCATCACGATTACATGACCATGGCTGGGGGGGAAAAAAAAAAAAAAAAGAAGAACACAAGCAGCAAATGTGGGCATACAGCCCAAAAGGAATCTTACGTTGCTCTCGATTTCACATTAGTTTTAATCCAACACAAAAGTCAGCACATTTGCAAGCAGCATAAAATGAAAATAATGCATTTGCAAACATCAGTTTATTAAAACAAACTCGATCCAACACAAGGTCCAAGGTGGTGTCTTTAAAATGTTAATATTCCCACCCACTACAATAGTAGGGGTTGTTTCAGATGTACAAAAATACCCACAGACAGGAGCCTCTAATTTGATGGGAAGGGAAGTTCATTTTCACTAGGACTGCAATAAATATAACTTTTCTTTTTTTCAAAGATAATTCTCATTCATTCCAATGAACGAGTACCCAAATCCATCTTCCCTCCCTTTGTGAAATTCACAACTTGATGCAGTTGGTCACTTCATTAGTGTGTGTTTGGTATATGGTACTTGCTTTACTTTGGAGGTACTGAACACAAAGATACCCAAACAAATATTCATAATCAAGAAAGAAGGGTTTAGAGACAGATCCTGGGGCTTACAATCTAGGATTGACAAGGGAGAGGAGACAAAAGGAAAGGGAGCATAGGGCAGGACAAGGATACATCCATGAACTTGAAGGTGCACAGGAGCAGGATCTTTACGGATATAGGGAGACGAGTCAGTGAGCAGTGTACAGGGGTGAGGAGCTACAGAAAGTCTGAAGGAAGAGGTAGGTTTTTAAGGAGAAATTTGAAAGTCAGGAGAGAGGCAGCAGAGCTAAGTGTTGTGGGGGAGGGAGTTGCATGCATAGAGGGCAGCATGAGAGAAAGGAAAGGATTGTTTGGAGGGACAGAAGAGATGCCTGAACCCACCACCAACCCTCATCATTTCTATAGCATTACTAGTCGTATGCAGCGCTGTACAGATTAAACAACAAACCTACGGTTTTACAAACTTAGTTTAGGTGGTTTCATATAAAGCAAACTTTAGCAAACCTGGAAATTGTATATGTTAAGGCTCCTGCCTTAACTTGCATACCTTGTAAACAGTAAAGTTGTTGCATGGTGTCGCATACTGTGCTCGCTGACAACTTAGGCTCCATGTACCCACACTTTGCCTTGGTCTTTCAGCCCCAATCCTCTTCCTTTGGGGGCAACACTAAAGCTAGGATGACATGCTCCTCCCTGTCCAATATTACATTGTTATTGTACTTCCAATGTGGCAATAATTTATCTTTTTTTAACTTCTATTTCAAATATCCATTCTGTGGCACCAGATCAAGTACATATCCCCACTGCAAAGGTGACTAACAGGATGTTAATATTTCAGCATCAAAACAACTACATGGACCAGTTGTGCGGTCCTTACATTTCAATGTGTTTTATTTCGGATTACCACCTACTTCTAACCCACTACTGATTTGTGCCCTTCCCCCGTAACCCACTAACCACCACTTCACTCTCAGAAAATGGAAAAGTTCTGATTTCAGCTGTACTCAATCACTATGACTTCCTCCCTGTCATTTTACTGTCTCTCGCTGCTACCTTAGTTATTCCAGATCCTCCTCCTCCTCCCCCACTCCCTAAGGTGCATCTCCATTGTATTTTATAGTTAATGAGAAATTCATATTAAAGTTTCCCCCATTCTTTCCATTGGCAATTCTATAGATTTCATGGCAATGTGTACCCAAACTGACAACAAATAGTTACATACCATTCTGCCCTGCTTTAGTGTTGCCCCACCTGCAAAGGAAGAGGATGGGGCTGAAAGATCAAGGCAAAGTGTGGGTGCATGGAGCCTAAGTGATCAGAGAGCACAGTAGGAGACACAACAACTTTACTGCTTACATGGTGTGCAAGTTAACGCTGGAGCCTTAACATACACAATTTCCAGGTTTGATAAAGTTTGCTTCGTATGAAACTGCCTTAACTAAGTTTGTAAAACCACAGGTGTGTTTGTCTAATTTCTTTGGGGGCTTTTTACAACACAATCCAAACTCCTGAGAGTGATTTCAGGGAGTATACTGATGGCAAGAGATTCTACTACATCTATGTTTCAGTTACATGATGTTTCAGAAAATCTGCTACAGAGAAAAGGAACTTCAGGCCTCAGGACCAAATGTGGTCCATGGTGCATTTCTATTTAGCCACTTTCCAGTTCCTGAATCCAGTTCTTAGCACCAATCAGTGAGAGACTGAGCTGAAGGCAAGGAAGCAGAAACAAGGGCAGGCACTCTAGGATAGGAGGCAGATCTGGGATCGGAACCCTTCTGTTCCCGAGTACACCCCTGCCTCCAACTTCTACACACTCAGGCCTTGGAGCTTTTACTAATGATGAGGAGAAAAGAGTGCCTGTTCATTTCTTCCCCCATAATCAATTCATGCTGCCACAACCCCATAACTAGTTCATTTGTGCCCCCCATAATCAATTCATGCTGCCGCCATCCAAGTCTCCTCCACACCCAAGCCTCCCCCTCCCTATCTGGTGGAACAGCCTCACCAAGCAGCACCAGAGGCATCTTGAGAACAAGGAGGAGTCTGCCAGCGTCAACAAGCCAGGGAGGAGGGCAGGGGTGCTGGAGCGGGGCCAGCAGCAGCGCGCCAGCAAAAGCATCAGCAAAAAGGAACTGAGGGCAGAGGCTGTACCAGCCGACAGTCCTGCCCACCAACCTCCACTCTGCTCCACTCCATTCCCCAGTCCTGCCCACCAACCTCCACTCTGCTCCACTCCATTCCCGAGGCCAGGCCCAGTCCAGGCTAGGCGGGTGCTCGGAGCGGCTTGAATTTGCCAAGCCTTCAGCAATGTTCATTGCTGGCCATGGGAGGGGGAAGGGGATGGGGTTCCCAGGCTGGCTGGCAGGCATGGTTAGCTGCCACCAGTGGCTCAGACAGGGAGAAAAACACACACACAGGCAGCACAAGCAGCCAGAAGGGGGTAGAGTGCTGTTGGGGAGAGAGGCATGGGGACAAGAGAGGAAGGAGTTTTGGGGNGGGGGGGGGAAGAGATAAACACACAGGCAGCGTGAGCAGCTAGCGGATTTTTGCTGCCCCTTTATACAGAGAAACAAAATCGCCACCACAGGCCCATGCCAGGGGTGGCTCATTCCCTTCAGTCATGTGCATGCGTGACGCAAGTCTTGTAAAAGCATACATATACATCTTCCATTAGTCCATTTCACAATCTGAAACTAGTGACACATACCCTGACCATTTCCTGACTCCCCTACGCAACCGGATTTTCTCTCTCTGACAAGATAAAACCCTGCCAACCCAGAGGAAATTGTCCCGAGAACTCTCATTGAAATCAATGGGCCTCTTACTGAAGAGAGTTAGCTCCACCTTAACTAAATGAATAAAGGAGCCACTACCACGGCTCCTTAATACATACAACATAAAAGACGGTCCCTGCTCCATGGAGCTTAGTCAAGATAAACGCACACCCAATGAGACCTGACTGGTTCCATCAGGCCTGGGCTGGATGAGGTGCTCTGTCTGCCAAATCATCTTGGGTTCCCCCTATAAAGACTCAGGTCATCACAGCTCTATGAAACATGGACACATTCTAAAGGAATGATACAACACCTTAGCCCTGTCCCTTTTCTTATGTAACTTTATAATGTCACAATGCTCCATGAGGGTGTGGCCTCAGAAAAAGTCTGGCTACATCAGCACCAATGCATTTGGGCTCAAGCAGGGCTCTAAGACAACTCAGGGGTAGATGAGGATGTTGGCAGAAGAGGAGCAAAGTTCCAGGTGGCAATTTAAAAAAAAATAAAATAGAAAGCAGGAGGCAGAAGCTGTTTGCCCCCAGAAGTGATGAGGGAAGGGAGTTTGAGCCCCAACACACCCGTCTATGCCTTTCCCACATTGGCCCACTCACCTTGTGCCCCCCACGCACCCAACCTCTGCTCCAAATCCCTGTCATGCACCTTCTCCCCCCCACCCGTCCCCTAACTCCCCCCACTATTCCCTCATTTCCCCTCTGCTTCAAATCCCCTTCTTAGTCACACTCTGACCACTAATCCCCTCTGCCCCTTCAAGTCACACAGCCTCTGCCTCACACTCCCCCCTCCAAATCCACCCACACCCTCTTTCTTCTCCAAGTTCTTATATGCTCCAATTTCCATCTTTTTCCCCCATTACCCCTTTATCCCCAAGTACCTTGCAGTCACTCCCTCTGCCCCAGCCTCCTCCTCCCTGCCACACCCCCGGCTCCCAACCCCATAGCCTCTTTCCCTTCTTCAACTCTCCCATAGTCTTCGTCTTTGCCCTCAACTACCCCCACATTTACAGACCCTATGCCAACACCCCCAGTCATATACCATAACATATTACATGACCTTCTAGTTCATTTTCTTTTTAAATGTGCATAATTTTGTATTGTTTTATTTGTAGTAACTGGCTTTTCTACTTGCAGAATTTAGGATTTAAGGATAAGCAGCTTGAGCCCCAGCTCTCCCCTGTCTATGCCTCAGGTTGCCAGACACTGTGGTTTTGACAGTCACATCTTGTGTGTACCTGCTCCCCCCAGGATGCTAGGCATGATACTTTTAAAGTCATCTCTTAGAGAAGGGCTGGGGATGGAAAAACGTTTCCCTCACAGGGGCCATTTGAAAAATTAGTAAAAGCTCTGAGGACTACATAGAAGGAGGGAGTGCATACTGGGCAGTGGGCACACTCGGGAAGAGGAAGGTTCAGATCATGGAGCCATCCCCTATCCTTGTGCACATGTTCTCACCTCTACACCCTTACCATGAGCTGATAAGAACTGGATCCAGGGGCCAGATCCACAGACTGGAAAGTGACCACATCAAAACTTGCCAGGGGGCACATTTGGCCCCTGGGCTTGAGGTTCCCCACCCTCGGTTTAGAAAGAGAGAAAGATTTTACGGTTTGTCTCTTGTAGCCCTGGGGATTTTCATATAAACTGGGGCACAGGTAGATGTAAATTGGAATCTCACTTAATTTACAGAGCTTCCTCAAGATCTCACTCGTTTCCCTTTAACCAAACCCCTACTCTGCACAGTAAGGAAGTAGGAGCTCTTCCCTCATTTTCTAAATACTCTGGCAATAAGATGATACAGACATGAAGGAGTAGAACCCAAAGCTCTTAGCATGGATGTCCCGAATCTTAACTACTGAGTCACCTGTCTGAAACAAACAACAACAACAAACAATGCTGTTTTGAGTAAGTAGCAACTGGGAAGTTGCTCATAGTATGAAATTGTATAACCCCCCCCACACACAGTAGTGACAATTCAGACACCAGATTTTCCTGTGACTTCAACATTAATAATTATAAGCCATCCCGGAACAATAGTATCTCAAACTTTTATAAACAGAATTGCCATCCGTAAATAATTAAAATTCATGAGATTTACTTCAAGTCATGCAGTTTAAAAAAAATAATGTCTGACCACCCATGACCCAGCGGTCTTACAAGCCGTTTCTGCAAGTAAAACTATTGTTCATTCTTTGCAGGTAACTTGTATAAGCTGCTTAGTTAAGGAACAGAATGATTATGGTTCAAGTAGCGGTATTTTAAAGAAGAGTTCAGTTCCTTTAGTAGCTGCCACCTTCCAGAGACTTGGGAAGACTGGGTTTCACCACACACAAGTGTACCTACCCCATGTGTCTACAGCAGCACACTAGTCTTCCCAAACACAGCACTTACCAGCCACTCATGCTTTCCAGCACCACTAGTGTATCTTGGGCCTGGCCCAAACTGTCTGCTAGGCCCTGTGCCCCAACAGTCTGCTGATTGGCTCCAGCCCAGGATATTAGGCTACCAAGTGGCCACAGAATATTGCAAAATATTCTGCAGTTGGGCAGAATATTGCTTGCTTCCTATTTCTAGTTATTGTACCTCATTTCCTGTTCCTTGTCCCCAACTCTAGCCTGCCTCAAACCCGATCTTGCTTAACGCTCCCCAAATCTTGTGCCTTGTTCCCAGCCATGCTATTCCGCTTCCTCACTTTGACTCAGGACATTTTCAGATGAACATTTAAATAGAAATTAAATGCCTTAATTCCTGTGTTAGATGTTTGTCTGAACATTGCATATCAGAGATCAACATCCAATTTTATAAACCTTACCTTGCTAGGGTTTATGATATCCAGATGTTAAATTAATCCTTGATAATGTTCATCTGAATAACCATCAAGGATTAGTCAACTAATCTTAGATTACAGTCACAGAGTCCTACATAAAGACCTCTCTAGGTATTTTTTGCTCTATGGTACATAGGGACACACAATTGTGGGGTGATCATATCTGCAATGCATTGCAGAGTGCCAAATTTAAATATCCACAGAACAAAAGGATAAGTTTCAATTTTCTTCAACTCCGAAACCAGAAAAGAGAAAAATCAGATTTTCTTCAATCCCAGAAATCAATACACTGAGCACAGACAAGAAACACCATGGGATTGAAATTCATCCCGGAGACTCAATTCCTTATTAACAGCAAGGTTGTGTTCAGACGGACTATCAAGGAGTAAAGTTATCTAGCATTAAAATGTCCATCTGAACAGTCAGGAGTTTGTAAATACTACATAATAAACTTGGATTAAATCAAGGGTTCATTTGTCCGTTTGAGAATACCCTCAATCCTGTTCCTATACTTCTGTCCCAGCTCCTTGTTTTGGCCACAGTCCAACACAGAGCCCACTCTCCCTGACAGCGATGCAAGACTGGGTGGAGAGAGAGTTGTGTGTCATCAACATCAAAGTGAAAGCTGCAAGTCTAAGCATTTGCCCAGGGATAGAGCGTGAGAAGGGAGGGAAGGAGAAGAAGAGGGCCAAGGAAGGACAAAGCCCTGGGAACTTTGAGAGGAGAAGGGAGGAAAAGGAAGTAACAGAAAGACAGACACTGAAGGAGAATTAGAGGGATAAGAGAACCCATTGACAACTGAGCCCCAGAAAGTTTGGAGTGAAAACAATCCAGGAGGAGGGAGGCGACAGTGTCAAAGGCCAAGGTGTATTATTTTTGCTAGGTAAGGAACTATCCAGACTGCTCAGCTCTCCATAGCTTTGAAATAAAAAAAGAGACTCCTTAGGGTTAAAAGTTGTGAGTCTGGTGCTCCATGGCCTTGCATTGTATAATTTACACAAAAAAATCTAAAACTCAGATAGAGCCACTATAATATTTACTTTCAATTCCAACATAGGATACAGAATCAGCTTGCCTTTTCCAGTACTTCAAGAAAGTTATTTTCTGTTTCGGGTATACTCCAGCACGATCAAGCCCAATAATCACAATTTGTCCCATTCCATGCATGGTATTAGTTTTTTTTAAAAAGCATTAATAGGATGTATTTTAGGTAAGTTCAGTTAGAAAGATCAGAAGATACATTTTATTTGCATTTTGCAGGACTTGGTGTGTAATCCATTCCACTGTTTCCCATGTTTCTGTTAGTCTTTAACCCACCAGCAGGACCAGGAAGTACATCTTTTCATTAAAATAGAAATATACAAGTAGTTCCCTGCACTAATGAAGGCTGGTTTTCCAAGTGGAGAGACTCAATACAAGTACATGGAATTTTTCACCTAAAAAAAGGATGATATCTCCATTGCAGGTGCATCTGTTGTCACAAAGTTTGGGTTCCATCTTACCTTTGGGTGTCATGCCTCTCTACCAAATTTGGCTGAAGTTGGACCATGGGCCCAAAATCTTTTAAAGAGAGAACATAGATGTACTCTGAACTGGTTTTTACGATTAACTAGGTGGGTACTAGTTGCCTGAATTCATGCAATAGCTAGCAGAGTGACAGAAGAAACCAATACAAGAAGAGCTAACCACCGTGGTTTCTGGTCTGCAGCTAAGGAGGGTTCAGAACAGCATGATCCCATGCCAAACAAGTTTGCAGTTCTTTGTGCCTCTGCCTTTCAGAGTCCTCATTGTTCTGCATGATAAACAGAAAATTTTGTTGCAGGCAGCAACGCCAAGGTAAAGTGATCCTTGTACCTGGGGCCATTCATTACAGGTATTCACACCTACACGCCCAAGTACACAACATATACAAACTGTACACTTGCTGACACAGGAGCAAGCGAAGGTGGCCTCGCAATCCAAAGCTAATTGCCCTAAGCAGGGAAGCTGGATGCTATCCCTATCATCTCTCCAGCCAAAAGTCACTCTCTGAGAAAGCCATGGGAGTAATTGCTGTAATTTAAAGCTACAGAGGGGGCTTGAGAGGGAGACACCCCCCCACAAACACCCGAATTCTAGAAATATTGGGGGGGGGGGGGAAGAGTGCGCGCTTATGTGGGCAGCAGGGCAGGTGAGGCTGGAGGAGCGGGGGAGAAGAGGGGAGGTTGAGAAAATAAAGCACTGCCGACCTGGGTCAGACCAATGATCCATCCCACTTACAAGCCGCACTTGCTTCGGTTTCAAGCGGCATCCTTCCCCTCCCCCGCCCTGTCCCCTCACCTCCGCGGGGGCGATGTGGAAAATCTCGGCTATCTTGGCGTAGAGCTCCGTGATGGTGCCGAAACCCTCCACCCGGCCGGTGGGGCTGCCGTGGGCCAGCTGCGCGTGGAAGTGCAGCCTGGTGGGGGTTGCTGGGGCAGGAGAGAACCGCGCCGCCTCAGCAGCAGCAGCAGCAGTAGCAGCATTGCCTCCCCCTGGGGCAGGAGAAGCCCGCGCCCCCTCGCTCTCCACCAGCTTGCAGCTCTCCTTGGGCTTGCCTTTCTTCTTCCCCCTTAGACCCAGAGGCATCTTCTCCCCGCCGAGAGCGCTGCTGCTGCTGCTACAGCTGCTTGCCCCAGCTGGACTCTGCCCCTGCCGCTCCGCGCTCAACCCCCCCCCCCAGCCGCCAGGTGATGGAACTCAGGGGCCAATGGCAGCCGGGCACTCTCTACTCGAGGCGGCTCAGGGGCGGGAGAGGGTAAAACCTTGCGCCTTCTCCATCCAAGCGAACCAAACAGCTTTAACACCCTCAGCGCGATCCCAGCTGCAACGCTTTCCTCACAGCCTGGAAGCGGGCGCGTTCCCAGGTGTGTGCCTGACTGACCCAGGCTGCTCCAGAGATAAGAGGAGAGTAGCCAATATGGGGAAAGGGAGAGGTTGCAGTTTCCCCCCAATAGCATTTAGGCATGGACTTCAGTAGAATCAGGCTTGGCCTCATCTGTTCTGCCAGCAGCCCCAGCCTTTCCCTGTGAGCCCGTGGGGGGAAGCAGGTCTAGCAATCCTCAGGGTTTATGATCAGTTCACAAACAAATTATTAAGCAAACATGAGGAGGATCTTTAGTTGGCAATTTTGGCTCACATTAGGCCAGATATGCTTCCCTCTGCCATAATCAATCCTACACTCCTCTACAGCTGGATCAGAGGAAGGAGAATCAGGAAAATGTACCCCCACCAGTCCCGGCACTCCAAGTTGCCCCCAAAAGGAGCAAGCAGAAAAAGAAATGTTTTAATTTTATTTTAATAAAGTTCTCTAGCTAGAAATCATTCTGGCTGCAATTGAGCGCCAATGCTGTTTTAAAAGCCCCCAAACTCTCTCCACAACAGAGCGGGTGAGGCTGAGCTGCCGGTTAAAGTACCTTTGCTCTGGGGTGCAGGCAATGCTGTATGCCTTCATGAGCCAGGGCTGCAGGGGTAGGTGTTGGAAATACATTCCTTTGGTTGCATCCCCCCTAAGCACCTCATCCTGTTTGTTTGCTAGAAACAGCAGGAGTAGACAGACAGATCAGGGAACCCTTCCCCCATCCTATCTGTTTTACTCCTGCCAGGACCTGATTGGTCAATCTCCTCCCCCAGGAGGTTTCTTATCTCTTTGTGTCTGAGAGATAACCTGAGAGAAAGCTTCCTACTTCCCTTCTGAACACACCTAGTCTTAGGACTTAGCATAGATGTAGGCCTTTCCTACCCTACATGTATTTCCTAATAAAGCTACTTAAGCTTAAGTATGCTTCCTGCCTGCTTATTGATGATTAGCTACTCACACTCCTCTGTAAACTCTGCATTGGGCAAATTGATGCAATGATCTCAGTCTTTGCATTTCCAACAGTAGGCTGAGTCCATGAGAACAACAGGCCTCCTGAGCACTCCTTCAGTGCACATTTCAATAGAGGGTTCAAAGTCTCTGGTGTACGCATGTCCAAAGAAGGAAGACTGATGGAAGATGTGGGCATTGCAGTTCTGCCTGGGCCACCCAGACAGCACATCCACGAACCAGGTATGGTGATCCACTACGACCTGAAAAATCATGGAGAAAACCCCCTTCCAGTTCAGGTGCTTGTCCTTGCTATGGGGTGGGTAGATGATGGTGATATGGCTTCCATCAATCACCCCATTCAGTTTGGAAGCCCCTCCCACTGAAAGCCCTTCATTACCTCCACAGTTTCAGCCAACTGCACCACCCAGTACAGCAGCACTTCTACAATCGCTGTGCAAACCTCCACTAGCATGGTGCCCCCCGTGGAGGATCAAACGCCAAATCACTGGGCAACGGATTGGCAGGAGACTGGAGTGACAAGCTTCCAGATGATAATGCGCTTCTCCATGGGGATATGACCATGTTTCATTTCTCTAATTGAGGCCTGAGGTTCTCCGCTATCTACAGAACAGAGCAGGGCATCCTGAAGTTTGCAACCCACAGGTGTCTTCTCACGAGGACAGCACGTTCTCTCAACCGTCAGTGCTTTTCTCCTTGACCCAGGCCACGCTCTCACCGCCCTGCGCATTACATCAGCGACTGAAGCTGCATTTCCTGACAAGTACCTGTGCATGCGTCAGCTCCCCGTGCATAGCTTCAGATCTTTCCCAGTACAGTCTGCTGTCATCAGAGGTAGGCAAGTGCATGGCACCAAAGCAGGAGCTGCCTCCACAGTGTGGCACACTCCACTAGTCCAGCCAGAGATCAAGAGCCTTTCTGTGCCATGACAGAGGCATTTGGGGCACTGAGGGTAACCTGTTGTAAATTAGATTCTTACCCATCCTGGCTGGTGAAAGCCAGCCAGAGACACTGAGACCATTGCTGGCAGGGGTTGTCAACACCTCCCTTTGGGATGGCAGGGGGTCAGACACCCTTAAAATGGTGGTTGTCTGGCCCCTCCTTAAGAAACCAGCTTTGGATGATAGCTGCCCCAGCCAGCTATCAGCCTGTCTCTAACCTTCCCTTTTTAGGGAATGTGTTCAGGGAGCACATTACACCAATGCTCCGAAGTCTGCTCTGGCTGCCGATACTCTTCTGGGCACAAGAACTGGTGTTGACCTTTAAAGCCCTAGATGGTCTGGGCCCCATGTATCTGAACAACCGCCTGTTCCATTTTGACCCTTGCGGTCGGCTGGGAGTGCCCTCCTCCAGGGTCCATTGGCTGTTCTTTTCCGTAGGAGAGGGGTGTGTAGGAGGTCATGCTCAGTCACCGTCCCAGTTTTGTGGAACTCCCTTCCCCGGAGCTTCATCTGAGCCCGGACCTAACCATCTTCCAGAGGTGGTGCAAAACCGTTTGTTTGTTTGTTTTGTTTTAAAAGCATTTGGGGGGTAGGAGGGAGGGAATAGGGACTGGTTGGGAGGTCTTTGGTGACACTGAGGTTTGGGAAGAGGGTTTTGGGGGTGCTGGAAATATTAGGAGGTATATTATAGGAGGAGAAACTTGGAGGAGAGGGAAAGGGAGTGGGAGCATGTTCTGGTGGCTGAGGTCATGACCAAAGGGGAGAGTTCAAGGCTACCCTCTCCCCATTGTATCAGTCATAATTGCACCCCTAGTTAGAGTTAAGGTGTACTGCTTAGTCTTGTGGTATTTATAGTTACAGGTGTGCCTCTCTGGGCAGAGGAACATAAGGTATGCTCTTCTAGATACATTAATGATGAATTTCCCCACCTATGTGGTTCTGTGTGTTGTGTAGAGAAACATGGCTCATACACTTCCTTCCCATAAAGGAAGCCTCTTCAGAAGTTGGGGAGCTGTTGTGAGGACTGCTGAAGGACCGAGACTGTTGCTGCTTGCTTGCCATCATTTGCACCTGAGTGGCTGCTGTCTCCTAGTTCCCATAAAAGAAGCCTCCTGTGCTGCATGTCAGTGGCTGCCGCAGGCCTTTGCCAAAGACATCAGCCATTAGGTGACTGTTAAGTGGCTATAAGAGTTATAGGGGCTTTTTTATTTGTCTGTTTTTTTATTTTATTTAAATATTTTTCTTCCTTGGGGAGAGTGGGGTGTTTTTTTAAAAGTTTGGGTGAGAGCTTATTTTAAAATGGGGTTTTGGGGTAGGATTATGGAGAGTGGGTTGGTTGATGGGAGGGAGTGCCATAGCCCCTTGGTGAGAGATGGCGGGTCAGGTATAGCAGAAAGGGGGTGGGACCCATGCCAGAGCTCCCTTGTGAGGGGGGTGGTATGTGCATGGGGAGTGAAAGGTGTGGATTTTATTGGGATGGAAACTAGTGGGATGAAAAATATGGATAGGGTTGGGATTGGGTAGGAGATGTTTCTGCTGGGGGAATGGAGGGGGAGGATCGCACCTGCCTCTCTTGCCAGTCTGCCTCTGTGGTCCTCAGACTGAAGCATTATCTTCAGATACCCCTCCCCCTAAGACCTCGTTGTCCCATTGAAGGCTATCGTGCTTGTGGGTTGGGGACCAGTAATCATGAGCAGGGTTCCTAGTTTTCTGCAATTAAAAATTGGAAATTCTCTGATTAAAAAACCCCACAAGTTCTCTGATTAAAAAAAAATAATACAAAATCTGTTTTTCTGTGATTAAATGTAACTGTTAGTTGGCTTTCCCTTATCACAGTATATATAGGTATGAGTTAGAACACCACATTTTATTGTAATATTTTCATTTTTGCAGCTACCTGTCACACCAACAGTAAAAATAAAAAATAAAATTGAGGTCTGTGGCACAGAGCCTCTGCCCCTCCATAGCACATGCCTTGAGGTTGCTTCCCCTCAGCATCGCTCTACGTCCTCGCTGCCCCGCACTCGCTGTGTCCTCTTAAACCTGTACGTTTTTGCCATTTTCTGCAAAATTCTCTGTAAAAAGGCAAAATCTCTGGTTTTCCATTGCAAAGAGAAAACTAGGAACCCTGATCATGAGCCAAAGAGTGGGGCCTCTTTGGGGAAAGCAGAGAGTAGGGAAGCTACTGAACCACTTGGGGTTGTGTTGGGTATGGGGCAATATGGCAAGGGGCAGGGGAAGAAATGTTAACAGGAGACCCCCTCCCACTCGTGACCTCTCGAGGCAATGTACCCCAATAATCACCGTTCCTCTACTGCAGGGGGGAATTAGCTTAATTACTTAAACCGGGGGTCTTCGCGTGTTCAAAAGGATCAGGCTGAGGACAGTACGTGCTACAGGCAGTTTATGTACCTTCCCCAAATAGAAAGAGAGAGAGAGAGAGAGGTGTCCAATAACAACAAGTTTATTGCTACACAAAAACAAAGAAGTACAGCCCCGGTCTGGCTGGTGGGATTTCTAAAGGGGAAAATTATGAGCGGCGGCTGGGAAAGCGAAAGTAAGGTGGCAGGGGGGAAATCCGGAAAAGGCTCAGCAAAGTGGGACAGAGAGAGAGAGAGAGGCTTCCGCACCTGGCTGGAGAAGCTGGACCTGAGGTTACCTTTCCTGGACAGGGGACCCACGGATCCAGCGGCGTTCGGGGAATGGAAGGAGGAGGAGTGGCAGACCAAGATCTGGGAGAACCCTTAACTTAGACACGTACAGACTAGCCGCATGTATCTAGGTTCAAAGATTTCTCAGAGGTTGAGGGGAAAACTAGGGGCAGTTATAAGTTACTGAACAAAGGATTTGGGGAGGCTACGATGGGTCGTTTGGGGTACACAATGAGCTAACGAGGGGAGAAACCAAACTTTTACTTCCATCACGAAAAGGGCCATACAAGATGCATAAGATATCTTTGACACAGGAGGAAAGAGTAAACAACAGTAGCTGGAGAGTAGTTAAGGATGAGACGAGGGGCCTAACGATCGGTTCCCTGGGACACAAAAGGCGCAAGGGAACACCTGGATTTCTTCATTCCTGAGGGGGCGGGGGGTTGCTGCTCCAAGTTCCAGTAGCACGTCCAAGTACCACATCACTTCCAGTAGCACGGGGAGCATGTAAACACTCCCCGCGTGGCTTTAATCTTCAACACAGAGCTGCTGAGGCACTTCTAAGCACCTCGTGTAAAAGCGGCCTAAGAGTATGAGAGCAAGGAGACATTCCATGAAATTAACTGGCAGCAGTTTTAAAACAAATAAGAGAAAGTACTTTTTCACTCAGCACACAATTAACATGTGGAACTTATTGCTAGAGGTAGTGGTCATGGCCAGTAGTGTACCTAGTTTTAAAAAGGAGTTGGATAAGTTCTTGGGAAATAGGTTCATTAATGGCTATTAGCCAAGTAGGTTTGGGGAACGTAACTTTTTACTGTTGGGGGCTGGAACAACAGGGAATGGATTGCCCATTGTGACCTGTCGGGTACTTCTCCCAAGAGAAAGTGATTGGCCACTGTCAGAGACAGGATGCTGGGCTTGATGGACCATTAGTCTGACCCAGTATGGCACTGATGTTCTCATTGGCTGATCTTGTTTTTTGGAGGGGATTGGTACCCTTGTTATTAGAGAGGTCCTGCACCCTCTGGTTACCCAGGTTCATGGGCTTGGAGTGCTTCTGGTTCCCTTGCTGAGCCTGGAACATCAGGTTGCAGCAGTGGCCATGAGCGATTTTCACCAACTCCATCTACTGAGGAGGCTACATCCATTTCTGTCTGACTCCTATCTGGCCAACCATTATCCATGCTTTCATTACCTTGAGGCTAGACTACTGTAATGTGCTCTGTGCGGGGCTACCCTTGGTGACTGTTCGGAAGCTGCAGCTGGTGCAGAATGACAGTCCGTCTCCTTTCGGGAGTAGGTTGCTGTTGCCGGGCACATTATACCTATGCTCTGAAATCTGCACTGGTTCCCTATAGGCTTCCAGGCATAATTCAAGGTGTTGGTTTTGACTTTTAAAGCCCTAAATGGCCTGAGCCCCATCTATCTGAGAGAATGCCTTTTCTTCCATGCTCCACTGCAGCCCGTACAGTTGGCCAAGAGCACTCTCTTGCAGGTAGCACCAGCCAAACTTGTCCATACAACAAGGGTCACAGGGAAGCATTCTCAGTTGCTGCCCCGGTATTGTGGAACTTCCTTCCCCAGGAGGTCCATCAGAGTCCGAACCTGGTCGTATTCTGATGGTGTTAGGCCAAATTTTGTTAAGGGCAAACTTCCAGTTTGACCAATATGTTGGGCCAAATTTTGTTAAGGGCAAATTCCCAGTTTGACCTGGCCAAATTTTGTTAAGGGCAAATTCCCAGTTTGGCCCAAATTCCAGGATATTAAATTGACAGTCTGTCTTCTGGGGGTGATCAGTCCTCAGGGATCTTATTGAGGGAGCTTATTTTAAAATACCATGCAAGAACGCAAACCACACAAAGCTCACCAATAAGACAAATTTTATTAAACAGATTTTAATAAAATTATAAATGTATCAATCTAAAATAGGTTCCTAATTAGTACATCTTTCATACTCACAAAACAGGCATACTTCTGAGCTTGGTGCTTTGAGGCGGGAGTGTGGTTTCGTCAAGCTGCCTCTGAAGGTGTCCAGGTTACCTCATCTCCGATAAAGGGGAAGGGTTGCGATTGTCTTTAGGGGTGTGCAAACACCAAGTGGTTCAGTGTTAGGCCCGTTCAGGGTTCAGCTGAACTCAAAACTGTTCTGTTTGGTCCATTCGGACCGAACCCATTCGGTCAGGGGGCCCCCAGTTTTCCCTCCCCCCCCTCCAGACTGCGTGGGTGGAAGGGGCATTGGGGAGCACCTCCCCCACCCACCCTGACCAGCCTGGGATTTATTTATTTTTTAAACCTCCCCACCCCCCGGGATCGCCCACAGCCCTACCTGGGGGTGCTGGGGCTCTGGCTGCGGGGGCGGCGCTCCGGAGTGCTTCAGGCCGCTACTAGGCCTTCCGGACCTAGGGCCGGAGCCCCAGCACCCCCAGGTAGGTCGGACTCCAGGTCCAGTGGCGGCCGCAGTAGCGGCTGCAGGTTCGGCGGGGGTGGTGCTCCAGAGCACTTCAGGCCGCTACTAGGCCTTCCAGTTTGACCCAGAAAGCCTAGTAGCGGCCTGGAGTGCTCCGGAGCGCCACCGCTGGCGGACCCACTGCGAGCCCCACCTGCCACCGGACCCGGGGCCAGAGCCCTGGCAGCACCAGGTAGGGCCCCGGGCGATCCCGGGGGTGGGGGGGCGTTGTTAAAAAAAGACTTAAAAATCCCAGGCTGGGCAGGGTGGGGGGGAGGTGCTCCCCAGTGCCCCTTCCACCTGCGCAGTCTGGAGGGGGGGAGGGAAAACCGGGTCCCCCCCAACCGAGTTCGATTGGGGGTCAGTTCGGATTCAGGGTGTTCGCGAATGGGCCGAACACCCCGAGTTCGGGCTGAACCCCAAACTTCCGAACCGCATTCTCACATCCCTAATTGTCTTTTATATCCTGATTTCTGCTGATCACTCTGTCTGGGTAAAGCATGATCTTTTGTCTTGCTTCTTTGGCAAGGCCTTCCAGCAGTTCCTTGACAGTTTCTCCCTGTTCTTAAACTTGCTATCTCCAAGGCTGTTTGTTGCAAACTTCCTCACTTTCCCAGCAGCTCTGTTTCACACAACAGTCAGCAGTTTCTTGTGATAGTTTTTGCAACTTCACTTGTGTTTGCTTTCCCCTTTGTTCTTCAGTTCAATCCCAAAGTCTTGCTTCAAAGTCCCATAGGCCTCTGCTTCAGCCAATGTTGACCTAAAAACCAGTCACTCAAAACATTCACACAACAATAGCAGTGTAAAACTTTTCTTTTTGGTAATGCACTTGGCAGGTTGGGGAATTAGGGGGGTTTCTCTAAAGGTTTTTAAGAGAGTTTTATCGTATTTTATGTAAGTGGCCCTGAACCTTAGGGGAAGGGCGGACTAGAAATTTAAATAAATAAATAAATACACAAGATAGTGTTTTTGTATAGAAATCTCAAATTAGGCTCTCCATGAGCTCTATCATACTGCAACACACACCAAGCAGCAGCAATGCAAGCTTGTACCTGGTTTTCCAGGCAGAAAAGGAAACCTTTCCAGTTCAGCAGAGAGAGGAAGATTGTAGGGTTGATTTATCTTTCAATTCTATGCTAAAAGCACAATAAATCAACAATGAAACAAATTGCCTAGGGAAGTGGTGGGCTTTCAAGGTTTTCAGAGGCTGGATGGCCATCTGTCAGGAATGCTGTACCTGTAGATTTCCTACATTGTGCAGGGAATTGGACTAGATGACCTCTGGATTCCATGCAGCTAAAAAGTCTTACACGGTCATTGTTAAAGCACTTGTGGTTCTTGTTTCAAAAGTGAAATATTTAATATTGGTTAAAAGAAGCTTAATGCAAGATATAAGTTTAATAGAGTTTATGCAGACAAGGATTCTTGCCAAGCCATATCTATATAAATAATTTACTTTCTACCATTCGTAAAGTGCTTATAATTCTATCAAAGGTCAATAAAACCACTTTAACAAATCTCTTAAGCATTGTTCTTTGTCACTAACTTTTCACCAACAATGAAATATAACCTTGATTTATAGAGATTGTTTTCAAAATGAAAAAAAGGCAAACCCCTTCCCTTGACCTTCATTATCTATAATGTGTGCTAAAGGTTTCTGTACTTATTTCTCCAATGGAAATAAGCTCTTCTCTCTTCTCAGTTACACCAATGTGACTCCATTAGGGGTGAAACCAGGGGCAGTATTGTCATGGAGGCCATCTCCTTTTGGCCTCCAACTTTCTCCCCGTTCCTGACAGACAATGCTACCTGCCCACCTAAAATGCTATTGGGTATAGGGCTGCACTGGACTGCTGTTCTGCCTGGCCTTCCTGCCTCCCCAGCTGTCAGGCATAAGGTAGCAGGAAGAAAGAAGAGAGATTGGTAGCAACAAGTCCTGTGGCATCAAAATGTGTGTTTTTAAACAAGAGTGGTGGGGTGGGGTGGGGTGTCCATGATCAGTGCGTGAGTCATGGGAGCATGTCTCCCCAAGCACCAACTTAAAACGAGCAGTTGGACGGGTGGACGGTCGGGGGTGGGGAGGAGCAGCATGCGTGGACGTGTCTCATATAAAAACACCCAATAGGATCTCAGAGCTCACAGGTAGGAAGGGAATGGAACAGAATAGGATTTCCCTCTCTTACCTTGCTGTTGCTTCCACAAGTGGGTTTGGGGTCTGGCAGCAGTCAGAAAGGAAAGGTAGAATCAGGAAAGGTGAACATCCCATCTCCCTGCCTGTGCATGAATGTGGAACGAACACTGGGGAATCAGGAGAGAATTCCTTCACATGTTCCAGAGCAAGACTTGTCCTGTTTTGTGGGATGAATTTCAGGATGTGTCACCCTCAGATGCGGGGGTGCCCTTGGGACTGTCCGAGCCACTATTGTGAATTAGATCCATGCCCGTTCTGGCTGGTTAATACTAGCTGGGAGACATTAGGGTCATTGCTGACCGGGATAATCAACACTTCCCTTGGGGAGGGCAGGGTCCCGGATTGTCTCAAGGAGGCTGCGGTCTATCATTGGATGTTGGCGCCCTGGCCAGCTATCGGCCGGTCTCAAAGGGAAGGTTATTGAATGGGTGGTGGCTTGACAGCTTCAGGGGCATCTGGACCACGTCAATTTTCTTGATCCCTCACAGTCTGGCTTTTGTCCAAGTTATGGCATGGAGACTGCGCTTGTGGCCTTGGTCGACGACCTCTCCTGTGAGTTGGACCAGGGTCATTCGACCCTGTTGATTCTGTTAGATCTCTCGGCTGATCATGAGTTGTTGGTGACTCGACTGTGGGACCGGGCAGGGATTAGTGGGACTGTTCTTGAATGGTTCCGCTCTTTCCTGGCTGGGAGAACCCAACGTGTGGTGCTGGGTGATTTTTCGGCCTCTCCCCAGGGCCTCACGTGTGGGGTCCTGCAGGGTGCCATCTTATCCCCATTCTTGTTCAATGTGTACATACAGCTTTTTGTGGAGGTTTTCAAGGGGTTTGGTTTAAGGTGTCATCAATATGCGGATGACACCCAGCTATATCTCTCATTTTCATCAGACCCAGGTGCGGCAGTCTTGGTGCTTACCCAGTGTTTGTTAGCTGTGGGGGATTGGATGAGGGCGAGCCGCCTGATGTTAAATCCTGACAAGACAGAGGTGATGGTTGTGGGGAAAGCCAGGGGAGTGATGACCCCCATCATTGATGGGGTCTGTCCTCCCCTGGTATTTCAGGTCCAGAGTCTGGGGGTGCTCCTGGATCCGCAGCTCTGCCTGGATGTCCAGGTGGCGGCTGTGGTGAAGGGGGTATTTCGCCAGTTACATCTGGTACATCATCTTAGGCCATATGTCTCGGACTCAGATCAGGCCACAATCATCCATGCTTTTATTACCTCAAGACTGGACTACCGTAACACACACTATGTGGGGCTACCCTTGGTGTTGGTTCAGAGACTGCAGCTGGTACAGAATGCAGCGACCCGTCTCTTAACGGGGACGGGCCAAAGTGAGCATGTTACACCAGTGCTTCGCTTTCTGCACTGGCTGCAATAGTCTTCCTTTAAAGCCCTAAACAGCCTGGGCCCCACCTACCTGCAGGACCGCCTCACCCTTTGGATCCTCGATCGGCCCCTGTGATCCCCCCCGGTTTCCCGGGTGTCAACCATGAGGAGGGCGTTTTCTGTGACTGCACTGCGGCCAGGCCCGGACTTAGGGGCAGGCCCCTAGACCCAGCCCTTGGGCGACATTTTTTTTGGGGGGGGCGGCAATGTATGCCGCCGGCGCTCTGCTCTTTTTTTCCTTTTCTAGCCCCCCCCCATGCTGGAGGCTGCTGCCCACAGCCAAAGCCTAGGAGCCCCCCCTCTCCTCCATCGCCCTCCCTGGCCCCGCCCCTCCACCCTGATCCCTCCTGCCGCCCCTCCTGCTCCCTCCTCTTCCAGGTGCAGATTCACTCGCTGCTGCTCCTGCATGCACCGCACGATGAGCCAGCAGCAGGAGGGAGCATGTGCACCACACATGGAGGAGGTGAGGGGAGCGAGCCGAGAGATCACAGTCCACTGACTGAGGTAGGTAGCAGGTCGGGGGGGGGGGG
>QEPC01012154.1:4284605-4305989 GCA_003113815.1 Sphenodon punctatus | reverse complement strand
ACTCAAATGTGAAATCGCAGACCTACTGTTAGTAATTTGTAACCTGTCACTAAAATCTGCCACTGTACCTGAGGACTGGAGGGTGGCAAATGTAACCCCAATTTTAAAAAAGGGATCCAGAGGCGATCCTGGAAACTACAGACCAGTAAGCTGGACATCTGTGCCAGGCAAAATGGTGGAAACCATCATTAAGGACAGAATTACAGGGCATGTTGACAAACATGGCTTAATGGGGAAGAGTCCTCATTAAATGAGGTTTAATGTGGACAAGTGCGAAGCGATGCACGTAGGGGAAAATAATCCAAACTATACGGACACAATGCTGGGTGTTAAGCTAGGAGTTACCACTCAGGAAAAGGATCTGGGGGTGGTTGTTGACAATACAATGAAATCCACAGCGCAGTGCACAGTAGCAGTAAAAAAAAAAGCAAACGGAATGTTAGGAATTATTTGGAAGGGGATAGAGAATAAAACTAAGGAGGTCATAATGCCTCTATACAAATCAATGGTGTGACCACACTTTGAATATTGTGTGCAGTTCTGGTCACCCCATCTCAAAAAAGACATAGCTGAACTAGAAAAGGTACAGGGAAGGGCAACAAAAATTATCAAGGGCATGGAAGGGCTCCCATATGAGGAGAGGCTTGGTAGGTTGGAGCTCTTCAGCTTGGAGAAGAGATGACTAAGAGGAGATATAATAGAGGTCTATAAAATCATGAGTGGTGCGGAACTAATAAACAAGGAGCAGTTATTTACCTTCTCAGCTAGTACTAGAACTAGGGGGCATTCCATGAAACTCATGGGTGGCAAGTTTAAAACAAATAAAATATTTTTTCGCTCAGCATATAATTGGGTTGTGGAATCTACTGCCAGAGACTGTGGTAAGGGCCAGTACTATAGCTGAGTTTAAAAGAGGTTTGGACAAGTTTCTGTAAAATAGGTCCATTAGCAGCTATTAGCCGGACAGGATCAGGGAACATGACAGGAGCTGGGGAAAACAACAAGGAATGAATCCCCCATTGTGACCTGTTGGGTGCTTCTCCCAAGCCACCGTGATTAGCCACTGTCAGAGACAGGATGCTGGGCTAGATGGACCATTGGTCTGACCGAGTATGGCACTTCTTGTGTTCTTATGTTCTTACCTCTGTTCTAAGATCGTGAATAGTGTGGAGAAAATAATAAACTGTTATTTATTTTCGCAATAAGAACAAGGAGAAACCTGATGAAATGAAGAGGCAGCAGGATTAAAAGAAACTACTTTCCCCCCTTCAATACACAGTTACCTCTGGAATAGGTTGCCATGAGATGTTGTGAAGACCGATAGTAACTGGGTTCAAGAGAGTTTAATAAGTTCAGAATACAATAGTTCCATCAATGGCCATTAGAGAGAGATGTAACAAGTGCCTTCCCACCCATCATGTATGTTGCAGGGCTGCACAGGGTATCAATGCGTCTCTGCAACATGCATGATGGGTGGGGAGGTGTTTGTCTAAAACACCCATGCTCGGGAAAGTAAAAAAAGCTCAGATTACTGTGGAGTGAATAGATCGCTCCATAATTGCCCGTGAAGTCACACACAAACACTTTCCTATCCTAGTACTGGATGCTGTCAGACATGATACAAGCCTATATGGATCCCTGGTCTGGCCCAGACAGTTTCTTTATCTTTATTTTTTTTTATATATATAGCGCCCCCTCCTCCCCGCCATGGCACTCAGAGTGCTTCACAAAGAACAAATTAACAATTCACAGGTACTCCCGGATATACACCCCCCACCCGCCTGCACTGCATGGTAGTTCTATTCTCAGAGCAATAGTAATTTACCACAATTAGCCTAAAGTGTGATCACACTTTATACCATAAATCAGCTGCTCCTTTTCACTAAGATTAATTGTTAAATAATTGCACTGCTAAATTACACTCTTTAAAAACAAAAACAAAAAAACTATCAAAAACTTGTGCAAGCAGCAAAGCTCATGAAAGCAATGATGTATATGAAAACATATGGTTAAAACATATGGTTCTAAGCAACCCTGGAACACATCCATTGTGTCAACAACTAATTCAAAGGCTTGTCAATTGTTACCAGGGGACTACACAATAAAGAGTTCTACAAGCAGGAAAATACAAAAACAGGTAAGCAAAACGCACAAATGGCTGTATTCCAGCTCTGAGCTATCAAGTTACAGGAATGCCAGGTCAGATTGTTCTACTACTGGCTAGATACGAAAAATAAATTTTAAAAAGGGACTACTCAAAAGGATAAGATAGTAAGCTACGTGAACAAGGATGGCAGAATCTGCTTAATGATAAGTTTGTTAATAGACACCACTAACATCTCATTTTCAAAGTTTCCATTTTATATACTGCCACCAGTATGGAGATTTACAAACATAGGCTAAAAATGTTATCCTGATAGATTTTCTTCATGGCAATGCAGCTTATATAGGTCTTTGTCACGAAGGAACATAAGGCCACACAGGAGAAATACGGGACTATAAGTCTAGCAAATATGTAAAACTCAAACTTACACATGTATGTAATGTTAAAGATAAGAACTGAAAACTCAGTTCATGTAATCATATAAGGTAAACTGAGAACCCGAAACTCCAGGAAATGGAGCGAGATAAAGAATGTTGTTTCAGAGAGACACCAGACAGAATCCTATGAAGATGCAAATGGATCTTCCTTTTTACCTCTCTGCGGACGTGACAAACACCAGGTTTCCCTGAGCGGGAAGAACTAACAAAGGACTTTGAAAATGCTATTTAAGCCAGGAGCCAAGGCAAAGAAAAAGCCATCTTCTGCTATCTCTTGGAGAGAACACATCTGCATCTGGCATGCCAGCAAGGAGACTGCTGGAACTATGGACTGAAAGACTTTGCTTTCTACCAACTAAGAGATCAGTGCCCAGTCATTCTACATCACTGACCGAGAATGTGCTCTCTGTGGGGTAAGATCTTATATAGGGAATTACCCAGTATAGAATAGGAATGCATTATGTTACTTTTCATTTCTTTAGCCACTCTGTATCAACTATTCTAGCTTATGTAATAAATAAACTTTCTTCTTATCTTTATGAAGAAGTGTCTGTGGTCCAACATTGGGAACACAAGTGAGTGCCTTGAGTTTTCAAGCTCTTGTGAATCCAGAGAAAGAGTCTGTGAACAAGAAGCTTTCTGGGAGTTGGGGGTGGCAAAAGGATTCTCCCCTTTGCAGGACGGGACCAGCCAGAGAGAGAACTGGTTCAGGTGGGCTGCAAGTGTGGGAAATTGAGTCACCCAACCCAGGAAAGTGGGGTGTTGGACCCTCAAACCTGTGACAGTATTGCCTGTAGCATGAAGTCATAGGAAGCAGGGAGAATTTAGTAACATGTAGGATCAAAGGCTTTAATGCACAAGTTGATCATTTTGTGCATGAGTTCTACCAATTCTTGTGGTTTCTAATACCATTTTCTTCATTTTAAGTTCCTTTTTGCTGTATGTGAAAACCCAAACAAGGAGAAACCATGAAATCTGTACTACAATTAGCTGTGAACCACAAGTACAGCAACGGAGAGCACACATTTTCCTTACGCTTCAGTCCTTATTCCACAAGGATTTACACATGGGCCTTTTTTACACAGACGGTGCAGCAGCACCGATGGGTGGGTGAGCACACCCGGTGGCACCGAGCAGGGAGACGGGTACACAGAGAGTGCCGCGGGGGGTAGTGGGATGGAATGGGGAGGGGCCGGCAAACACCCAATGGCCAAACACCCGTGACAATCACACGGACAGTCGAGACCATGAACGGCGGGAAAGCCCCGCCCAGCATAGCGACGGCACAACATGGCCAACTGAGGGCAAACAAAGTCATGCAACACAGTCCGCCCCCAAGCAGTCAGAACCCACGCGAGTGGGGCAGGAGGGAGCAGGGATGACAGCAGCCTCAAAGTAGCCGTCCCTTCCCAGCCCTGGCACAGACAGCCCGGCACCACGGAGTCCCCCCCCCACAGCCAAGCACCCCCCACAGAGCAGCTGGCACAAGCACACAGGGATGGGCCCATGACCCATGGGGGGCCGGGGGCAAACAGCAGCCACACCACCCAGACAACCGCTCAGCACCTCCCACAGGCGCCCATACAAGGACACAGGGAGGCACGACACACACCCAGGGAAGGAACACAACAAAGTTTAATAAAACGGAACAGGAGACAACCGGGAGGAGCAGGTGTATGGGTCAACAGAAGGGGGGGGAACAGCGGCAGCAGCAGAGCCGGAACAATCCCCAGTCAATAGGGCCAGCGACCCCACACCCGGCACCAGCAATCTGCCTGCACGTGGTCCAGCCGCTCCAGGATGTGCAGGAGGAGGTCCACCACCTCCCCCTGCTCCTGTGTTCGCTCCACAATCATTGCCTGCACTGGAAGGGACAGAGGGAGAGGGGAAGCCCATCAGAACCGGCCATGAGCCCCAAGGAACCGCACCCCCACAGAGACACACAGGGACAGGGCCCAGCAAACAAGCAGCATACTCACAAATATCATCGTACAGCCAGCCGGCTGCTCCTAGGTCCCAGGCTGCCCGCTCCAGCTGCCGGACCATCCCTGCCAGTCACAGGACAGCCAGAAGCATGACCACAGTAGCTGCATGGGAGAGGGGACAGGGAGATGGGGAACGTGTGAACCACCAGGGCATGGGAGGGCAGAGCTCACCAACAACACAGGGAACACACCCCACTCGCAAGACCCTCCCAGGCGAACAGGCCCCTGTGTAACCCCCAGGAATGCAGTGACTGGGATGAGCACGGGGATAGCTGCTCCCCGCGCCCACAAGAAACCTTGCATGCCTGAGATAGGCCGCCCTGCTGGGGCCGGGACTCCCCAACCCACACACTGGACTGATGAGATCCAGCACAGGTGATGACAGATGAGCGAGGCCATGGCTGGCTAGAGCACCAGGCCAATGATCCAAGCTAGGCACCGTATCATCACCGAGCACAGCTGCAGCATGCGAAGGCATCCCATGGCAGTAACGGAGGTTCAGCAGGTGCGGATGCAGCGGTACCCCAGGGTGCATGGGCCTGGCCCACAGGCAATGGGGCGGGGTCAGCACCCATGGACAAACCGGACCCCCGTGGTCCCACCCCCCCTCCAGCGGGCAGGGGGCCGGCGCACGCTGGGGAATGATCCGTTGGGCCGGGGACCCAGTGACAGCACTCAACACACCCCTGGTCCAGCACCAATCGTTGGGCAGCTAACACGGGGTGACACGGTTCATAAGCGACCTTATGCAGGTGGTCGGGCGTGGCATGTACAGTGAGGTGGATGAGGTGGAGCGGTGTACAGAGCAGAGGAACACGTACCAGGGAGGGCACAGAGGTGGATCAGTGATACTGCGGGTGTGGGGGCCGGGGGCACAGGCCACACAGTGGTGCCCTGAGAGGCTGGAGTATAGGCGGACACCGGCAGGTAATGCAGGGGCCAGTCGCAGTGGTGCAGGCCGTGGCGGGTCAGTAGCGTGCACTCAGAGGAGCAGGGCCTACACTGTGGTGCTACCACCCAGTTGCTATTAGGGCTGATGCGGCAGCAGGTTTTACCGCGCCGCGATTCCGTTCCGCTATTTCGGAATTGCCCACGCCACACCGCGACATTTCTGCGGATATTTCGCTAATTCCGCCGGAATTCTGCAAATCGCGGAATTGCGGAAAAATCGCGGAAAAATCGCGGAAATCGCGGAAAACCACTATTCCGCGATTTTTTGGCGCTGGCGGAATTGCGGAAATAGCGGAAATGTCATGTTTCCACGATTCCACTAAGTTGCGGAATTAAATAAGCGGAACCGCGGAATGAAACCGTGGAATGAAAGCCTCTGCCATGCCATTCCACTAATTGCGGAAACACTGTTTCCGCCGGAAATAGCTACCGCTGCGATATTCCGCTACAGCCCTAGTTGCTATCTGGGGGTTCCCAGAAGTGGGAATCCGTGGAACCATGCTGCCGGAGGACGAGCCCTCTCAGGCCATGGCCGTGCTGTTGAGCGTCCTGAGCGCTGGTTACATGCCGCTGTGCATACTGTACCAGCAGATGGCCCAGCTCCTCCTGCCATGACGCAGCTACTTCCTCCAGGGGGAACACCATCAGAGGGCAGCAAACCTGCAGAGGGCGGTGATGGTGCGATGGGCACAGTGGACTGCTGCTCGTCGCTATGCCATGTTGAGCACTGCAGTGTCCCTGCACATCCGGCTCATCCTAGCCCAATGGCCCCTGAATGTGTACGGGCGCCACGTGACTCTTCCGACCCCGCAACAGCACTGGACGCGTTCCCGCACCAACGACTGGTGGGAGAACATGCTGGCCACCTGGACGGATGAGGAATGGACAAACCACTTCCATATGAACCGCTCCCTCCTGACCTGGTATGGGGAGCTCCTGAACCCTGATCTACAGAGGTGGAAGGCCAACATGCGCTATCCGCTGCTGCCAGGGATGCGAGTGACCATGGCAGTGTGGTGGCTGACCACCCCTGATTCCTGCAGGAGCATTGGGGAGCAGTTCGGTGTGGGGACAGCCACCGTTAACAGGGTGCTCCATGATGTGTGTGGCCTGATCGTGGAGCTCCTCCTTGAGCGGGTCATCCAGCTCCGCAATCCCAAGGAGGTGATATGTGGCTTCAAGTTGCTGGGGTTCCTCCATTGCATTGGGTCGATCGACAACACCCACATCCCTATCGTACGGCCCACACACAAAAAGATCAACTACATGAACAGGAAGCAGGCATTCTCCATCAATCTGCAGGCCGTCATGGTGGATCACAGGGGCCTCTTTATAGATGTGTACATGGGCCAGTCAGAGCGGAACCATGATGCGCGTATATTGCGTGCATCCCCATTCTACGCTTGCATGTTCGACAGGGAGATCCCCCCCAACCTGTACCACATGATAGAGGGCGTTCCCATGGCCCCTGTTGTGATTGATAGGGGACCCCGCCTACCCGCTCGGCCCGTGGCTCATGAGGGCCTACCCAGTGGCTCGCAACCCTGACCACCGCATGTTCAACGAGTGCCTGTTGTCAGCACGCAGCGTGGTAGAGTGGATCTTCGGCCAGCTGAAGATGTGCTGGTGCCTCTTGATGAACAGGAGCCAATTCGACCTAGACCACACCCCCATCCTTGTCCTGGCAGCGTGCATCCTGCACAACATATGCAAGACCGGAGGCGCCGCCATGGACAACCCACCACCTGTACAGAGGGCAGGCCCTGTGCCCCTGCACCAACATGCCCAGGGCGGAGCGTTCTGGTGCATCTCCGAGGAGAACAGGGACGCCCTCTGCCGCTGCATCACTGCCCAGGTGGCAGACGACAGGGCCATGCCCGACCCACACCCCAGCCCATAAACCTGTGCACCCCATCAATAAAGCTGGGTGATACCCTTACCATCTAACCATGCCTCTGTGCTTGTGTGGGCAAGGGGGTCCTGGGAAAAGGTCCAGTGGGTTGCCTGGGTGTGAGCGCCCTCCCTTGCTGACAGCCGCGGGGTGCTTTGGCTGCGCACTGTCCTGCATGCCACCACTCGCCGGCCCGCCTGTGCAGGGTAACCGTGCACTCGTTGCACACACCAGTGCTGGCTACGGACTCGGCGGCCCGTCGGCTGGCCCAGTGTTGTACCAGCTCCTCACCATGCCGGTGCCCCCCTGCCAGCCAGCCACCCCCCACTTGAAGTGATACGGAGGTACATGTGCAGCATTTTTATTTGAGGGGGAACTACAGTGGGATGGGGGTCTATTTTCAGGGGCGCCTTTGCCCCTGCTTGGCTGCACCACCAGGGCTCGCAGCCCGACGGGTCTTCGCTGCCGCCAAGTGCAGTGATCAGCGACGGGACAGGACGGGCTCCCTGTCATCCACTGGCTGCTGCACACCAACCTCTGGTTCAGGACCCTGCGAGGAATAACAAGCATGGGGTGAGCATTCCACATGGGCACTGGGCCCCCTCATCCCCTCCCACCCCCCATGGGGTAGTGCCCCCCCACCCTCAGGGGACAGGGGTGCAGTGGCCTTACCTGGGGTGGTGGGGCAGCGGGCACAGGCAGTTGGTCGTCCTGGGTGCTGGGTCGTTGCATGGAGGCGTAGGTTTCTGGTGGAGGGATCGGGGTTGCAGCTGGGGGGGGGGTACCGAGAGGGGTGCAGCCTGGAAGGGCGGCCCCACCAGCAGCTCGTGTGGACCTATGTGGGGACGGGGAACCCTTTGGACCAGGACCAGGAAGTGATGCTGCTGCGGGAACCAGGGTTGGCCAAAGTGCAGGGGAGGGGGCACCTGCACCAGTGGGTGGGCGCCGTGATGTATGTCAGCTGCCATCCCTCCATCCGTGGCCTGGCAGCCCCTTTGATGCTGGGGGTCCAGCCACAAGGGCAACACCGCCTCCCCCATGAAGTCCATGGCCCTTACGGCCTGACCCTCCAGCCTGACATAGGTGCGCACCGCCTCTGCCCTGTCACATCACTGCTCATGGTGGAGGGCGACAGCCTGGCGCCTGTCCCAGAGGTGCTTGGTGCAGAACTGGGTCATCATAGCTGCCAGGATCTCCTGGTCCCTTTCCCCGTCCCCTCTTAGGAGCTCCCTGGTAAGCACGAGCTCCCTGGTGAGTGCAAGCTGCTGGGAGTGCACTTCGGCTAACCTTCTCGATTCCTCAAACAGCTCCCTGCCCAGGTCCTCCCTCCACCACCGTTTCCTGGCCTGCATCTTCCGGTTCCTCTCCACGCTGCTGGCAGCTGCACCCCTCGCACGAGCAGGTCGCTGTTCTGTGAAGGAGAGGTTGCATCCTGTGTTAGTAAGCATGGCCAGTGTGCACTACTGCCCCCTACCACGGTTCCCGGGGTGTCACAGACAGCCCCCCATGTTCTTGGTGCTCTGTCATGTTGCTCCCATGTGGGCCCCCCCTGCACCACCATCATGTGGGGTCCCCCAGCGGCTGGGGCTCACTGCTGGTAGGGCCAGTGACTCACATGTGTTTCGTGGGGCCCACCACCACTCCCATTTGCTCCCTCCACCCCGATCCCTGCAGGGCATGCGCGGGTGGGGGTTTCCACAGTGCTAGTGGCGTACTGGGGCATCCTCTCCAGCCTTGCATCCCTACACCCCCTGTGCTGCCGGCACCCTGCAGCTGTGTGCCCCCTACATCCCGGACCATCTCCTGTCCTCCTCGCTGGTCTCCCCCGTGTCCCTTTCCCTGGGTGCGTGTTCCCCGGCACCCCAGTGGGGTCCTGCCCAGACTTCCCCCCCCAACCCACGGGAGTGCACTGGTGTGTGGCCCCTGGGGGCAGTGTGCCCCTCTAGTGTGGTACCTCGTGGTGTGGCATGGTCTGGCGGTCCCAGTTCTGGTGGGGGACACGCAGCCCTGGGGGCCTCCCACCTCCACGCTGTGCCCCCCTGTGGCCCCTTGGCCGGTTTGGCCTACCGTAGCGGTGCACCTCACTAGGTAGTGGGGGCGCAGCCGGCCCCTCCTCGTGCACCTCCAGGCAACCTTGAGCTGTAAAGTGTTTACCGGCACCCAGGCCCCAGTCCCAGTTGCTGTGACTCCACCCAGGGCCTCCTCCACCCCGGGCCTGCTAGGCCGGTCGTACCTGGATCCTGTTCCTCCGCCTCCTGTGGCGGTCCCAGGTCTCTGCCTACTCCGCATGCGTGCACCCCCTTTGCCTGTGGGTTTTGTGGGTGCATGCAGAGGGTGGTGTTACTGTGGTTGGATCCCTGGGACACCCCCACCCCGTGGGATGGGATCCTGCCCTCCCGCTGGTTGGCCTCGCAGGGGGCAGCATCCCCCCCTACTCTGTGGGGGTATGGCAGGGGGGGTTCTGTGGTGGTCCTCTGTCTGCCCCTGGCAAAGGCACTGCCGTGTGTGCGGGAGACCACAATGTCCCCATCCATGCAGAACTTGTCTAGCTCCTCCTGGAACTCGGCTGCATGCATGGCATGGCTGGACTTGAGATTGTTGTCCTTGATGTTTATATCTGGACCTCAAGTCCTTTGCCTGCTGCACGCACTGGGTGATGTCCCTATTGTACCCCTGCCACTGCATCTCCTGGGTGATGGCTTCATAGACCTGTCTGGTCTTGTAACTGCACACCAGGTCGTGCTGGACCCTTTCAGACCCCCACACGTGTATGAAGTCCCTCGTCTCCTGCCTGGACCAGGACTCCCCCTTTTGGGACCCGTGGGTGGCAACTTCCAGCTTGGCGGCATAGGGCCCACTGTGGTGGTGGTTGTCTCCTGTAGGAGGTATTGCATGGGGGTTACTTTCCATCCTGCTACCCCCCTCCGCACCATCATGGGGCCTCCCCTTCCCTCTCCCCCCCGGGGTGACCTTCTGCTTACATGATTGTCGAGGGGACCCTCCTCACCCATCTCCCGAGTGGTGTGGTACTCTGTTGTCTGGGTGGTCTCCTGGGGGGATGGGGACACGGGTTCAGTGGCTGCCGGCTGGCGCCTGCCCTGTGTTCCCTCGGGCACGGTGCTGGGGGTCAGCCCTCCCTACCCTGGTTGGTCGGGGTCCCCTTGCTCTCACCTCGCTGTTGCTACTGCTCCTCTGGCCATGTCCTGTGGCTGTGGTGGCCTGGGGTTCAGTGGGTGGTGCCACGGCTGCTGTGTGCCCTCGGCCCCGTGCCGGGACACGTGTGCTGTGGTTAGCTGTGCTGCACACACACACTCAGGACGGGGTCCCCCCCCGGGTGTTCCTGGGTCCCCATGCTCACCCGGCCTCATCCCACGCATGACGTCGCACTGGCTCCCTTCATCTTGTCTAGGGCTTTCCTCCCAGAGATCGTGGGAGCCGGTGCACCCCAGTCATGTGTCTGCCCTCCTTTGCGGGCTCCTGACCGGACATCCAGCGTCATCCCCCAGTGGGCGTGTCTGCATGTGCATGACCCCTTGCTGTGGTCCCGCCCATCTCCGCCCCATGGGTGTGGGTGTTTTGGTTTTTATTTTTTTAAATTTATTTATTTAAAACATTTGTACCCCACCCCTCTTGTAAACAGCTTGGGGCAGCTTCCAACAATATAAAACAATTTAAAACAATCAACAATTAAATACTTTTAAAACAGGGCCCTGGGAAACAGTATCAACATAAAAACAATAGAACAGGGTAGGGGAGAAAAGCACAACCCTAACCCCCCCCTCCCCAAAGGCCTGGGTAAACAGCCAGGTTTTGCAACACCGCCAGAATGACGAAAGGCTTGGGGCCAGGCGGGCTGCCTCCGGAAAGGAGTTCCAAAGGCGCGGCCCAGCCCCCGAGAATGCCCTCTCCATTGTGGCCCCCCGTTTTACGTGGGGGACTTCCAAGAAGGCACCCTCGGCCAACCACAGGAGCCGCTCTGGGGCATGGAGGACGAGGCGATCCCTGAGGTATGAGGGGCCAGACTGTAAAGGGCCTTATACACCAACACTAAGACTTTGAACCTAGCTCAGCACGCTATTGGCAGCCAGTGCAGAGTCTGGAGCACAGGTGTAATATGCTCCCGACGACCCGTCCCCATAAGAAGACGAGCCGCCGCATTCTGCACTAGCTGCAGCCTGCGAACCAGGCACAAGGGAAGCCCGACGTAGAGCACGTTGCAGTAGTCCAGCCTCGAGGTGACGAAGGCATGGATGAGGGTGGCCAGGTCCGGGCCGGAGACGAACGGATGCAGCCTATGCACCAGATACAATTGGCAGAAGGCAGCCTTAGCAACTGCCTCCACCTGCCGCTCCAGGCGGAGGTCTGCGTCCAATATCACCCCCAGACTCCGGACCTGTTGAGCTATGGAAGGGCCAACTCCCCCAATCAGGGGAGCCACAATTTCCCTCGCCCTCCCCACCAACATCACCTCCGTCTTATCGGGGTTGAGCTTCAGTGTGCTCTGCCGCATCCATTCCGCCAGAGCCTTCAGACACTGGGATAGCACCGAGACAGCCGGGTCTGGGTCAGTTGAAAAGGAGAGATACAGTTGAGTATCATCAGCCTATTGGTGACACCGCACCCCGAACTCTCTCACGACCTCCCCCAAGGGCTGCATGTATACATTAAATAATAATGGAGACAGAATAGAACCCTGCAGAATGCCAGATAAGGCGCGGGGTCACGATGTCTCATCCCCCAGCACCATCTGCTGGCTTCTCCCCGAGAGGAATGAGCAGAACCATTCAAGAACAGTCCCGTCCAGACCCCCCAGGTCAGGCAGCCGCCTCACCAGCAGCCCATGCTCCACGGTATCAAAAGTGGCCGAGAGATCTAGCAGGATGAGAAATATTGAACATCCTGCATCCATCTCCCGGCGGAGGTCACAAGGCCACCAACGCCGTCTCAGTGCCGTAGCCGGGACGGAACCCAGATTGAAAAGGGTCCAGGAAACCGATGCTATCTAGATGCCCCTGGAGCTGGATCGCCACCGCCCACTCAATAACCTTCCCTAAAAAGGGAAGATTAGACAGAGGTCGGTAACTGGCGAGAGCATCCACGTCCAAAGATGGTTTTTTCAGCAGGGGGCGCACCACCACCTCCTTGAGGCACGGCGACAACCTCCCCTGCTGCAAGGACACGTTCACTACCCTCGCCAGCACCATCCCCAACGTCTCCCTGGAGGCTTTCACCAGCCAGGACAGACATGGATCAAGTTCACAACAAGTGACCCTCACGGACCCCAAGACATCTGCCGCATCAGCAGGCGTCACTTTCTGAAACTCCCCCCCCAAAGCTGGACCAGACGGGACCTCCGTCCCCTCGCGCTCTGCCCCTGCTGCCCATCTCCACTCACGGGGTGTGCCGCCTCCCTCCCGGATGCTCCATGGGTGTTGGTGGGTGGGTCACGCATGCGCACTCATCCACTCGTGGACTTTTACACGGACGTTCTCCCACCCATCTGATGGGTGAGTGTTCGTGGGTGGGTGGCGTCCGTGTAAAAGTGGCCACGGTTACTCTGACTTTCTATTGATGCCTCAAGCCAAGCCTTCTTAAAATCAAGCCAGTTAGCAAGTGTAACTGCTTCTTCTAATTCGAATATGTACAACTCATCCAGTTTAAAAGTGTTTGGACAGAAACCAAACAGGATTCAGTGTTTCTTAGGGTCCAGGACTGTCAGGCACACCTAAAAACACAGACTGTTTTAAGTGAATGGGAAATTTGTTCCCTGTGAATTTTCCTTCTCTCATGTAGCAGAACAAATGGTCTCTACTGTTGGGATGTGTCCCTCCTCAAGTGGACAGGCAGGATCACTAATGAAAATGGACAGCCTCACCACAGGGGAGGGGCACAGCCCTCAGCAGACTCCCAGGATGAGACTGTCATAGCTACTAAAAAATTAACTTTAACAAACTCTACCATTAAACAAACAGACCCACACGTCAACATGAAACCTCATAAAGCAGAAGAGGAACGAAGAGAAGCAGGTTAGTGGAAGAAATTCTCTGTAGTACCCGATGGCCAAATGCCACCTCTGCCAATGCCAGAGGTAATTTGATAGTAATAAGCAAAATCGTGGACCTAAGCCCACGTGGCGATCCCTCTGGACTCTGGAACTTTTCGCTGCCACCAGCCTTTTACTCCTCACACCCCAAGGGTCCACAGGCCTGACCCTTGGACCGGGTTTGCTCTCTTGCTAGTGGAGTTTCACCTTTTCCAGACCCGGTTCCTGGTGGTGATCCCCTATTAGCAGCGATGTAACCAAGCAGGGGTGAGACAGACGTCGGTACCCCAGCCTCCAGGTTAGGTGTAAACACAATTAAATGTATTATAGAGAGAACAGGTAACAGTTTAGGTTTCAAGTTCAGATAACAGATAAGATCGATTCAAGACAAGTTACTGCTCCTATAATCCCTTCTGCCCTCTCTCTCCTTCAACAGTCCACCCTGGTCAGTTGCTCTTTTAAAATGCACCAATCACTGTCCAGGCTGGCTTAACATTCCAAAGCTGTCCCATCCCGCAACAACTAACTATGGCTTCCTCTTTCCCCCAGGGTCCTTATGTAACAGGATGCCCTACAAATTTCTTCCATGGAGGCCCAGGCTAGTAAGGCTGAATTGGTAGCCAAGGCCGGCCTGGCTACCGGCCAGGTGGGGCCCAGGTCAGGGGGGAAATGTGGGGTCCCCTTCTGCTGCTGCGAGTGCTGGCTAATGGGCCTAGGAGCACTCCCAAGCTCAGAGGGTGTTCCCCAGCTCGGTCTAGGGGCACTCCACGGGCCTGGGCTCAGAGACAGGCAGAAGGGGTACTCCCCTCTGCCCATCCATTTTTCAGAAGAGGCTGGGCTGCTTCTGGTTGGAGGGCTGGGGTCTCTTAAACCTTGACTGGTCCCCAGATTGTCTACCCCTCTGTCATCTATTTCCTTATGGTTGCTGGTTCTTCCAACTGTCCCCCTGGCTACGAAAAGAAGCCCAAGGTCTGAAGACAGGTTCGAGAGTCCCTTTGGAAGGTTTCTGCGGAAGAGCCCTCTTTTTCTCTGGCTCCATAGTTAGTGTGTTCTCCATGGCTTCTCTAAAAAGCTTCTTGCCTTGGAAATGGGCCCCAGTTAGCACAGATTTGGAGGGGAGATCTACTCGCCGTGGTCATAGTCAGATGGAGTGTCTGACCACCACATTCATGGCCATAGCCCTAGCATTTAACTGGACAGCAACTAAGGTTAGCATCCGCTGCGTAAGTTGAAGCTAGAGCCAGCTTCTCAAAGCTGTCTTTTAATTCTTTCTGCTTGACCTTCAGGGCTAGGTCGCTGACCCAAAGATACGCTGCACTGCTGAAGCTGGAAGCAGTAGCCCTAAGGGTCATGGCAGACGACTCATACTTTTTCCTGAGAGCTACCTCTACCTTTCTATTTAGCATATCCTTAGGGAAGCCATCTCCCTCAGCTGGATTTAGCAGGCTGTTCCCATTTCCTCCTTGATGGTGTTGATGTAAAACTGAGTTAGGGTAACTCAGGAACGGTAGCTGCGCCCCTCTGGAGAAAGCCTGCTTGTTTTCCTTGGGTGCCTCCAGACTCTCACTGGGTGGAGGGGAAAAGGAAATCAAGCACTGTCACTACCTTAGCAAGCAGCTTTCCATGATTTTCATGCTTAAAGCCTTTCTCCTGTTTATTTCGCTTGTCTGCGTCTGCGTCAGACAATTCACCATCCTTTTTCTGTGGGAGGGTGGGGACAAGGGAGGAGGGAGAGCGATGGGGGGGGGGGGTTGATTGTGGCCCTTTTTCCACTTGCGAGAGTGCTTATCCCTAGAGCAAGAGTGCTTATCGTTTTTTCTCCCTTCCTTCCCTCTGTGGTGGGAGTGAGAAGAGGAAGAGAAGGAACAGGAGGAAGAGGATCGAGAGGAAGAAAATGAGCTAGAGAAAGTAGAGGCTTCTGAGAAGGAGGAATTAGAATCCCCTCCCTCACCTTGCCTCACTCACTTGTGTCCCCTCGTAGGGGAAGGGCTGCGTGGTCTGTGACTGGGGGCAGCCAGGCTCCCCCCCCGGGGAAGCTTTCATGTCCTCTTCCCCCTGTCCTCAGATAGAGAAGGGGATTTCCCCCACGTCCCTTAGAGGAGTAGTCCTGGGGGACTGGGCCCGAGCGATAGCATGGAACAGGTGGGGAGTAGCCACCACCTGACTCAGCCAAACAAGTACTGCCTCTGGGGCCTCCTCGGCGAAACTGGGCGAGCTTGCGGGGCCTGCAGGGTCTCCGAGGACTCACCCCTCCCAGTGGCTTTCCCTGAGGTGGCTGTCTGGGCGGCTTTGCGGGAGGGTTGGCAGGCAGCTGTATCCCCCAGCACTTCTCTGTTCTCTACAGGGGCCTGGAGAGCCAACATCCCAGCGCCTGGGATTTCTGCTGCTGCCAGATTCCATTTTGGCTCTAAGGCAGTAGCAGCGTGGCAGGAAAAGGTGTGAATTGCTTAGAGCCAGGGCTCAACTCCGTGCCTGCCTGAGTTACAACAAAGGAGCGGCTCCTAGTGTGGCAGCTGCCCCCAGGGAAAGTCCCTTGCAGAAGATGGAGAGGTGGAGGGAACCAGGGGAAAGAAATACACGCGTAGGACCTCTGCCAGCTGCTCTACCCAAGCCCACCTGAAGAGGAGGAGAGGGAGAGAGGAGCAGGACAACAAAGAATAGGGGGCCGGGGGGGAGAAGGTGAATTAAAAAAATAATAAAGAAGAGGAAAGGAATAGCTATACTGGAAATGCCCTGGGCAGGCTCTAGATCCTACTCCTATCCCAAACAAGGCAGGAACGAAACTGGGAGTCTGCTGAGGGCTCTGCTCCTCCCCCATGACGAGGCTGTCAGTCTTCATTAGTGATCCTCCCTGTCCACCTGATGAGGGACACGACACATCCCAAAAGTAGAGACCATCTGGTCTGCCATGAGGAGAGGAGAAGAGAAAAGCCTGACCACATTCCAAGCATGTCCACTGCTATTAGGAATCCACATATGAATGCTGAAGTTAAAAATACACCATTTCTGTCTGGGGAAAATGGAAATAGCTATCTACCAATTCTCTCTATCAAGGTCGTTTTGGAAGATTGTCTATTCTGCAGCTCCACAACAATAGATTTTTACCACACATCCTTTGAGCCAAAGCTGTGCTCCAGAATTTAAACATTAACATTTTAGAATTTGTTCTTATAATTGAATTATAATTATAATGGAAGAATTATCCAAGAAATTATCCAGAGTTGGAACTTAACACACTTTCGTAGGTAACTGTACTGTAGTAACTACAATTTTATTTCAATCTTGGCTTCATTTGTTCTGCACATAGTTTATGGCATTTGCTATTACAACAAAAACACAGAAGGTAAGTTTATATCTTTTAAAATTAAAACACAAAAAATGCAACACAGAACATACTGAAACTGGAAATGTTTTAATGCATTAACACAATATATTAATGTCAACAATATGCCTAAGCACTAAGCAGCAATTCATTTTTAGCTTTTCCCTTTGTAGTGCCATGCTACCATTCCATTTTGTGTGTAACTGTGAATGGCTGTGGCCTATACTATTTACGTAAAAAAACCATATGAAAGAGCCTACATTTTGGAAATTGACCCAGACTTGTAGTTTGCACTAGGAATACAGTTCTATGAAAAAGCTAAGTGAGGATTTTAGATGTGCAAGTGCTCAGTAAAGCGGTGTCAACTCATAATCCGCTTCTCTATGGAAAGTCATTCATACAACATTGTTGAACAATCTGTTGTATACCTTACATCACATGACAGAACCAAGTGGGTAAGTTTCCACAGGTGGAATTAGGATAGGAAATACAGTCTTCTAAAGAAACAAAATCTTCCATTAAGTATTGCAGCATGTTTTAAAAACCTGAATCCTGGAAATATATCCACAAGCCAGTTACTTCATCAACCAAGGGTACCAGCCCTAGAGTGTGTTGTAAAAATCCATCTTCAAGAGGGTGATCGGTTTCTGCTTCTCTCACCACAGGTTAAGAGACCATAATTCTATTCCAAATCTTTTCAGCTGTGTTGGGATTTACCTCCCAGCACTTATGGAACTTGTAGAGGCTATAGATGCCCTGAAATGTATGCAATCTTGACATACTAATGCAAGCCATGTGCCTTTACATGGCTCTCAAAGCTCCTCTCTATACAACACCATGAATCTTAAGAGCTAAGTCTTGGATAATGGCTGCACTGGAAACCATTTTTGTTAAGAGTGTGTTACAGCTGTAAAGGAAGTTATTGCAACTGTATCTCAAAGGTGAATTTCTACTTGATAAGGGGGCATACCTGAGAAATGGCCACATCTGTACCACTCTCTTTCCTAGAGCCATCTGACTGAGTTGCACAGAGTCCCCCAAAGCTTCTGGGGAAGTGCGGAGAAAGCCGTTACTCTATTGTGTTTTGGAACTCTTCAAAGAAGTTTTCCTAGCCTCTGTTCTGTACAGTGGACACCAGTGCATGGGCCCATATTCCAAAACATGTGTATTTGTGCATGTTGTGTGCACAAATATTTGTATTATGTTAAGTACTATCCTGTCATTTCCGATATTAGCAAGTAACATCTTGCATAGATGAGATATATGAAATACCTTATTATAAAGATATGAATTGACTTTTTGCAAAATGATTATATTTTACATGTCAGCAAAACACTGGATAAAGTTTGATAAAGAAGATTTGAAGTAAAATACAGTAAGTGGTTTTTCCTTCATATTTGACTGCATAAGTCAGGTGTGTCGGTTTCCCCTCTCTCATTTCATGTAGTATTGCAGAGTGCTCTCGCCCACCCCCACAGAAGAAAATGGATATTCCACAAGTTGGTACAGATTGCACTTTAACACCATAAACCTGCCAGTCTTTCGCATTTTTAGTGTCCTGTTGAAACAGTTTTAACACAGTACATTACTTTATGAAACGGGAAGATTCCTCCTGAGAACCTCTTTTGATGCTGGAGTTATACTATCTGGGAAGATTACTTCAAATTCTATAATTAAGTCACCTCGTTGGTCAGCGTTTTTGGGAAACGGCAACCCATATCCTATAATTCTTCTTCTCATTCCAGGTTTTACTACTTCATTTATTGTCATAGGTATGGTTCGTCCTTCTATTGTTGGCACATTGATTGAACTCCCGCATAAAGCCTAAAAAATTAAAAATGAATCACGAGTCAGAAGTTTATACTGAAACTAAATTTTAAATTGCAACCAAGTGGATTGCACACAAAACTTTCCACGTATATGCACTAAGGGACAACACTTCTCTACTTTATTTACATGTCTCCAATATGAAAACACTTAAAACTAAAATGTTTGCGAAAGGGTTTATTCATTTTCCATATCCTGAACACCAAGCATACGGTACTGTGGGAAGGATTAAGATGATGCTCGTCAAACAAAACATGCTCATTGTTTCCTTTTCCTACTCATGAGTCTCCCTCAGCAGACAAACACCACAGCTTTCATTAGCAATTCAGAATCCTGTCTGTACTGTGTTTAGATTACATAGAGTACTGCTTTATTTTAAGTCTTTGAAAACCTTTGTTTTTGGAGAGCTTAATCTTTTTGTATTTTGGAGACACAACATGATTGACAAAGGCATCATTGTTTTTTAGATTTAACATACATAGACACTGAGTGCCCACATGAGATAGTCAAACTAAAGTCAATGATACACCATCAAGCACTTACCTTGCCTCTAAGGTAATATCTAGGCCAACACCACCCCACCCCACCCCCAACTATTGGAGGGCTTTGGTTTTAACATGAAAATATTCCCTATAATAGGTTTCTTCTTTCACTTGAGTCATCATTTAATCGTTGGAGAATGTAACTTACAGAGATTATAGTGTTGATAGTTTAGTTTTGTAACCCACATAATTTTCATCAGCCAAAATCTATTTTTGGATTACAATAGATTCACATGACCCATTCCTTACGTCTCCTCTCATACTGTGGAGTCATCTTATGAAAAATCCTCATTTAAAAGTTATTGGAAAAAGTTCAGAAGACAGTGTGCGTTTATGCATGTTCTCAGCACAATGGACGTTATTCTCCATTTAATGCTTCAGGTTTTAAAATACTGATTTGTGCCTCTTTAAAAGTGATTTTTTTTTGACAGTTTTGCAACAGTAGTGACACTGAAGCCCCTTATTTTTACTACGGGAAGCAAGATTTTCTTTAAGAAGGATCTCATTTACATTTTCTGTAACAGACGTCATCAAGATAAATTCTAGTGGGCAGCTATCTCATGCATCTTAAAATGTCTGCACGTTGACCTGCATTTTACAGATTGTGTTAAATCAAAAATCTTGAATTACATACCAATAACTTAAGACAGTTCTTGACACCTTGCTTTTTCTGCTACAGAAACAGTGTGGCGTAGCAGATACGGTGCTGAACTCAGACCTACGAAGCAAAGACTCCGAGTTGGAAGGGGTCTCAGAGGTCATCTAGTCCAACTCCCTGCTCAGTGCAAGAAATTCGCAGCTAGAGCATCCCTGACAGATGGCTGTCCAGTCTCTACCTGAAAACCTCCATCAAAGGAGAGCCCACCACCTCCGTAGGTAATTTCTTCCACTGTCAAACAGCTCTTATTGTTAGGAAGTTCTTCCTAATGTTTAACCAAAGTCTGCTTTCTTGTAATTTGAGCCCATTATTTCTAGTCTTGCCTTCAGGGGGCAAGAGAGAACAAGTCTTTGCCATTTTCTCTGTTACAGATCTTCAGGTAGCGGAAACCAGGGCTCGAATCCCGTCCTAGCCATGAACTCACTTGGTGGCCTTGGGCAAGACACAACCTCTCAGCCTCTATTCCCCATCTGTAAAATGGGAATGTGTGAGTGTCCCTTTCCCTGTGTTCCCCTCACCTTTGTCCATCTTAGATTGTAAGCCCACTGAAAACCTGCAGCTGTAAAGTGCTGCGTATGCCTGGTAGCGCAATAGAAATTATTAGTATTAGCACACCAGTGACAAAAATGACGACCATACAGTATATTAGAAAGGAGTCTACTAAACTGAGCAGATTCACTGTTATTTCAGATTACTGTGAAGTTACATAGAATGTTATTGTACTTAATATGCTACCAAAAAAAGAGGACGAAAGTGCTATGTTTCTCCCCACCCACTTCAACCTGCAGCCAAAGTTTGTTTATTTATTTAAAACTTATATCCCGCCCCTCCTGCCCGAAGGCAGCTCGGGGCGGCAAACAACACGCACAAAAAATTCAACTATAAAACATTTAAAAATAAATCTACAAATTTTAAGACAAATCATAAAAACTCACCCTCCCTCCCAACACCCCACACCCCCACCCCCGTCAAAAGCCTGGTGGAACAGCCAGATCTTGCACAAACGTCGAAATGACAGGAGAGTGGGGGCCAACCGAGCCACCTCTGGAAGCGAGTTCCACAGCACAGAGGCAGCCACCGAAAAAGATCTCACATAAGTGGCCACCTGTCTCGCCCGGGGAACCTCCAAAAAGGCCCCCACGGACGATCTCAGGGGTCGCACGGACACATGGGGAGTGAGGTGATCCCGCAGATAGGCAGGGCCCAGGCCATGAAGAGCTTTGAAGGTCAAAACCAGCACCCGGAACCCAGCCCGGTGCTTTATAGGCAGCCAGTGCAGAGCCCGGAGCACAGGTGTCATGCGCTCCCTGCGGCCCACCCCAGTAAGGAGACAGGCCACGGAATTCTGCACCAGCTTCAGCCTCCGGACCAGCTTCTCAGGCAGCCCTACGTAGATCGTGTTGCAGTAATCCAGCCTCGAGGTGATGAAGACATGGATGACAGTGGCGAGGTCGGAGTCTGAGAGATACAGCCGAAGTTGCCGGACAAGATGTGACTGCTGAAACGCACTCCCCACCACGGCCACAACCTGAGATTCTATGCTGAGCCGTGAATCGAGGAGCACACCCAGACTCCGTACCTGCGAAACCATGGGAGGGCGGACCCCCCCCCCCCACAAGAGGAG
>QEPC01012154.1:4268209-4284599 GCA_003113815.1 Sphenodon punctatus | reverse complement strand
CCCATCAACATCACCTCTGTCTTGTCAGGATTCAGCTGCAGATGGCTCAACCTCATCCAAGCCCCCATAGCCGACAGGCACTGGGAAAATAAAGAGACTGCATGGCCTGGGTTGATGGAAAAAGAGAGGTAGAGCTGAGTGTCATCAGCATACTGATGACACTGCATACCCTGAAACCCTCTCACAATCTCCCCTAACGGCTGCTTATAGATGTTAAACAAGAGGGGGGACAGAATGGCACCCTGTGGGACTCCACACGTGAGGTCTCGGGGGGGGGGGGGTAGACGTACACTCCCCCAAGACCACCCGGTGAGTTCTCCTGGCCAGGAACGAACTAAACCAGTCCAAGACCGTCCCGCCAATCCCGGCATGGTCCCGCAGGCGAGTCACCAACGCCTAATGATCGACTGTATCAAACACAGCCGAAAGGTCTAGCAGGACCAGTAAGGTCTGACAACCCTGATCCAACGCCAGACGGAGATAGTCAACCGAAGACACCAATGCAGTCTCCGTACCATACCCAGGCCGAAACCCAGACTGAGAGGGGTCAAGGAAACCGGTGCGGTCCAGATGTTCTTGGAGCTGCTATGCCACAGCCTGTTCAATAACCTTCCCTAAAAAGGAAAAGTTAGAGACCGGCCGATAACTGGCAGGAGCATCAGCGTCAAGAGATGGTTTCTTGAGCTGAGGCCTAACCACAGCCTCCTTGAGGCATTCAGGCACCCTGCCCTCCTGAAGGGATAATATTTAACTTATTTCTTAAATACCTGACAAATCAATTATACCCTATACTCATGGGTTAATTACATTAGCTGTATAACTGGAACATTAAACTATGGCATTGTCCAGTCAGAAGGATACACTAGGTTAGCCAAAATTTGAATTTTAATAGACCAAGGTAGAATAGCACAGTACTTTTTACAAAAAAAAAACAAAAACCTGGAACACATGGAGATGAAAACTAAGCACTCAAAAGTGTTTATCTTGAAATGACCTGGATGCAACATTAGGCTTTTCCACTGTAATTTTAATATAAACAAACCTTTATTCCCAAGGTACATAAAGCCATAAGAGCTGTTTATTTTGGTTTACCTAAATTAGGAATCGTTTTCAAGATCTAAACAAGCGTACAAGGCATCTGCATGGGTTTGTGTACCTACTTAACTAACCAGGATTAAACTAAACTGGTACAAGTTTGTCTGTTCATGGGGCCTGTAGCCATTTGCAACTGACTTGTTCTCTCAGCCACGATACCATGTTACAAAAGTCTATTATTAAACTGAGGAGAATCTTACCTCTCGTAAACCGATCTTTACAGGATAGATAATATTTGACCCATCCCTCTTGAAGTGTGGGTGAGGCTTGTCTTTAATGATAAAAATAATATCTGCTGGGATAGTGCTGGGGGTTTCATCACCCTCTTTTGGGAAAGTAATTTTGGTGCCTTCCTTCCATCCTCTCTTGATTTCAATGGTGAGGATTTTGTCCTCCGTTCTGACACTTCTTCCATCTGGATTCAGTCTTTTTCGGGAAATCCTCATTCTTTTTGTACAACCATGGTATATTTCTTCCAATGATACTTTGAGTTCATGGGTAACTGGGGGATCTTGTTTACGACGGGGCTGACTACCAACAGTATTCCTTTCCCTTGGGAATCCATTCATGCCAAAACTAGTAAAGGAGCCAAATGGATTTCCATCCACTTCCATGTCTTCAGTGTCCCTACTACCAGGCATCCTTCTCCCAAAGAAGATCTCAAAAGGATTTGCACCACCAAAAAATGCTGCAAATGTGGCATGTGGGTCACCATGGAAAGAGTACCGGAAGGTACCACCCTGTCCATCAGGTCCTCCAGCTCCTCCTTTCAATCCTGATAGACACACATAAGCAAAGGTAGGATTTAAAATTAATGCAAGTTTTCCTGGTACTTTAATGTAAGAAGGAAATACAGTTCTATAAAGTCACACAGATGCAAAACAAAAAACACATGACTACAAAAAAATCCCTCTCAAATACAGTATTTGTAAGCCATGGCAGAATCACCTTTTAGAAGGGATAACTACTAATTTTAAAACCGTAAACTTGAACTATGATGGCCTCTAGAGGCTATGACAGTAACAGGGGTCAGCTGGGTATAAAAGGATCCTCAGTCACAGTGGACCGGGAGGTAGGGGGAGACCCCAATTCAAGTCTTGCCTTGGCAAGAAACTCACTGGGTGATCGTGGCGCAGTCACAATATTCTATGGCTATGGCTGCCCATGTTTAATGCTCCCAGCTTCAAAAAAAGACCCCTCTCACCTATGCTCTGTAAAAGCAGTTTGAATTCAAACCCAGCATCCAGTTTCAGCTATTTTAACAGAAATGTCATTTAGCATACATGAAGAAATGCAGATATATGAGAAAACATAACTCTAAAGCAGGGATGGGAACCTTTCCCCCCTCCTAGGGGCCATTGTGAAAGTCAGCACGAGCGCCAAAAGCCACACAGAAGTTGTGGACAGAGGTGCACTCAGGAAGAGGGAGGCCCAGTAACCTTGTGTGCAACTGCATACCCTCATCTCTGCTCCCTCACCTGTAGCTCAGCACCTTCACTGCTTGTAGGTAGGACCTGGCCAGATCCAGGAATTGGAAAGGGGCCAAAGAAAAGCTAGCCATGAGTCAAATTTGGCCCCAAGGCTGGAGATTCCGCATCCCGACTCTAAAGCAACCAAGTTCACTTTTTAAATTAAATTTACCACTCATCGCCCCTAAAGGTTTTGTGGTATTAGAATGAAAATGTCATTCTTAGTACTGTTGCCAAATATGCATTGAAGTAGCACTGCTAACTGGTAATGTCAAGCCAGTTGACAAACTGCATCATGTGGCCAGTGAAATGACACTTCCTAGAATAGTAATGATTAGGTTTTACTAAAGGCACATCAGGTTCCATGGCTGTACAACAATCAGAGAGCTTTACAACTGGTGCCTAGGTTCTGAACAGCAAGGACTGAATTTAAGACAGCCACTGAGGTGTCAAAGGATTTTTCCAGAGCAGTAAGTTAATACAGCCATAAATATTTTAAGTATAATAAAATAGCAGTAACATGCTTTGAAACTCCCTATCAGTAGGTATTACCATGTTGCTATATATGCCCTTTCCCCCAGGCCCTTAGGAAAATCTGACTAAAATGATATTTTTAGTAGGGGGTTAGGCTGGTTTTGCATTGGAATGGAAGTGAGCCTAGACAGACAATGGGATATAGGAAATATTCAAAGACCCAAGGAGTAGAACAGGGGAGGAAAAGTGAAAACGCTAATTCCCAAAGAACATTGGCCCTTGGTTCTATAGTAAGAGCTTGAGTATTTTAAAGAGCTTGGAAAGAGACTAGCACCCGAGGAAACCAACTGACAACTTGAAGTGACAGAATTCTCACTTTACAGTGACACAAAAAACTAATTTCTATGACTGTGGCAAATTCAGTTCGGTTCTCTAAAAACGACTATTAGTGAGAGTACTTCTAAAGCCAAGCTCTCAGACTGATAAAGGGGCCGACTAATACTTTTACTAATGCTGAATAGCACTTTACATCACAGACATAGTTTCTCTTAAATCAATGGGACCGTTCAGGATGAGTGAACGCAAGTTTTCGACTCCCCAAATCAACGTTATATGCTGAGAGCTATTTGCTCAGTTTTTACAGGCAGCACCGACCTGGTTTGGAATCTTTAGTAGGATTTGCAGGAGCATGGAGGTTTTTACTTCCCTCCATCATTCATTTCTAAAACTTTTGGGAAATCTCAAGGTTTTGTTTTTAAAAAAAAAAAAAAACTACAAAAAAGCCTTATATGCAGATAACCATTTTAGGCTAAGACAGACATTTCTGGGGCTTCATTTCCTTGGCACAGTCTACTGTTTATAATAAAATTAAAAACGTGTCCTGGTATTTCATCACATCAGGCAAATTCTTTCATTTTGGGGCAAGAAGCCAAGGGCAACCAAGGTCTGGACACCTGGATGCTTAGAAAATAAGACTGTCATGTCTTTATCCTGCCCAAGTAGACTGTTCCTTAGCAAAAAAAAATTTAGAAAAGAAATAAAAAATATATTCCTTTGAATGACACACATCTAGATATCTGAAACAAATCCGCAGCACCACAAGTATCAAATAGATCTATTCAACTAAAATTAAGTCAGACAAAAATTCCTTTGTAAGAAAGTCCATTTCGTGGAGATAATTAAGAGCTTAGAGCACTGTAAATAAAAAACAAACTTGAATTTGCAGCATAGCATGCAAACTGCTCAAGAACAAGATTACATATCTTACACAGATAACTTCCAATAGTCTCCGTAAATGTACCTGTGGTACATCAGTCTCCAAACACCACCACCCCATACCTAGATCATTGCATGCAACAGATAATCACATGCTCTCAAACTTTCTCCTTCTTAGCTGTCTTGTTGCATTTGACATAAGCAAGTTTCCATTAAAGACTACAGCAGTGTTACATACAGGACGGAACAGGGGGGAACCCCAAAATACTACACATACCTTCCTCGCCAAACTGATCATAAATGTCTCTCTTTTGGGGATCACTCAGCACTTCATAGGCTTCTGCAATCTCTTTGAACTTCTCCTCTGCATGGGGAGACTTGTTCTTATCTGGATGCCATTTGAGGGCTTGTTTTCTGTAAGCTTTCTTGATATCTTCATCAGAAGCTCCTTTTTCAATTCCCAAAATTGAATAATAATCTTTCCCCATCCTGGCTGTGAGAGGAGTTTGTTTCCCTTGATATAAAAAAACCCCAGTATTCTGTGTCTTGGCAATGCAGCGTGGCTTGGGGTGGGGATCAGAAAAAAGAAAATAAGATCAAGTTTGGTATTCAAAGTAGTGAAAGTTAGCAGAGCTGCTTGAACAAAAAACAACGGGTAGACTGCTTGTGCTTGCTCCTATTTCCCCCTTCTCTGTTGCTCCTTTACAGATAAATATACACACTGGTAGAGACACAGCCCTTTCCAGAGCCCTCCCATTGACACTACGTGTCTCCGCTCTTTCTAGAACAGCAAATGCTACAAGACGTCACTTCCCAGGCTGCCTACAGCCAAGAATTCTGCACTGCTCTCTTTCCAAATTAACTGTTCAGTTTCCATTTTTCTTTTGAGCAACTGCATGGTCCAAGGTCAAAGTTGGATACGAAGTCTGGACCACTCTGGCTACTCTGCGTTTGGACCATTCACCTAAACAAACAAACTGGAAACACACTGAAAATAATCATTCAGTGAACGATGCAGAATAAGTTGGTAGTCTATGCTCCTGATGTACAGCTGCTCATGCAGAACACCAGTATGCTGGAACCTTACTTGTAGGAGTTAAAAGTCACTAAGTTTTTAAAAAAATACAGAAGTCTGACACTTTCCAGTAAGAGTTTATACTGAAAGTTCAAGTTAACTATTTTAACAAGGTAAACACCACAAATGTAGTAATAATTAACAGAATTCTATTCTAGATGCTTAGGTACCTATCGGCTCATATGAAGTGCTAGTATTAATATATCTTGCTCAGAAGAGAAGGGAGTCAAGTTACAGCCTCCAGGCCAGCGCACCAAGGCCTTTTGGCTCTTAGCTCGGTATTAGGTAAAGAAGTTAAAATGTACATCCCCAGAGGGGTTTGGTATTTAATAGTTGCTGTGATTTTACCAAATATTTTAACACTGGATGTTTCACGGAATCACAACATTAATTCTGGTCATGTCTATATGCAGCTACCTCTTCCCCTGCCTTCCCTCCCCCACTTTGACCTTTTGTTTTAAAAAAGAAAAGAAAAAGCGAGAGAGAGAGAGAGAAGAAGATACAGAGCCATCTTTCTTAATGAAATCTGGGGATCCTTTCCTTCTGCTGCAGACAGTTACAAAATTACTTACTTTTTATTTTAAAGAGTTCTCAACAAAGCAGGTAGGATTTAAGCACACCACTACCCAACTTCAGAGGTGGTCTGCATGGTATAATTCAGAGTCTGCCTCCTCCATTGATCCTTCAAAACGCAGAACTTAGGATCCTGGTCATTAAAATATCGAGCTCACAAAATACTTTGCCTAGGAGTGCCTTGCATCCTTGGCACTCAAAATATATAGGCTCATGTTCCTTAACAGGGGGTGATTTCAGACGTTACGGGGCCCTTTGGCCCCGTACCGAAATCACCGGATTCATTCCCCCCCGGGGTCACCCCTTAACGCCATATCAGACGTGCCGGGGGGATCCCGGCGGGGAATCTGGGAGGGGGCGGGGCCGCGCGGCGCAACGTGCAGCCGCACAGCCCCGCCCCCTCCATGCACCCCGCCGCCCGCCCTCCGAGGAGACGGGCGGGCGGCAGGGCCATTGCGGCCGCCGCGTCGGGCCAGAAGCGCCATGGCCCGGGATCCCGCCGGGGATCCCAGGCCGTGGCGCGCAGCCAGACGTTACTTTTCGTTGGTCCCTGCCCGGGGTCCGTTTGACCACGCTTCCCAGGACATTTCCCCGGCTAGCCCGGGAAGCGTGGTTCAAACTGACCCCATGTGGGTATTCACCGTGGCGAACATCTGGCGGCCGCCAAACAGACGTTCAAGACACGGTGACCACAGGTGGGTATTCACCGTGGTTCACCGTGATCTCGTAACGTCTGAAAATACCCAGGGATGGACTACCAAGCAGCAGTAACCTTACCCCTTTCTAGGATGTGTCCATTGCGACTAGTGGATGAAGCTGTCAGTTCTGGAAACATGCATTGTACTTGGTGGAGCTGCTACTGTTTTATTTCTGCTAGCTCAGGCAGCTAAACTGGGAGGGCTAGGACAAGGATCAAAAAGGATGCTGGCAGGCAGCACTTAACAGGGGAGGAGAGGAGGTGGGGATGGTCTGGGTTTTTTGCCTTCTTCTGGTAGTTATACCCATGATTACAGGCAGGTTGGGGGAGGAACAGTCCATTCAAAAAAAGATAAATTTAATAACTAAAATACTGATCTAGATGAAATGGAACACAGCATTCAGCTTAATTCATTGTTTTAGCCACATCTAGTAATTATCTGCTAGTTCATTTCATTTATTACGTAGCTGAGGCCATAGTAGAAAAAGGGTTTTAATACATAAAACAAATAGCACTTATGTACATTACAAAATTAATTAAAATACTAATAATAGTCAAATAAAGTATCAAAAACATCCAGAACATCAATAAAATTCCAAGAACTATTCAGACAATTTGAAGGAGAGAAATTTCTCTCTGTCCTGGAAGGCAACAAGCAGAAAGGACGTAACTGCCTGTGTCATTGCAGGCATTTTATCAGACAAGAGATGGCTCGCTATTTCAGTTGTTCTGCCTGGCCAATTTTCCAGGTACCCGATCAGCCATTTGGCCCTTAATTTGTCATACAAATGTCAATGGCACATGATGCGACCCACAGATTCAGCCTCAATGTTATCAAATGGGCAGACCCTCAAGGAGTAGGGCAGCCCCCTCTATCTGCCTTCCAAAACTCTTGTGGGCAGAACATTGAACCTGGCGCACATAAAGAGATACAATCTCCTAAATGTGCAATGTGCCGACAAGTAATTAGCCATCTGGCCCACATCTGGTACCAGTTCGCTATATTGTGCGAAGGACTCACAAAAAGAAACAGCTGCAAAATCCTCCTGTCTGCAAATATCATTTAGCCTCCCAAAAATCTCAGCCTTAATGGCTCTTAGACCCTTCAAAAACTGATCTGGAATAGAAAGACCCAGGACACAGATCTTAGTGGCCACTGAACATTAAGCAGGGAACGCAGGATATCTGCTAGTTCGAAGCCTCTTGGTCCCCTTATTCTTTTTCCAAAATGTTCATTTTAACCAAAGTTACTGGAAGTCTTTCCAGCAACTTCAATGGATGGTTGGATCATGTCTTCAATGAGCCTCTCCTTAACAGCTTATTGGCATTTGTTTATTTATTCCTACACACAGGGGCGGATTGGGAAATAAAAGTGGCCCGGGAAAATATAGTGTTAGTGGCCCTGTGCCGGCGGCAAAGCCGCCGGCGTGCCGGAAATGGGCTAAGGGGGCGTGGCTTGGGGGCGTGGCTTGGGGTGGGCAGAGTGTACCAGATTTGGGGCCTATCAGAGCTGAGTCCCCAGACTCAGATCCTCAGCAGCCTGGCAGGGGTGAGCAGGAGGTTATGGGGGGATGGCAGGGGGGAGACTGCCACTGGTGGGGGTACTGGCCCTCATTTCAGTGCTCTGGCTCCCCAAATCACTCCGTTTCAGTGCTCAGTGGCCCCCAACCAAAAAAATCACTCTGTCCCTTGCTATGCATCCTACAGTAAGGCTTCTTCATTCCTGCATTAGCTGCACTAGTATTACACATGCCCTGTGTTTAGCTTAGCAAAGAGAAGACTAAGGGGAGAATTGATACCAGACTTCAATATCTACATTATTGTATATTAAGGCATCATTCCTTGCACCTGTAGTAATGCTGCACTGGAACACAATTAAGGAACAGCCTTGAAGGAATGCACCCTTTCTGCTAACGCACAGCTGCCTTCTCACACAACATTCCTACCACTCAGGATTAGCTTAGCAAAGGCTAAGGGGAGAATTGATACCAGAATTCCTACCACTCAGGATTATCTTAGCAAAGTGAAGACCAAGGGGAGAATTGATATCAGCAAGGGCGTAGCTACCATAGGGACAGGCAGGAAATTTGGCCCAGGGGCCCACCGTGGCTGGGGGCCCATCCCTATGGCAGCTAAGCCCGCTGCGGCGCTGCGCAGCCACCTGTCCCATTTTTTTTTTAAAAAAAAAAACCCCACAAAGTTGCGGCTCAGCTGGGACCCCCTGCCGGCTGATGTTCTTCCCACAGCCTGGGAAGCATCCCTACACTCACACTTCAAGGACCCCTGAAAAGGAAGGATTAGCGCAAAATTCACCTTTGAGGCAAGCCAGTTTATGTTTATTAAATTAAATATATTCACAGTTTCACCAAGAATGCTAAACTGGCAAAAAGAAATGCCCAGTTAACATAATACTGTATCCTAACCAAACAATTTGGACTTTTGAATTACAAGGATTTTGAACACTACTTTTACATTTTTATTTTTCAGCAAGTCATAAGAGATATTACTACTTAACAGATACTAGGTACCATGCAACTTTATAAATAAGCAGGAGGAAACAGCTACTCCCCTTTTAGGAACATTTATTTACTTATTTCAATTTTTACCCCATCCGTCCAAATAAGGCTCAGGGCGACTTGCATCATATAAAAACATGTTAAAAAAAAAGCTAACAAATCTCGTAAACCCCACCCCCAGGGCAAAACATAGGGTGCTAATAGAAGTGATGGGGGAACACTGCTGTCACAACCCAACCCAGGCTGGGAGCATGCTGGCAAAACAGCCAGGACCTGGCCCACCAGCACAACAAATGTGCCGGTGGCTGGGCCACCGGCAAGTGCGAGGCTTAAGAAGTGCCAACCTGGGTCAGACCAATGGTCCATCTAGCCCAGCATCCTGTCTCTGACAGTGGCCAATCATGGTGGCTTGGGAGAAGCACCCAACAGGTCACAATGGGGGATCCTTTCCCTGTCGTTTCCCCCCAGCTCCCGTCATGTTCTCCGATCCTGTCTGGCTAATAGCTGCTAATGCCACCGGATCCTGGATCGGCCCCTGTGGCCGGCTGGGGGCGCCCTCCTCGAGGTCCCCCGGGTTTCTCGGGTGTCGACCTTGTGGAGGGCGTTCTCTGTGGCCGCACCGCGGCTGTGGAACTCCCTCCTGTCGGAGGTCCGCCTGACCACTGACCTCCCCTCTTTCCGTAGACAATGTAAGACCTGGCTGTTCCGCCATGCCTTTCCTGAGGGAGATGGGCTGGGTGGGATGGGTTGGGTTAGGGTGGAGTAGGGGGTAATTTGTTTTATTGGGGTTTTTTTTAATTGTACTGTTTGTTTTAATATGTTGTTTAATTTGTTTTAATATGTTGTTAGTCGCCCCGACATGCTTTTAGCAGGAGGGGCAGCATACAGATTTTATAATAAAATAAATAGATATGAGGCTGAACCCTGATAAGACGGAGGTGATGTTGGTGGGTAGGGCAGCTGAGGCAATGGCCCCACGTGTGGAGCGGATCCGCCTCCCGCTGGCCCTGCAGGTGCGGAGTTTGGGGGTCCTGCTGGACTCTGGCCTCCGCCTGGATTGTCAGGTGGAGGTGGTGGCAAAGGGAGCCTTTCGCCAATTACATCTTGTGTGGGGGGTGCAGCCATATATCTCAAACTCCAACCTGGCGACCCTCATCCACGCATTCATCACCTCTAGGTTGGATTACTACAATGCGCTCTACATAGGGCTGCCCTTGGTGATGGTTCGGAAGCTGCAGCTGGTGCAGAACGCGGCAGCCCGCCTCCTGATGGGGACGGGCCGTAGGGAGCACATTACACCAGTGCTCCGAGCTCTGCACTGGCTGCCTAAAGCGTACCGGGCCCAATTCAAGGTGCTGGTGTTGACCTTTAAGGCTCTATATGGCCTGGGCCCCTCCTACTTGAGAGACCACCTCACTCCCCACGATCTGCCGGGGGCGCCTACATCTCATGATTCACAGTATCAAAAGCCGATGATAGATCCAGTTGAACCAGCAGGGTCATATGACCCTTATCTAGTTCCACTAGGAGGCCATCAACCAAGGCAGGACATTACAGGGGAGGTCCCAAGGGGACAACAAAGTCTCCCATCACCACCTGCTGGAACCTCCCCGAAAAAGAACGAATGGAACCACTCAAAAGCAGTCCTGTGCACCTCTGTCAGGTCCTGCAGTCGTGTCAACACCACCTCATGATCAACTGTATCAAAGGCCACTGAAAGGTCCAACAAGGTCAACAGAACACAGATTCCCTAGTTGTAGATCAACCAAGGCCACAAGCACAGTCTCCGTGCTATACCTCGGATGAAAACCTGACGAAATAGGTCCATGCATCCAATATGAGCTTGAAGCTGTTGGGCAGCCACCCATTCAATAACTAGGGGCGGGAAACCGGTAAAATCCGGTATCCGATAATGCCGGTACCGGGCGTACCGGCATTATCGGATTCGACCCGGTAATCCGGTCCGGGTACCGGATTCCGGGTACCGGATTTTTTTACATTGCAGCCATTTAAAAATGGCTGCAATGTAAAAAACTTAAAGCCCCAGCAAAAAAGTTTAAAAAAACAAACCCTCCCCGATTCCAGGCTGCGCGGGTGGAAGGGGGGACACCCCCCACCCACCCTGCCCAGCCTGGATTTTTGTTTAAAAAAAGACCCAGAGGCGAGCCCACCCCCCAGCACCAGCGGCCGCGGCGTCCCCGCAGCCGCCGGTAAGTATGACCCGATCCCTGGGGGGGGTGTTTAACACCCCCCCAACCCCCCAGGGATCACCCCTACTAAAGTTCAGTGCGCTTACCTTTGGGAGCTGCGGCGGCGGCGGGCGGTCCGGCGGCCTCAGCGCCGGCTGTGGCTGCCGGCGTCAGAGACGCTCTAGGCCTTCCGGGGAACTTCCGGGTTTCCCCGGAAGGCCTAGAGCGTCTCTGACGCCGGCAGCCACAGCCGGCGCTGAGGCCGCCGGACCGCCCGCCGCCGCCGCCGGAGCTCCGCAAGGTAAGCGCACTGAACTTTAGTAGGGGTGATCCCTGGGGGGTTGGGGGGGTGTTAAACACCCCCCCCAGGGATCGGGTCATACTTACCGGCGGCTGCGGGGACGCCGCGGCCGCTGGTGCTGGGGGGTGGGCTCGCCTCTGGGTCTTTTTTTAAACAAAAATCCAGGCTGGGCAGGGTGGGTGGGGGGTGTCCCCCCTTCCACCCGCGCAGCCTGGGAGGGGGAGGGGGAGGGAATTAATTTATTTCATTGATTTAAATGGGGACACAGCGCCCCATTGAAATCAATGAAATAAATCCGGTACCGGTATACCGGATTTAATCCAGGAATCCGGTTTTCAGAGAACCGGTAAATCCGGTAGCCGGTAATGGGCCCGGGGTCCCACCTCTATCAATAAACTTCCCTAAAAAAAGAGAAAAGAGAAGACAGGGCAATGACTGGCCAGGGAGTCAGAATCCAAAGATGGTTTCTTGAGCAGGGGCTGGACCACCGCAGTTTTAAGGGTATCCAACAATTTACCCTCCCAAAGGGAGGCAATGACAACCCCAGCCAGCAACAGTCCCAACATCTCCCAGCTGGCTTTCACCAGCAAGGACCAGTTCACAGTGAAGACAGACTGGATTAACCCAGGCAAATCATCAACCAGAACAGCTCTTTGATAGTGGAGAAGCAAGCATTCTTTGGTGCCATCACAGCCACAGCATAGTCCTTAAAAAATGATCTATGCTGCAACTGGCTAGCTTCAACTCCACCTGTGCTCTAACTGCCTACCCTGGGCAACATTTGGCAGCCTGGCTAACAAATGTGCTGGTGGCTTGCAGGTCTAAGTGGGCTACTATTAGGTTTTTCAGCATGCATTGTGTATCTGGGCACATTCCATCATTGCTTTGCAAGCTGAACTTGGCCTCCTTATTCTGTATTTCACTCATCTTAAAACAAGTTTCAATAAAATATTTACACACTCCATTCATCTGTTTTGCAACAGCCGAAACTTAGCTCTGTATAGTTAGTTACTTGAGCAAGTGAAACACTGCAATGGGCAGGGGGGAGGGAAGAGAAGAACTAGGATAAGATTTCCAGGATCTAAAATGGCTACATTTATTTATTTAATTTATTAATTATATTTATATCCTGCCCTTTTTGGCAACGGCAACTCAAGGTGGCTAACAATCACAGTTAAAACAACAATTAAAAATAATGCAGAGTCAAAAGACATTACCTCACAAAATCCAAAGCTGCACAAAAAAACATTCCTCAAAATCCACCTAGCCCTCCCCTCCCCTCCCCACAACTTGTGTAAAAGCCATGTTTTACATTGCCAGCGGAAGGCAAGGAGATTCAGGCTCAGGCGGATCTCCACCAGGAGCACATTCTACAGTGACTGAGCAACCACTGAGAACACCCACCCGTCAGTCCAAACCCGCCGATAATGGGGGACCTCCAGGAGGTCACTCCTGGACTGCAAAGAGCCCAGGGAGTGAGGCGGTCCCTCAGGTAAGCAGGGCCAAGGCCGAATAGGATTTTAAAGGTCAAAACCAGCACCTTGAATCGGGCCCGAAAGACTATAGTCAGCCAGTGCAGCACTCTGAGCTGTAGAAGACAAAGGAAGAATAGGTGGTGGTAAACACACAGAGATAGCAAACAATTACTTAAGGGATAGAGTGGGAAAACAGCTTATCAGGAGTCAAATTTTACAGTCAGTGTATTCTTCTGAACTGCACACTGCTAACACACACATGCACACCAGCACCCACAAATCAGGGGATAGTTCCAAAGTGTTGCATTCAGAAGTACCAAAACTGAGGTGCTTAATCAACTTATCAAGAGCCAACATCATCTGCAAAAGCTGTACACATACAGGATTGAGGATGTGACTGAACTTGCTTCTTATTGGAGATAGTACAGGCCTAAGTGTTTTTCCTAGCAACGGGACGATATCAAAAAGTTAGAAATTAAGTGCAAGAGTCAGAACCACTAAGGAAGAAGACTGGAAACTGTTCAAAATATACAAGGTATTTGGTTAATTAACAGATCTTCATTAACTTAATTTTTTGGAAGATAAAAGATTGACAAAGCTATGTCATCCCTAAATATAATTATTTATACAGCACCAGCAATGTCCCTGTACAATCATTAATTAGAGCCTCCAACCCCAAGGGGCTTAAAATGTACAAAAGACAAAAGGAGGGGAGACAAGAGTATAATGAAGGGAGACACAGGGATACATTCATGAAGTTGAGAAGTTGTGGGGGCACATACTTAACTTAGATAAAAGGAAGAGGGGAGTCCTGAGCAAAGAACAGAAGAAATACCTTTTAGCTCTGAAACCGTCAGGCCCTTCTTACATTTTATTAAGCAAAAAGGCAGGGGTTGCCACGCAAGATGTAACAGTATCATACTTCTGTTACGGAATACTGCCCTCAGGGTGCAATTTAAATGGGAAATCAGAAATATGAACAACTTGTATCTAAGAATATGGATTTTAAGAACATCCATTAAAAATCATGTCTTAATCTTTACAAAGAGAGAAGCAGTAGGGATGTGCGAACATGGTTCGGAAGTTCGGTGTTCGGATCGAACTCGGTCTGTTCGGATGACTGAACCCGAACCCGAACCCAATCCGAACTCAAACGACCGAGCAGTTTGGCCGCGTTCGGATGAGTTTGGGCGGGAGAAACGCGACCACTGCCAGACACAGGCAGACACTGGGGGGCGGGGGGTGTCAGCTGAGGAGCAGACTTCCAGACACCAGGGGTGGAGAGGCTTGCAGCCAGCCTGCTCAATCACCATCCATTTTTTCCCCAGACCACTAGCTTGGCAGTCTGCGATTGGACATGGGGGACGGGGGCTAGGCTGCACAGAGCCAATGGAGCTTGCAGTAAGGCGGGCGCAGCAAGTAACAAAAGTCATTGCCCTCCCCCCCTTCCAACACCGTCTGAGCTAGCCACTGTTCCTGACAGCAGGCATTTTCAGAAGGCTTCCTCTCCCAGCAGTTTTTGTTCATTCCGATTCCTAATCCATTGCCATCCTCCTCCTATTTCATCCACCCCACGCATTTACCTCCCTAGTATCATTTATTTAGATTAGATTAGATAGATTTAGGTGTTATTTTTATTTTTAAACTCTCCCTGTGTTCTTTCTCCCTACCCTCCATTGAATCCTCCCCTCCTCCCTTTATATATTCCATCCCTAATTCCCTTCCCCTGTTTTTGGATTTATTTAGAGTAGGATTAGATTGATTTAGGTTTAATTTCAGTTTTGTACCCCTCCCTGTGTTGTTTGATGTGAGCTGGCTGTATTCCCCCCCCCCATCCCTCGTGTGTGTGTGTGTGTGTGTGTGTGTGTGTGTGTGTGTGTGTGTCTATATATATATATATATATATATATATATATGATAGATAGATATTAGATAGTTGTAGGAGTTAGCTTAGTTATAGAGATAGATATAGTATGTGTAGTGATTCAGCTTTATAGTATGTTTGTAGGACTAGGCCTTTGTAGTTATTAGCTATTCCATTTAGTTCCATAGGTTTTAGAATAGTTAATAGCAGTTAGAGTTAGTGTAGATAGATAGATATATTAGATAAAAAAATTGAATAAAAAAATATAAAATCTTTGTGTGCGTTCTTTGAGTTGGAGGACATGGAGAAGGGAAGTAGGAGGCCAGAATGCTGCCCATAAGGTGGGCAATGGGGCATAGATGGTAGGAGCCGTGCCAGAGGAGTGGCAGCATGCAGCAGCAGCAGCCAGAGCCCATCACCATGCCCCAAGTTTCGCAGGCCTGATTTTAGGAGACAAGCTTAAGAGTCTCCCAGCAGTGGCACTGGCACTAGTCTGGGGGTGGTTCGGCGGTGCCACCTGCCAGCGTCCTCCACTGCCATGCAGGGCACTGGAAGGTCTGCAGTACATGAGGCTGCGGCTGTCTCTGCTGCTGGAGCAGGTGTTTCTGATGTTCCTCCAGGGCCACCGATGTCCCCCATTGTCAAGGCGATCCCCAGCAGTCCAGTGCTGGTGGATCCCACCCTGGCTGCTAGAGGCAGGGCCCGATCCCTGGGCAAGGACAGCAGGGAGAGGAGTAGCAGCAGCTATAGGGGGCACAGGGAGAGTGGCAGCAGCATGGCGGGCAGTTAAGCCTCAGGGTCGCAGTACTCCCCTTCGCGGGACATCACCATGATCGGGGACAGTGAGGCAGAAGACGACACTAGTCCCACGGAGATGTCTGGAGCTGAGGTGATGACTGTCCCTCCCAGAGCTGTGTCACCACCAAGTTCTGCCCCTCCCAGCAGTGCAGGAGGGGGCAAAAAATCCTCTGTCTGGGCACATTTCAAGCTAGTGCGGGCGGATGATCCGAGGGAGGTGCAGTGTGCTGTGTGCAATAAGGTGGTGAAACGTGGGCAGGTGCTCACCAAACTTGGGACAACTGCCATGGCGAGGCACCTCAAGGCATGCCACAGCGCTCTGCTGCTAAGCGGGCAGTCAGGGGCAGTGGATGCTAGCAGGTTCCCGACTGCAGCAGTCAGTCATCTGCCTTCTTCATTGAGCAAGCATCCTGCACCAACAGTTGTTTCTAGCAGCAGGAGCAGTATTCCTGCTAGGGGGGAAGAACAGCAGCAGCAGCAGCCTTGCCAGCAGTGTCAGTCCACCATGCACCTATAAAGCTCTTCACAACCTCAGACAATGGACCTGTCTGCTGTCATTCTCATTATAACCAAGCCAAGTACGTGCACCTGAGACCTCGCATCTTCATGAATGTTAGACCCCTTGTCTCTCCCTCTGTTCCCCTTCCTA
>QEPC01012154.1:4245651-4259831 GCA_003113815.1 Sphenodon punctatus | reverse complement strand
CCACCCACCCACCCGCACGCCAGTGAGCTCGCTCTAAAGGATAGTATTCATACTATTCTTCTTGTTCTCAAAGTAAGAATAAAGTTTACAAACCTGCCAGCACCTCCTGTGCCCTCTTGCTCCTCTGATGAGGAGCCGGCCTCCACCACCTCAGAAGGTCCAGCAGCCTCTTCCTCCTCCACCTTGACCTTCCTAAGCCTCTTCATTTTTTTTTCTCCCAACACACAAACAGCCAAACAAACACCCACCAACTCACAACCAACCAGCCAAACCACACCAAACGAAACCACACAACCAGACAGCCACAACACACACACACTCTCTCCACACAAGCTCCGCACGCACTCAAATTTCCAGTTTCCAACAGGACGACGCGAAAGCGAGACAGCCCCCCCGAACGTTCAGCTGAACCGAACTCCACCGAACCAAATGACCGAACCCGGTTCCCGGACCGAACAGCATTCTGTTCACACATCCCTAAAAAGCACTATTCCAGTCGTCAATAATAAAGTTGTATTGTGGTTTTAGAGCAGTCAAAGATAAAGGGGGAAGCAAGTTTGTCCTTATCTTTTTGGGGTGGGGACAGGTGAAGTGTCTTCTTTACCAGCAATGAATTATACATTCCCCAAATCCCCCCTGCAGAGAGATGTGGTTAATTTACTTCAAGGAAGGACCCTAAACCAGCATTCCTCAATAAGACCCCCAGGGACCAAATCCAACAGACAGAGCCTGCTCCTGCAGCCATCGACTCCTTGCCACATACACAAGCAACTCGGTGTGATCTGCTGTAGTTGAGATTTTGAATGGAATCCTGCCCACTCTTGCTCCCTCTGCCTTCCAAGTACGATAGGAGAAGAAAAGTTGCTCTGGCCATTTCACTCTGCTGCTTTATGGCCAGTCCTGCCCCAATAGCTCCATCCCAAGACTCACAAAATTACAAATTTAATGTTATGGAAATTTACCACTTGGCTCTTTTTAAAAAGAATCAAACCAAACCACCTCACCATAAAAAGCAACTGAGTAACACTTGGCCTACATATTCAATTTCTCAGAAGGCCTCAATAATCCCTCCGAACACAGAGCTTTTTACCTGTAACATTATCCATGAAGCTAAGCACTGAATGGCATATCGCCGGCATTCGCTGAGCTCCAGTTTTAAACATAGATGTGACTGTATGGCTATCACTGATAGATTAGCTGCTGAAGTTGTTCATGCGTGCATCCCAAGAGTTATCATCCCAGGAGGCTTTTCACCTGATTTCACAACATTGTTTTTTGAGCCATGTGTCCAAAATGCTTGGGGGCAAGGGAAGGAGTAGGAAGAGGATGCCATGCATCAAACCCCTTCCAGGCCTGCAGGCATTATATTGCTAGGCAAATACAGCTGTCTGTGGGAGTTTGCAATTGGAAACGGTGACTTAAGAGAACAAGTACATGGCGGAGAATAGAACAAACAAGGATGACAACTGGTGCCGTAGAAGTGTCAGAGGGACATTGTGGAGTTGGTGCTGCACCTGACCAGTTCTGAATGGTGTTTTATGTGACAGTATTGTGTTTTCCTTCCGTCTCTGTGTTAAGTGTTCATTTGCATCTCCATTCTCTCACCCACCCACCCTTTTCAGACTATGGGTGTTTTTAAACAAGCAAGTCTGGGTGGGCGGTGATGGCTGTGGATGCTGAGTGGCACAGCTGCAGAGCAGCCACTCCGGTGGAATGCATGGGGAGGGATTCCAATGGGCGGTTCCCAGTGCGGCTACTGCAGCAGCCTGTCTGCTAATGTTGTTGCCCCCCCTCCCCCAGTTCATACAGGGAGGAGATGCATGGCCACCAGTTGTCATGCACCTTTTTAGCTTCCCCCGCACGGCACGCTCCAGATTTCTTGGCAGTGTGCCACGAGTGGCCATGCACGAGTGCGCCGTGGCTCACAGTAGCATGCATTCCCCTACTCCACCTTCAGATGGGTGGTCGAATGAATGGCTCCTGGGTGGCCATGCATGGTAACATCTAGTTCAATAAACACCCTACCTGTGAGCTCTGAAGCAAGTCAGAGGGGAGGGAGGGGGGGACCTCACTGAAAGTCTAAGCAAGCGCTATTCATTGCTCAGGAAGCACCCATGTGGCACTTGGGGAGGGAGACTGCTCATTGCATCATGAGCAAAACTGCTTTATGCTAATGCATTAAAGTCCCATAATGCTAATCATGGCCTCATTTAGAACTTTAAAAAAAATAATTATTTTTTTTACTGATTTCATTTACATTCTGTTTGTGACTATCAAAGAGGTGGCCATTTACCAAAAGTGGGAAATGGCAGCTCAGGAAATGCATGTGGCTCATCTCAGGTACTCAATACTAGATCTTGCCAGAAATGGCTGCCTGGGAACAAGTCTATGCGACTCCCTCAAGAACAAAAAGAAGCCAAACTAATTTCTGCTACTGCTGAAGCCTCCTGGGAACCAGGAGAGCACGGGTACCCCAAGCTACAACTGCTGCAGCCTGAGCTTGCTGTACTGCCGGAGATTTGATATTTATGTATTTAATTTATATGCTACCCTTTCCATAAGCCGAGATGGGAGGGGAGGGAAGCCATGTTGCCCTGTTCCAGGAATTAAGGGAAGCAGATGATCAATGAAAAGTGTCTCGTGATTCTTGGCAATATGCAAACGTTAGTACAGGGCTCTTTGCATACCCTTGTCTCACACAGAGCTCATATTTTTAAAATCAACCATTACCAATCAGTAAGAAAACAAAAGTCCTGGTGTTCAAGCAAAAGTATAAACAGGAAGCTTGGCAAATAGATTCAACATCAATAGAGCAGGTTAAAAATTTTAGTTATCTAGGGGTAGTATTCTCATATAATGGATCTTGGACCCCACATATTCAATTATTAAAGAAAAGTATAGTAGGACCAGTGGAAACAATTATTAAATTTTTCATAACAAAAAGGTGGACAAAGGTTTATACCAGCGCTAAAGGTTGAGGCAAAGATAATGGCCAAGCTAAGGTACAGGGCTCTGTTATGGGGTCATTCCTCTACCACGTTAAGAATTTTGGAACCAATTTATCATAATTTTTTGAGGTTAATTCAGGTTCCAAATTCAACACCAGCAGCTCTATTACGACTTGAATTAGGGGTGTTTTCCCTAAAATCATACCTTTTGGAGACAGCTTTGGTGAATCTATTAAAAATAAGCTACGCGGCTGATGATAATCTTGCAAAAATTTGTTTATGGGAAAAACTGAATTGTGGACCCTCCGGGTCTTCCTGGTGGGGAAATCTCAAAAGTAGTTCCAATGAACTCTGATTGCCCTTTCACTTTCTGAAGGGCTTCCCATTCAAAGAAGCTAAAATCCTGGTGAAAGCCAGGATAAAATATATTGATGGGCAAATCTCTAGGGCATTAGTACCCTTAATAAAATCATCCCCCTGGTACCAGTACCTGATTCCTGAAGGTGAGGGGGCGAGTTATATAAAGGATGACCTACCCTTCCAGCACAAAAGGGCGTTTTTTGCCTTGCGTTTACAGATTATGCCATCGGCAGTGCTGGAGGGGAGGTTCCGGGGTGTTCCATACTCAGATAGGATTTGCCCATGTTGCTCCTCAGGTGTTGAGGCTCTCACCCATTACCTTCTTGTATGTCCTTTGTATTTACATCTACGTCGTAGGTTCTGGAGCAGGGTGAAAATCTCCCCAAACCTAACTGATGGGCAAAAATTAAGTTCTTGCTGGCTGATAGAAATCCCCAGCTTACAAAAATAATAGCACGTCTTGCCCATATAATGGAAACGACTAGGAAAAGGAAATTGGCTTTGGTAGAACAGCTTTGAGTAGATAGGAATAATAAACCCTGGCCCCTTTTATGTCGACAGGGTGAGCGGTGCAAAATACAAGGATGAATAACAAGCTTTATATCTGAATATAAGTTTTATTGAAGAACTATATGTTATAATGTAGGGTTGTATATTTTGTGTGGATACTTTGTCATGGCTTAAGGCCAGTACAATAAACTTGATTTGAAGATTACCAATCAGTCAATGAGACAAAATGAAACCAATTGCCTGATACAATTAAAAATGATAGTGTGCAGTCCTATCATGCAGATTGTCTATTTTAGATTCTTTACATGTTATGTTAGCAGGCATTATTAGTTTTGAAGATGTTTAATTTCCTAGTTCTTGCAGCTGTACAAAGATTGTAATTATGTAAAGATGGCATTATCTGCTTAGAAGGTTGGGTTGCCCAATATTTTCATTTTAGCAAGTGACACTGGTAAATATATATTTAATAGGCTTGTGCATGAAATCTTTATAAATGTATTTTGAAAGCCTCATACAAGTTTTTCCCCGCCAAGGACATGTAATGGTTGGTACTATTTTGCAACAATAAACAGCACTATTTTGCAAAAATAAACAATACTATTTTAAATTCTGCTTATAACAGTGAACACCTGCTGCTGAGATTTTAGTTTGTTAATGAACAAACATCTCTTGCTTGACTCTAACATGGGATGTTTGAAACAGGACAGGACAAGGTCTAGGTTTGGCGTAAAAGGAATGGAGCATGCACATGATCCGTTCTGTGCTGCAGGAGAGCAAGGGCAGCATGGACCAGCTCTGCTGAGGGACGCTCATTAAGTAGCATGCCTTGTGGAAAACTTTTTTTTTTTTTTTTTTTAAAAAGGCATGTCAGTTTTATATGCAGGTGGGACTTCCAGGTACATAGACTAGAAAGCAGGAATGGAGCATGCACATGATCCGTTCTGTGCTGCAGGAGAGCAAGGGCAGCATGGACCAGCTCTGCTGAGGGACGCTCATTAAGTAGCATGCCTTGTGGAAAACTTTTTTTTTTTTTTTTTTAAAAAGGCATGTCAGTTTTATATGCAGGTGGGACTTCCAGGTACATAGACTAGAAAGCAGCAAAGAAGAGTCTGGATGATGCTGTCCTTCACATTTCTCCAGAACCAGTGATGTGGGGCAGAAAATTTCCCATGGAAAATTCCCCACTATATTTTTCCATAAACTTTTCTGGTTCTAAAAATGCATTGTTTCATAAAATTAGTAAAAGCTTCTTTTCTAATTAAATATTTCAGTTCAAAAATTTCAAAACTCAAAGCTTTGAATTTGTTTGAACGTTTACACCACATTTAGTGCGTTTTGATTCCCTCCTCCCCCCCCAATACTTCAGTTTAGGGATAGAAGGAGCTACCCGAGACAGACCAACGGTTCACCTTAGCCCAGGTTGTCACAACCTGACACGGCAGCAGCGTTTCATATTCAGCTTTCAAGGGTCTCTGGCGGAGGCCTCACCCAGGCGTGCTACCCGAGACCCTCATCCAAGTGTGACACCAGAGATCTTGAATTGGAGATGCTGGGGGATTGAACTTGGGACCTTATCCATGCAAAGCAAATGCTCTACCACCTGAGGCACTGCACACTTGTCTACTTTTGGCTATTGGAAAAAAGGTTTGAACTGTTAATTTTATGTGCTGGATAAATAGGCCGTACTTTTGAGTTTTGTTTACTAATTCTATATGTCAAACATGCTAAATCAGATTCCAATAGATTTAGGGCATTGGAAAGTTTTCAAAATCTTCTGGAAAACCTGCAACATTAGCGGGACCCACTCAATACCTCACTCCAGTTTGATGAGGAGCCATTGATGATCACTCCAAGTAGAGTTTTGTTACATAAAATTACTTAGACTTCATTTATTGTGATGCAAACTCTACTTCTACTTCTTTCCACAAAGATCCAAGCAAACATTATTGTCCATAGAGAATTCATAAAATTCTTTCCCAGTGCTATACGAAGACACCGTAACTAAAACTTAAAAGGATGTTATTATTCTGTCAAACTCTTCCATTAACGGTTCTCTTTCCATTGTTAAAAAACTACCAATTGAAATGTCACAAATACCAATACTCCCACTACTCAGAAGCACAAAAAGGTAGCAGAGTTTAAAGATTAAGGCTATTTCTATTTTAAGTTTAATTTGGTCAAGCAACATTGTTACCAACACAAGCATTATGCTTGCATAACCAGATCAAAGACCTGACTGCAACTCCACAACTTTTGATTCAGAATACAACTGTTAATAGAGGAAAATGTATTCTAACAGCCTATTCATTCAAGCACACTCTAGAATAGATATACAACTAATGTGTGTGTGGGGGGGGGGGGGGGGGGGGGGGGGGGGGGGAGGGAATTGTTTCATAAGTTCCTCCACTGTATTAAGTCTCAAAGCATCTCATCCTACTAAGTTCTCAGAAAAGAAGCATCAGTTTCTAATCTAATGTTTCAGAAATGAGTTAAAGTAGCTATACATAGCAACTCTTGGTGTTTTAAGTAGTAATTTCCCCCTATTCCCTGCTTTTAAAGCAAGAGCCACAAAACAAGGGTTCAATAGCAGACATACTATTTGGGAACACAGTCCTCTCCTCCCCGCCCGAACATATGTTCTGCATTTCAGGTCCTGGAAAGTGAGGGGGAGGGGGACAAGCCCAGGTATGTCCACAGCCCTGCCTCCCAGGAACACACCTTCTGGAGTTCTCCTGGACCTGCTGCTTTGCCTGGAATCTCAGGTGGCCGGAGTGGCCAGGACTGCTTTTCACCAGCTCCACTTGGTGAGAAAGCTGCCACCTTTATTTTCTGATTCAGATCTGGCAGCCATCATTCATGCCTTCATTACTTTGAGGCTACACTCCCGCAACGTGTTCTGCGTGGAGCTAACCTTTAAAGACTGTTCAGAAGCTGCAGCTGGTGCAGAATGCAGTGGCCCATCTCTTCAGGGATGGGTCACCAGGAGCACATAACATTGGTGCTGCAAAATCTGCACTGGTTGCCTATTACCTTCTGGTCACAATTCAAGGTGCTGGGTTTGACCTTTAAAGCCCTAAAGGGCTTGGGACCCACTTATCTGGCAGATCGCCTGGCCTACTATGTCCCATTGTGGCCTCTGTGGTCGACTGGGTACACCCATCTGGGAGGTACCAGTTTTACCTTGGCCTCCATGACAACGGGGGCATTCTCGGCTGCTGCACCACAGCTGTGGAATTCCCTCCCCCAGGAGGCAGTGTAAAACAGTATTATTTACAAGGGCATTTGGCAGTGGGGGCTAGGGCGAGTCAGGAGATAGGAAGGGTTGGGGGGATGGTGTGGGGAGTTCATTTTTTTTGTATTTATGGTTTGTGTGTGGAGGTATCTTTTAAATGGACCAACTCAAGTTGGTGGAGGTGTGCAAGCTTTCCGACCTCACAGGATCCTTCGTCACGCAGGTCAGGAGTTGGAACTACAGTTGGCCCCCCCCCCCACACCACACACACAACAAAAGGGTTAAACAACAGCAACCACCATAAGCAAAAAAGCTAAGAAAATAATAGTAACAAAATGTAAAGTTTTAGAACTTCAAATATACAAAATATGAAGTTATACAGGGCACAAATTTTGCAAGTGGCTGAGAGCCACTGGCACCCAGACTGAGGCTGGCAACTGGTTCAGGGGTGTAGTGGGTCAAGAACAGTTCTAAGTATCAGGATAAAGACTGGAGACTTAATTTTGTTTTGGCTCCTGGAGTTTGATCTGAAATTATATCTTAATTAAAAATGTGAAAAAAATCATACCCCACCACAGCTACCACCTGAGCCTCCAGGAGCTGCGGACTGAGGCGCACTCCCAGACTTCGAACTTGGGAAACCAAAGGAGGGCAGACATCAATGACAGGGGACCCCTAGGCCCCCCAAATTCTTGCTCACCAGCATCACCTCAGTCTTATCAGAATTCAGCTTCAGGTGGCTCGCCCTAATCCAATCCCTCAGCCACCCAACACCGGGGTAAGCACTGAGACTGCCAGACCTGGATCTGATGAAAATGAGAGGTAGAGTTCAGTGTCATCAGCATACTGATGACACCGCACACCCTCAAACCCTCTCACGACCTCCCCCCCAGCAGCTACATGTACACACTGAACAAGAGGGGGACAGAATGGAACCCTGCAGAATGCCACATGTGAAGTCCCAGGGAGAAGGTGTACAATCCCCCCAGGACCACCCAGTGAGTTCTCCCAGCCAAGGAAGAATGGAACCATCTTAAGGACTATTCCACCATCCCAGCATGGTCCCACTGGTAGCCCACCAACACCTCATGCTCAACAGTGTCAAATGCAGCAGACAGATCTACAAGGATCAGTAAAGTCTGTAGACCCTGGTCTACAGCCAGGCGGAGGTCGTCAACCCAGGGCCACAAGCGCCATCTCCATGCCATAAACCAGACAAAAGCTGGACTGCATGGGATTCCGAAACCTGATACGATCTAGATGTGCCTGGAGCGGCTGAGCCACCGTCCACTCAATAGCCTTCTCTAAAAAGGGACGGTTAGAGAGTGGTCAATAGCCAACCAGGGAGTCAACATCCAAAGATGTTTTCTTAAGCAGGGACTGGACTACCGCCTCCTTCAAACACTCCGGCACCCTGCCTTCCCTAAGGGAGGTGTTGACTACGCCAGCCATCAACGGCCATAACATCTCCTGGGTATAAGTGACAGCATAAGTAAGCATCGTTATATATTAGAAACACTGCCCATATATAAAAGAAAGTCACACCTTTGCTTTTAAAGAATTAAGAGTATCAAGGACTTTGTAGTACATAGTGATTTTTGTTTTGGTCGGAAGGAGAAATCTTACATATACCTAATGAAATACCTCTAAACCCATTAGTCATTATCTTTGTGGAAATGAGGTTTGTTGTTCTCTTACTATCTGAAAGGCCACCTCTTTGGTTGGTCAGGAGCATCCTCTTGCAGATATCATCTGCCCATGAAGTTTTCACAAGGGCATGCAGAGAAGCCCACGCCACAGCTGCCCCACAATTATGGAATTCGCTCTCATGAAGATCTGCCTAAGCCCAAGCCTGCACACCCTCTAGAAGAGATGCAAGACCTTTTTGTTTGGCCAGGCATTTGGAAGGCAGGGATAGGGTTGGGTGGAGGGGTTGAAGAAAAAAAAAGGGGGGGCACACGCTAGGGGATTTTTTTAAAGCTGTTTTTTGTATTTTGTAAGCCATCCTGAGCCAAATTGGGAAGGAGAGGGTACAATTGGTACAAATAAATAAAACAGTAAGAGGAGGGATTTTTTTCCATTAATCCTGTAGATGGTCAGAGATATAATGTGAACCAATTTACTACATGTTCTACTTAACATGCTGTTTATGCGATTAGTTGTCCATGCAATAAATTATATATAGACAAAACCAATAGAAAAGTTCAGATGTATAACTGAACATAAAATAATAAAAATAAGGTGTTCCTTTAGTTCTGGGTTTTGTTAGTACAAAACAAAGTAATTGATATACTATTTGGGGCTATTGAGTGTATAACATTTAAAGTGGCTTAGAGAGACAAAATGTTGAGAGGATTTTTGGATTTGTAAACTTAAAACCCCTTACCCCTAATAAGGTTAGATTTTGTTCTCTTTTTGCAAGATGCTTCCTACCACGTGCCCGCTGTAGCCAGGCCAGGCAGCCAGTTCCCTAGGCGTGTTGGTGGCTAGCCCGGGCTGCAACTCTAGAGGTCTCCAGGATCACAGCCCAGGCTAGCCACCAACACAACTGGGCAAACTCCAGGTCAAACATCTGGATGGCCCATAACAAATGTGATAGCGGCCTATAGGCCAAAGAGGTTTTAAGCAAGGCCATCATTACATTTGTTAACACCCCTTGTTGCAGCTTGGTACTGACAGCTAAATGATGGTTATTTTAGTTGGAACTGGATAATCTGTAAAAATAATTAAGAGCTCCTCCACCCTACTAATATATACAGGGAACAGATGTATTTTGTTTTCTATTGATTTTTATTACAAGGTTGTGCATATTTTTAATCAAGGCTTCTAATGAATAATATCAATTTCATAGTGTAATTTTTGTATGTTTCTAAAAATTCTTTTTTAGATTCCCCCCAAAAAGCGGTATGCTCAAAACACATTGGACTTTATGATTATATGTATTACCTTCGTGTTTTGATTTATTGTTGGTGTTGGGGCAGTGCAGGAGAACGAGACCGCGTTCTTGAAGCTGCAGGACAGGAGCGGAGCGGGCTGTTGCCTGGCGTATGTGGCTCTGAACTTCTGTAAGCGCATAAGGACTTGTGACTGGGCTAGGCAAGGGTCAAATGAACTGTGGAGAGATGCCCAGGTGACTGATTGGGGGAGGGGGTAGAGCTGCACCTGAGGTTCCCGCGTGTCATCGCCGCCCAGCAATTTAAAGAAGAGCGGAGTCCAGTCTCATGCCTAAGGGCTGCATGCGCAAGGGCACACCCTTGTGCGCGCAGCCTTAGGCACCGGGTGTGGCGGAGGTGTGGTCCCCTGGTGGTGCTGGTTTGTGGTTAACCTACATAAGTTTAGAGAGTTGGTTAACTGAGATCGCTCCGGGAGTAAGTAGTTTTTAGCCTCCCTGGGATCAATATGTTCCATTGCATAGACTGAAAGGCTTGATGGTCTCGATTAGAGACAAAATGACCACAGAGAACAAGAGATCTCGCACCAGAGTAAATAGGTTATCACCACCGCCTAAACAAAAATAGATAGACAATTTCATCTATACAGGGATTTCCCTGTCCAGTAGATATGAACAGCTCTCAGTAGATAAGATTTTGGATCAGGGGAATGCCACTAAGAGGGGAGAATTAGAGGCTGCTACTAACCAATCAGGGCAGACACAGGGGGAGGAGCAGTCTAGAGGGAAGTATGGAAAGAGGAACATGGCAAACACGCAGGTGGAAGGGTTATTAATAGAACTGGAGGAAAGATCTAATTGGCCTGCTGATACGGGCTCTATATTGCTAGTAATTAAGGGCTCTGCAATAGCAGAGAAAAACAACATGTCAAATGAATTCTTAGCAAGGCATGTCATGCTAACAGCCCAGACGGTCCAGTACTTGTTTGCACAAATAAATACATTAACTACTAAAGTAAACGAGTTGACGAGAACTTTTGAGACCCATAGGTGCCATCAAAGTAAGAACCAGACCCACAAGCTGCAGGAAGAATCTCCTAAAGTAAGGAGGACTCAGAGGGAGCGGCAGTGGGACCAGTCTGGGGGGCAAGAAAAAGACATAATTTTTGAAGTATTAGATAAGCACGGTCAGTTCATCCCTACGTGTTATCAGAGGGTGGACAGCAAGTTAACTCTTAACATAGTACCTACCCCAAGAGGAAATCTGCCATTTTGGTATAGCCCAAGGGAGGTGGCTGAGCACCTGAGGATCTTAACCCATTTACCAATAACAAGCAAGGATATTATGCAGGTAGACTATGCCGGGGTGTCAAGAAACAGGAGGAATGTTATCATAGGCTTCACTCGGGGTGGGTTGGACAAATTAAAGGGAAAAGAAATATTTGATGTATCAGGGTGTATGCCCCATGTATGTCTATGCTAAGAAGCCTCAGAGTATTAGAACAAATCAGACCATAAAAAGTGTGGGGTGCTTCAAGAGCCCTGGAAAGAGAGTGTCCCCACTCATGGGGGGAGTGACCATGGGATTGTCAGACTCATTCCATTTAGCTATGAGTAATCCAGCAAGTCCAGAGGAGAATATGGAAGTCCAGCTGGAACCATTTCACTCTCCGATTCAGGGGGGAAAAGATGCTAAAGAGTAATGAGGCTAAGGACAAAGTTCCAATAAGTTTGAGTTTTTTCCTTAAAAAGTTGTCCTCCCTATATAAACAGATTTCAAAAGTAGCGGATAATCCGGTCCCAAAAGATAAAGTCTCCTCAGGAGCCCCAGACCACAAAACACTGAAACATGAGGTATGGGGTGATGAGAAAAGCTTCCATGAACAGCCGGTAGCCCTTCTTTTAGGGGAGCATTTAACATCAACGCCTTCAAGGAGAGGGTTAGGGAAGTCACTTTTGGCTCCCGAGCAAGTTGTAACAGCCAATGACTCTAGCCATGCTAGTATGCCCCCCTTAGAAAATTCTCTATTACAGATAGAACAAACATTCTATTTGCTTACTAACCTCGGTAACTATGTTGTCCTCCCATGTACAGGGGAAAGAACAGGGAAAGGAAGGGCAATGGCTCTCTCAGGTAGATTGACATACGAAGGTTAGGATTAATAATTATATCCCCCTTGTTTCGTGGAATATTGCTGGCTGGGCTAACAAAGTATACTGCTGGGAGTTTTGGTCATACCTCAAGAGACCTGGCTTCCCGCAAGGGAAGTCAAGGTAAAGGGTTATAAATCCTGGTCCAAACCGGCAATTTGCGAAAGTAATAGAGGAAGATATATGGGAGATTTACTTATTTTGCTGGCTGAAGGCCTGAAGGCTCAGGTGGAAGCAATTGAGAATTTAGATAATGATATAATAGCAGTACGCATGAGAGAAGATAGTCTGGATGGAGCTTATTGATTAATGCCTATAATCCCCCCCGGGAAGCGTTCTGGATCTTTTTGGTCCAGTTTGGAGAACACCATTATAGTGTACTGAGATAGGTTCCCAGGGGACAGCCTTATTGTTGTGGGAGATTTAAACGCTAGGATTGGTCCTGCAGCCGAGACCATTCACCTGGCTCTGGGTCTTGAGGCCTTAGACAGCAGGTTAATGGACCATAATCAGAATAGGAGATCGAAGGATATAAAGATAAATCAGGAAGGAGGGGAATTATACAAGCTGGTTTTGAACCTTAACTTGAGGATTTTAAATGGGAATAGTGAAGGTGACCTCCCGGGGAAACTGACCTATATCGGCAAGGGTGGGGGAAGTGTTCTAGATTACGCATTGATCGCCCCAGGGATGCTGAATTGTATAATGGCGTTTGTAGTTGGAGAACAAATTTTGAGTGATCACTTCCCAAATCGGTTTACTATCAAGACCAACATGAGAGATCGACAGCTATCCTGTAATCTGATTATAGGCAGCTCGGGGCATCGTCGTTCTATACGCTGGTCCGGAACTGTGGAAACAAGGGTATTGGCCTTTTTGAGATCTGCAGAAGCTGTTGATTTATGTAGTCAGATTATGTCTGCAGAGGAGGTAAACTCAGCATTGGATTTGTGGTCACAATTTGTGGGAAGGCTAGGTGGAATACTAACACGTAGGATCAATAGGAGGAAGCGGTATAATGAAGAAAAGCTGGATGGTGGGATAAGGAATGTAGGAATTTAAGGGCTGTGTTAAGGATAGAGCTTGGTAAACTCCAGCGATATATGGATGATCAGTCATATTTCAGCTTATAGAGCCTTGATGAAAATGTATAAATCTTTAATAACTTAAGAAACGACAGGCCCATACAAACCTGCAATGGAAGTTGATGGCAGATATGTTGGATAGGAAAGACATGCAAGCATTTTGACAATTAGTTAAAGCATTTCTTCACTGCTCACTGGGCTTGGTGCTGGGAGGACCGAGGCTGCTAGTGGTATGATTGGACGAGAGCTGCTACCACTCTGCTTGTCCCTCCCCTTCCCCCAGGTAACAAAAAAATCCCAGGGTGGGGCCCTGCGGGAGAAGCTGCATGCTGGGCGTGGTGCTGGGAGCACTGGGGCTGCTGGTGGTGTGATTGGAAGAGAGCGGCTGCCACTCTGCTTGTCCCTCCCCTTCCCCCAGGTAACAAACAAATCCCAGGGTGGGCCCTGCAGGCTCCAGTCCGAAGGGCGACACCTAAAGGGTGTCGGCCGTTGGCTGGGCCGGGGCGCCCAGGGCCCCCACTGCCAGATTGACATCACTGCAGATCATACGCTTGCTGGATCCATTCCCCGTCGCCGTTGGGCAACGACGGAAGGCTGGAAGGACCGTTATCTGCCTGCTTGCTTCTATCCCGCTGTGCTGTGCTGTCTCCACCTGATGCCGGCGAGGAGGGGGTCTGTGGGGGGAATTTTGACATCGGAGGGGTGCAATTTCAGGGGTTTGGGTGTGGTGGTTGTTGACTTCCCTCTGGTGGCAGGAGAGGGAGGTCAGGGGGTGGTGTGGAGGGGAACCCCTGGTATGAGCAGGGGCGACTCTGCGGGGGGGGTTGCTTGCCGGTGGCAGAGGCTGTCTCTTATACACATCTAGATGTGTATAAGAGACAGACACAGAGCGCATTGGGCTAATCTAGTCTTCAGGTAATAAAGGCATGGATGATGGTGGCCAGGTCTGAACCAGAAAGAAAGGGCCGCAGCCTCCTCACCAGATGGAGTTGGTGAAAAGTGCC
>QEPC01012154.1:4158835-4242730 GCA_003113815.1 Sphenodon punctatus | reverse complement strand
GGCTCAGCTGGCTCCCACTCTCCTGCTGTTTCGGCATATATGTAAGACCTGGCTGTTCCGTCAGGCTTTTGGCGAGGGGTAGGGGCTTTCCCCACATATTGTATTTTAAATTGTTTTAAAATTTTATATTGTTTTAAATGAATGTTGTTCGTCGCCCCAGGCTGCCCTGTGGGCAGGAGGGGCGGGATATAAATTTTAAATAAATTAATTAATTAACAGGAGAACCATTTATACAGAGCTGAAGATTTCCGCTACATCATGGATGAACCATTTCTCAGAAGTGTTCAGGGCTAAGGAAGTGGAGTGTAGCCCTAATAGGTTTGATGGGCCCCTTCCAAAGTGGGGGGGGGGGGAGGAAATCACACCCGAAGAAGTGACAGAGGCTATTAAGAAATTTAAAAAAGGGAAAGCAGCTGGACCAGATTATATTTTGGGGGAGGTGTTTAAGATGCTTCCTGAGTGGTGGATAGCGGTCATGGTGCATTTATTTTCACTGATTAATGAGACCTTGGTCATTCCAAGCATGTGGAAGACCAGCACTGTGGTACCGATCTTTTAAAAAGGGGACAGAAAGGACCCCAGGAACTATAGGCCTATTAGCCTTCTCTGCATAGCTTCAAAAATCTATACTAGGCTGTTACTAACGCGCCTTCAAAAATGGGTAGAGGAAGAGGGAATTCTGGCGGAAGAGCAGGCGGGTTTCAGATGTGGCAAATCCACCATACAGCAAGTCTTGGTGCTAGATCACCTTATTAATAAAGTACAAAAGGAGAGAGGAAAATCTATGCGGCATTCATTGATTTGTCAATGGCATTTGATTATATATGCCGGGAAAGACTCTGGGAGGAGCTTAATAGATTGAATATAGATAAACGCCTACTGGGCCTCATAAAGGCTCTGTACACCGACACCTCTCAGAGTCAGAGTACACGCGAACGGTATATTGTCAGAGCCGGTTTTGACACAGCGTGGAGTATGGCAGGGTTGTCTCCTAGCGCCCATATTGTTTAACCTCTACATAAACACTCTGGTTACTACTTTGGATGATGCTGGGAAATATCATCCCCCTAAACTGGGGACCAGGAGAGTATTTATGCGCTTGTATGCGGATGATACTGTGATTCTGACTCTTAGTAAATTAGGTTTAGCCAGGGCACTTACAGATTTTGAGTTCCAATGCAAAGCGATGAAGTTGGCAATTAACTATAGTAAAACTAAAATCATGATTTTTGCCAATAAATACGTTAAATGCAAGTGGATCCTGGGAATGTGTTAGGTATTCTCTTCGCCTATAATGGATCTTGGAAGACCCATTTAAATGCAATGATTCAGAAATTAAAGGCAGAATTAATCATTATTTCTCGTTTTCATATGCAATTTGGCCAGCGAAATGTCATGGCAATAAAGCAAATCATAGAGGCAAAGGCCTTGGCCGGTGCTCTCTATGGTATCGCAGTATGGTACAAGCAATATGGTAAACAAGAATCATAAGATACTTTACAAGATAAAACTTCCTTTTTCCAACAGAATTTTTTTCAAATTCTTCATATGCAAGATTCATATCTGCTCTTGAGCAACTACTTAACAGACTCCATTGTAAAGTAGAGCTTACAGAAATTAGCAGGAAGCTTTGCTCAAAAACAGTATAATGTACTCATATGATGTTCCATTTCCCCTTGCCCCCTCCCCTCCATGTATGATCCCTATAACTGTAATATCTTCATTGGTCACCACTGTTAAGTGTATGGTTTTTAAATAGACTTGTGTGTGTCATTTTACTCATAACTTATATATATATATCTCAGGACAACACCTTTAGAGCTAAAATTAGTGATCTGAACAGGATTAGTTGATAAAAGATGCTATTTGGGAGGAGACAGATGTTAAGCAATTAAAAACCTACCAATTTTGTCTTTCACAAAGTTTTTTATTTACAGCTACAGTTTGAAGAATACAGTTTTCAGTCACAGCAGAGTAAGCCTCAACGATGTGCTTTGACAGCTTCACTATCTGGCATCTTGTCTCATCTTTGCTCTACTGAACAAAGTAATACACCAGCACATGGCCCAAAAAGTGCTGCAGGATTCTGTGCATCAGACCCTATAACAAAAAAAAAAAGATTTTAAGAGGTCAAAAAACTGGTATAAAACATACACAGTATAAATGTGATCAAGCTGAATCCAGGTAATCCAAGCAGCAAGGGAATGGGACGAAAGAGAAGACTGAAAGAAGTAGTCTCTAGTGTTCGCACCACACGTCTGGGAACATGAACTCATTTCAATCTCAGTAAGACTTCTGTTCTCACATTTCAAGCATGTATTATGAGGCTGTGTATCAAGATGTCACTAATCTTAATGACATGTATCATGTGAATAGGCCTTCTCCAGCTCTTTAACCGCACTTTTCTATTTACTCCATCAGTAAACGGGTACTCCATAAATACTCCGTAGTTTTCCATCTCTAGTACAGCAACTCTTTGGCTATTACAATTTTCAATAGTGGTGTTTATGGCAAAGGCTTAAAAACTATGAGCCTGATTTTCTAAGGTCAACTTCTACTCAAAGAGCCATGTTGGTTTAACTAAAATTGCATTAAGGGATCTGGGCTTTTTCAGATGAGGATGATTTGGCGTTTTCTTATTCAGTTTTATGTACTTATTTGTCATTTTATTGTTTTTATATTTTTTGTATTTGCAATTTGACTGTGGCTGTAAATAATGATGGTTTAACTAAAAGTGTAAATTTAAAGTTACTTTAAGTAAATTAGTCTTAATGTATAACCACACTTCAGTTTAAGCCAGTCTTATTCGGTTTTACCTTATTAGTCAGAAATGGATTTAAACTGAAAGACTAACCCAAAAGATAAAAGACACCTGGTGTAGGATGTGGTGGAGGGTGCACACAACACCAAGTGCTGCATACAGAAAACTTCATATGTCCAAGAGTCGCAAAACATACATGCACGCACCAACACCGCCTGCTTCCTAACTGGCTAGCAGCGCCAGTGCTCTGCAGTCCCAGCTGTTGATATTCTGAGGAGCAGCTGCAATTCCCAAGTCTTTGAGGGAAAGGCAGGGTAAAACTTGAACAAAACAAATTCAGCCTGAAACTTGGATGCAATGGAGTAAAGACACAGGCCTATGGAGGCAGCACGGGGCTTAGCCCTGGCCACGAGATTCACTTGAACTGTCAAAGAGCATGTTACACATGGCTCCAGAGCCAGTTTGCCTGCTCTGGCATACAATGTGCTCCAACTGACTTAATGTTGTAATCAAGGCCCGAGATGTACTTCTGGAAAACTGTGCTCAAGTCCTATTTATAATCAGACATGAAGGGACCAAGAAGTCCATCTCTCTCCAGAAGTGTAGAGAAGGCACTAGCGCCACTGTGCTTTAGCAATCCACAGCTGGACAACAGTCCTTGGTGGAGTGGTGATACCTGGTACAGATTACAGCAGCCCGAGTGCTGTAGTCTAACTGGGATGGAGTGAAAGAAGATCCAATCTGCACTATGAGGGAGAGTTATTGCTTCTTAACAACCCCCTTACTCTTTTTTTATGTAAGGCATTGCTTTAATGAAATTGGAATACAGGAATAGAATGAAAGATATCAGTAGCTTAAAATAGTTTACCACCAGGTTTAGGGTGGCTTACAAAAATATAAAAACAAAACAGCTAAAAATTCCTCTAGCTCACCCCCCTCCCCCCCCCCCCAATCCAACCCTGTTCCTGCTTGCCAAATGTCTGGCCCAACAAGAAGGTATTGCATCTCTTCTGAAAGACAAGCAAGGTTAGGGCTTAGGCATATCTCCAAGGAGAGGGAGTTCCAAAATTGTGAGGCAGCCAACAAGGCAGCTTCTTTGCATGTCCTTGTAAAAGCGTCACGGGCAAATGGTACAGACAAGAGGGAGTTCCTGGCTGCCTTCAGAGGCCACAACGAAACATAAGGAAAGAGGCGATCTTTCAGATACTTGGGTCCAAGCCATTTAGGCCTTTATAGGTCAAAACCAACACCTTGAATTGTGCCTGGAAAGCTATTGTAAGGTCATGACCTTGAACCCCCAGCCTCTGGCTTCTACCAGCTACTGGTATGACTGCTCTGGCCTGTCTGGATTCTCCTCCCTGTGTCTCCTCCCAGCCCTTGCCTTGACCACATCCACCTCATGCATCACCCTTTCATCTGGCTCTGCCTCACAACTTCCTGACTGAGTACCAGCCAGTATATAGGGCATGCTGGTACCAACAGGAAGTTGGGTGGAGCAACTCTCTCTCTCTTTTACTCTTCCAACTTGCATGGTCTGTGTCTCGGTCTCCATTTCATGCTCTAGTCTTGGTTCCTAGTCCCTTGCTCTCTCTATCTCCCAGCCCTCCACTCTGGCTTCCTCCCTTTAACCAATCTCTGTCCCAGGTTCCCTTTCTTGTTCCTGTCCCTTCCTTGGTTCTTGGCCTCCCGCCCTCATGCTCCTGCCCTTAGTCCTTGCTCCCTAGGTGCCGAATGCCATGCTCTCCCAACCCAGCTCATCTGTTCCCTTAGGACGTCAATGATGAGCCAACTGTCTGACACCAAAGCCTTAAGTTATGATCCTTCGTTGCCTTGGGAGTAGCAAAGCAGACTCTCCGTACCTCATTCCTAATCCCTACTCCGGTTCCCAGGCCTGTGCCCCAACCTTTACCCCCTTGTGTGACAGTTCTTGGCAGCCAGTGCAGTCTGGAGCACTGGTGTAACGTGTTCCTGACATCCCCTCCTCTCCCCCCCCCAAAAGAAGGCAGGCTGCTGCATTCAGCACCAGCTGCAGCTTCCAAACAGTCATCAAGGGCAACCCCACATAGTGGATTCCAGGAAGCCAGCCTCAGGTTTGGGGAGATTGTGAGGGGGTTTCAGGGCATGCAGTGTCATCAGTATGCTCTACCTCTCCTTTTACAGCGACCCAGACCATAGTGGATTCCAGGAAGCCAGTCTCAGGTTATTTATTTATTATTATATCAGTTTATATCCTGCACCCTCCAGCTCGAGGCTGCTAACATTTTTAAAATATAAAAATACAAATATACAACACCACTATAAAATCCATATGGTGGACCACCAAAAATACAAAGAAAACCCCCACCTTCCTAACCCATCTACCTCACTGAAAGCCTAGTGAAACAGCCAGGTCTTGCATTGCTGTCAAAAGAGGTCCAGGATGGAGTTCCACAGCCTTGGCGTAGCCACCAAGAAAACCCTCTCCATAGTCACCCCCCAATGTACCTGGAGAACTTTGAGAAAGGTGCTCCTGGTTGTCTGCAGGGGTCAATCCAGGGCCCAGGGAGGCAGTCTCACAGATAGGTGGGGCTCAGACTGTATAGGGCTTTATAAGTAAGCACCAACACCTTGAACTAGGCCCAGAAGACTATAGGCAGCCAGTGCAAAGTACGGAGCACTGGTGTAATGTGCTCACAGCAGTCTGTCCCCACAAGGAGGTGGGCCGCCCCGTTTTGCATCAGCTGCAGCCTTCAAACCATCACCATGGGTAGTCCCACATAGAACGCATTACAATAGTCCAGTCTCGAGGTGATGAAAGCATGGGCGACAGGTCAGATCGGAGTTTGAGACATATGGCTGAAGCTGCCACACCAGATGTAACTGGCGAAATGTGCTCCTCGCCACTGCCCCAACCTGGGCATCCAGGCTGAGCTGGGAATCGAGGAGCACTCCCGAACTACAAGCCTGAGGGACCAGTGGAGGACGAACCCGGTCAGTGATGGGGGACATCAACCCCACTGCCCTCCCCACTACCATCACCTCCGTCTTGTCAGGATGCAGCTTCAGACAGCTCACCCTCATCCAGTTCCCCACAGCCACCAAACACTGAATAAGCACCGAGACTGCCGGACCTGGGTCAGATGAAAAGGAGGAGAGGTAGAGTTGGGTGTTATCAGCGTACTGAGGACACCAAACCCTCTCACAGATGTCACCAAGCTGCTGCATATACATGAACAGGAGAGGTGACAGACTAGAACCTTGCAGGACTCCACGGAGAGGTCCTGGGGAGATGACGAACCATCCCACAGCACCACTCGCCAAGCTCTCGGCCAGAAAGGAACAGAACCATTCAAGAACAGCCCTGCCTACACCGGCTTGGTCCCACAAGCGGGTCACCAATATCTCGTGATCAATTATATCAAAGGCAGCTGACAGATCTAATAGAATCAGAAGGGTTGATTGACCCTGATCCAATTTATGTCATAGGCCATGGCTCTCCCCCCAGTCCCCAAGGACCAACCCCCATGTCTGCTCTACTGGTACGGTGAGGGAGATCCCACCCCCCAACCCCACTCTTCACCGGGCAGCACTCAAACCCCTTCCATGGGGTCATAGCCCAATCTCTCCCCCCAGTCCCCAAGGACCAACCCCCATGTCTGCTCTACTGGTACGGTGAGGGAGATCCCACCCCCCCACCCCACTCTTCACCGGGCAGCACTCAAACCCCTTCCATGGGGTCATAGCCCAATCTCTAACCAGGAGATAGGACTTCCTCCCCCAAATCCATCCCCCCCCTCACTGGGGACAGGGATCATAACCCATGTATCCCCCATCCTAGCCAACAAAACAATCCCCAATAACCACTAGCTGCCACCCACAGCTAAAACACCAAATAATTACTAAAATTCCCCGTGTCCCTTCCCAAGGGTCATGCCCAAGGGCCCTTTAGCATGGTCCTTAGGCGTGCTGGAAAGCACAGCGCCTAAATCCTTTCCCCTGGCCAGCCAGGCCACTTAAGGAGGGTATCTCTGGCCCTGCCCCCCCTCCCTCTGCCACAGGGAGGGATGAGATGGAAGTCCATCCTGGGAATCCCTAAGCCAATTGTCTTGCTCCTTGCTGGCTGGGTCAGCCAAGGGGTCTCTGGTTGGAGCAACTGGGGAAGCGGCAATAAGGAGAGCGAGACTTCCTGGCTCCCAGCTCTGCGTGGCTGCAAAGGTGATGGTGTAGCAGTGACCAGAAGGCATGGATAACAATGGCTAAATCCAAATGTGATTTTAAAAAAAGGTTGCAGCCTTCTCACCAGATTAAGTTAGTGAAAGGTGGTCCTGGCCCCATCAATAACAGGGATTCCTATATCCCCAGGTCACAAAGCCAGCCAGCCAGCCATGTTACCTTGGTCTTGTCTGGATTCACCTTCAATCACCTAGAGAGATATCCTTTATTCCTCAATTTATCTTTCATTCCTCTTTATTGTTTTAGTAACCTTTCTATGCATTGTTTTTATATATATTTATATATTGTTAAATGTTTTGTGAGCTGCCCTGAGCTGCTGTAGAGAGTGGGATGCAAGTTATTAGATAAATAAATAAAACTATATCAAAGGCCACCAAAAGATCTAACAAAATCAACAAGGTACAACTGCCCGAATCAATTTTGAAGTGGAGATAGTCGACGAACTCTACAAGTGCAGCCTTTGTTATGTCAAGGATGGAATCCCAATTGACATGGGTCTAGGACTCCAACAGCACCGAGGTGTACCTGAAGCAGCTGGTTCGGCAGCTGCCCCAATGACTCCTGCCCAAGATCGCCCCTCCCCAGAAGAAGTCAGAGAGCACCCCCAGCACCTAACATCCCCAAAAGACAGTTGACCACAGAGACAGCCATCTACCCCCTTAACTCCCCAGGAGGCCAAGACACCACCCATGGCCCCCCATATGTGTATCCCCACATGCGGAGAGGGGATAACCATGGCACTATGACCTCATACCTACCCTCTATCATCAAAACTCCCTTATCTAATATTCCTCTAGAAGCCATTTAAAATACAAACCAAACGGGGTAGGCCTCCCCTGGCATGCCCCAATTTCTGAAATGGCAGCCACCACAAGTAGATGCCTGTAGGAGCTAGAGGCCTTATAAACTGGAAGGTCAGGGGTGGGAATGGGGCAGCCCAAGTGTCCAGAGTCCCCTTTCCATTCCCCCAGCAGAGCTGACTCTGGTCCATTCTGTTTTCAATGCAGTCACTAAGAAAACAAAGCTTGTATAGCTAAACCCCATTATTCCTCATATTCCACATCAAGGCCATCACAAGACACATCAGCACAGCCTGGGTGGTATTTTAAACATACATGAAATGGAAGAATACCTTGTTTTGTTATACTTTGTGAAGTTCTTCCCCTTTTGGTTGCAAACCAGCCAGCCAGATAGGGAAATATCAGAAGTTGTTACCAATCCAATCCAATTCTTTATTGAGTCAGCACTAAATGCTATATCAAATTAAAACCAACACACAAAAACAAACAACAATTAACAATATAAACTGAAGAATTGAATAACATCTGTATCTGGGTACAAAGGTACAGAGGAATTTACATGCCAGGAGATAATAAGAATCACCGGGAGGGCTGGGGGCGGAGTCTCCTGGCCTTCTCTACTAGCAAGAGGAAAACTGACAATAATACTTCCATTTTCTCAGTATTTCCCAAAGTAAGACCCTGAAAAATTGGATCAATCCAGAGCTCCCTAAGGAGGGCATAGGTTGGACATTCCAAAGTAAGATGGAGGAGCGTCTCAACCACCACACCACAATTTCTGCAGATTCTCTCCGCTCTGGGCATTGCCAACCTCCTGCCTTTCACTTCCTCCATTTCGATGAGATCAAAGTGAAAGAGTGTGTACAATTCTCCTCAGCCTCGCATCCTGCATTTGTTCTAAACAAGTTTCCAGGATGACTGCGGTCTTAATCTTAGAATAAAGTGGAGCAATCCTAACTCTTGCAAGTAGATTTAAATCACTAGATTGTGCCCAGTCCTTGATCTCCCTTTTTAATTCAGATTTGGACAGCCTAACATCTGGGAGGAGAGAAGTTGTTACCATTTGATGGCTACCTGAAATGACTTTATGGTCTCGCTGACAGAGGTTGGGTGAACAAATCCTCCAACTCAGTTTGTATTAGTTGGGTTTCTTCTTGCAGTTTCAACAGAGTGGCTAGGATTTTGAAAATTGAAATGGTCCTTGAAAGTCAGGATTGAGGAATGTTGGCAGGTTGCCCAGGAAAGCTTGCACTGTCACTGGTTTCACTGTAACTGTTTTTCACATAAAATGCAAATTTTGTTCAAGAATTCATCTGCTATCACACAAAAGAGTTAGTTAAGAGAGAAACATAATAGATGAGCTTTATTGGCTATAGGTGCCTAACAGATGAGAAACTAATTTCACAACAGCTGCATGAGATCAGTATATCATCAGAATACAAAAACTATCGGACAAGAATATTCCTTCCTTTTTATGAAGCAGAAGATAGTTTCATACTTCTTATATTTGATAAAAATACTGAACTCAAAACAATTTTTTTAAAACAGTATTATGTAGTTTCTAAAGGAGGTTAAAATTGTCATTGTATCATGGAAATTTAAAAACTACTAGTAAGGAACAGAAAATCTAAGGAGAAGGGGAGTACAGTGTTTTAGCATTATAGACTAGTGTCATATAAGATGGAATTGGAGAGAAGACTGCTCATCATCCTCTATTCAGGTGCCAGTCAATATTTTCATGCTTAATCTCTGGAGAATTAAAAATCTGCAAGAGATTCAGAAAGAATCAATCTTGCTGAGAAAAAGCATTCAATTTAAACTGCAAAGCACTATTCGAATTCCCTGATATAACTGTTCATCTCTATCAGACTTTTTCTCCCATGATTACATTAGAGAAAAATGAAGGCTATTAATAGTTTACCAAATAAGGAACAGCATGGATTTCAGCAGTCAACATGTGATCACTGTTCTTACGCAAGGAGAGGGCATTTCCATATAGCCAAAGTAGACATTTATTCCCAAGTGCTCATTCAAATTCCACCTACATGTTGCTGTATGACTCATACAGCTAAAGTTATGTTTACAAAAGTAATGTAGTTTCCCTTCTATTGTAAAGTTTAAATGAGAAAAAGCATCTTGTACTTTTAACTGAATCCTTAAAGTTACGTTTGCTTTTTAGCAGTTTTTATCCAATTGCTTGTTTAAGCCTATATGCTTTAATTTGAAATTTAGAAATATTTCTGCTTTCTAATAATCCTCCTCCTCCACTGGGAGTTGCTGAAAAGCAGTAGATGGAAATATATGGCCCTTCTATCTCATTCTTACCAATTTTAGCATTCATCCTTACCCCAATTAGAGACAAGATCCAGAGGAATTACAGCCCAACTATCCTGGGGCTAGAATCTGCAGAGCACTTTTTTTTCCAAGAGTGCAAAACGTTTGCTGTCGCTATAGGTGTTAGAAGAGGAAAGCAACGTGGTTCGAATGATCTCTTATTGGACCAGCTGCTGTTGGTGAAACTGAGCAAGCTTTAGGGCCACAGAGGGTCTTTTCTCAGGTATGCAGCCCAGTCCGAACTGGCAATAAAAGATCATTCAAACCACTTTGTCTCCCCCTCTGTCACTGGGGATCAACACAGCAACCACATACTTTCTCTGAATAGGTGTTAACTAACAAGACAATAGCTTGTTGGAGTCCAGGTTTGGTGCATACAGCCCCCACCCACGTTTAGCATGCAGACCCTAACAAACAACCCCGAATGTACAAGAAATGTATTTCCCCACTCAGCCTCTATCCACAGGTTTAATTGTGACAAACCAAATACATAGGCAGGAAATGGTGACTCCTCGGAACTCTCTAGGCTTTTCACCTGCCTGAGGCAGGAAGGGGCAGCATATAAGTTTTAAAAATAAATAAATAAACTCTATGGTACTGGTGGATATGCATGCATGGAGGCGCTGCACACAATCTGACAGGACACAGGGGTGCACGTTAGCCCGCACAACTCCAGAAGCCTACCATGAGAGGGCTACGTGTCCGGTGGGAGTGAACAATTAATAAATGGGCAAGTGGACACTCACCTGGTGTGGGCTATCATCGCGTTTGTTTACGGTGTTCCAAGATTCAAAACTGGCTCTGTAAACTATTTTGGAACACGTTATGCATGCATCCTATATCCACACACAGTCCAGAACACCTATGCTGAGCTTTCATCTTGGTACATCAGGGTAAAAATTTGGGCATGATGGGATTGTTAATTACAAAGAAAGCATAAGAACAAATTCCCCTAGAATCGTTTCATTTGATGAAACGCATCCTTTAGAGCCCTAGAACAGAGTTTGTGTTTATACAACCAACATAAAAGTAGTACCAGGATTCTCCAGATGCTGTCACAATGAAGCCTTCAATAGTACTCAGATGTCAACATCCAACATCAAAGTCCAAGAAGGGCAGAAGTGAAATTAAAGAAAACCTTCTCAGTAAGAGTTTCATTTCTCCACAAAGACAAGTTATTAGCTCATACCCTCACAAGTTCATCTCTCTTCTCTCCTTTTCCTCCTCCCCACTTCAAGATACTTTGTCCTCAATTGGCCTGTCTATGGCTCTTAATTGACCTCTTACTTAGAATAGACTATTAAGAGAAACTTAATCAGCATAAAACAAAATAAACTTGGACGACATCTCTCCTATTAATAGGCAAATCATCATCATTGTTCAGCAGATCAAGAACTTAAAGCCCCTGGCTTGTAAACACTTTAAGAACGTTTTGTACCACTATCTAGGTCAGGGATGGGGAACCTCAGGCCCAGGGGCCAAATATGGCCCTCAGCCAGATTTTATGTAGCCCCTTTCCAGTTCCTGAATCTCAACCCACAAGTACTGAAAAACTGAGCTCATGATAAGGGCATGCACACAAGGGTAGGGGACAGATCCACAGCACAGATCCATGATCTGGGCCCTCCTTTTCGTAAATAAACCCATTAAACACTCCCACCCCCAACCTCTACGCGGCCCTTGGAGCTCATACTAATATTCATTTCATTTTTTATTTGTATCCCGCACTCTCTCGCCACAAGCGACTTGAGGCAGCTCATAACAAAATGAAACAACTCATAGCACAAAATACAACATGGTCCGCAGGACCCACAAGAGAAAAAACCACCCATGTTTAAATAACCCTAACAAATTCATATTACAGTATATCCAGTCACTCACCATTACATCACCCCACATGCCTTTCCTGCTGCCACCAGGGAAGGGGTCCTTCTCCAACCCACCCCACATCTCCCTGCTCTCACCAGGAAGCGGGGTCCTTCCACAATACAACATAAAAAATTACAATATACATTACTAAATAACCCCAACTCCTACAATCATTTTTACAATATACAACCAAACCTCCCCGCGACTCCTCCTCTCACAGAGAGTTCCTCCGACCCTCCACAAGGAGCAACTCCCCTCCTCTCACCAAGGAGGTTGACCCTGTCCACCCTAACCCACTCCCCATGGCCCCCACCCTCAAGCTACACCCCCATCATCCCCCCCAAAACAAAATAAGGTACAAAATAATAATGACAGCAAACAACAGGTCCTACAGCAAGTCTAACAGCAGCAGCGGCAGCGGCAGCAATGGTATCGGCAGGGGAGCAGCAGCAACAGAGATGGGCCACATGATAATAAATGTGGTGTCTGTCGAGCAGAGGGACCCCTGGGCGCCCCGGCCCCGCCAATGGCCGACACCCTTTGGGTGTCGCCCTTCAGGCTGGCACCCAAAGGGTCCCGCCATGGGTGTTATTACCTCTTCAATGTGGCCCCCAGGATAGAAAAGGTTCACATCCTTGTCTCCATCCAAAACTCCACTGCTAGGGTCATCCACTCAGCCTGTCACTTCGACCATGTGCAGCCTCTCCTCTCCTCTCCTCACTTCACTGGCTCCCCTGCCCCCAACGCATCCTTCACAAACTCCTAGTATTTACTTACAAAGCCCTTCAGTCTGGCTCCCTTCTACCTCTCAGCCCTTATCTCCTTACGCATTCTCTGCTCCTCCTCTGTCCCTTCGTCTCCCCTGTTCCCCTAATCACCTTCATCCCTTCTCCCTCGCTGCCCCCCATGCCTGGAACTCCCTCCTTGTCCCCTCCCTCCGCTCCATCAAATCCCTCAAAACCCACCTCTTCCTCACCGCCTTTCCCACCACTTGCTAGAACTATCCTCTCAACATTTACTGTCTGCCCTCCCCCTGACTAACTGCAACCAAGCCAAGCACATGCACCTGAGACTTCCCATCCGCTTGAACGTTTTATCCCTTGTCTCCCCCATGTCTCCCCCCCCAGCCCCGAGTCTTTTAGAGTGTAAGCCATAGGCAGGGATCGCATCCATCTCATTGTTCTGTAAAGCACCAGGTACACAGCTGGCACTATACAAGTGCTAATAATAATAATAATAATAATAATACCACAGTTAAACCCCCACACAAGTACTTGAAGGTTCATGGAATCTTTCCATTCCCCAACCATTTGCCTTCAGGATTAGTTGTGAAGGGGTTTAACTGTGGTAATATTAATTATTATGATTATAAGCACTTGTATAGCGCAAGCTGTGTACCTGGCGCTTTACAGAACAACGAGATGGATGCGGTTCCCTGCCTATGGCTTACAATCTAAAAGACTTGGAGAGGGGGACAAACCTTACTTAGGTGCGTGCATAGGTTGCTAGAAAGGATGGATTATGTATATCAGGGTAGTGTTATCAGCAAATATTTGTATTTGCAATTCTCCTCCTTCAAAATGGGAGGGCGATTAATGAGTCACCTAAGTCCATATTTGTTTTAGGTAAGACCTAGGTGAAAGATAATTTGCTGAAATGGAGTTTTAATCACACTTACCTTTAAAGATATGTTGAAGTACCACTGAAGTCAATGGGTTAAGTGTGGGTTTGAAGTGTTCTGCTAAACTAGGATACTGAAGGGGACTTGAAAGGGGTTTGGTGGTACTTTAAATATTAAAAGGTAGATAATACAACTGAAGCTTCTCAAACAAATTTAAATGGATGGATAAATATCATACACTAAAAAAAAATCTGCTAAAAAAGCTACTCACACAATTTCTCTTTCATGAGTCAGTTTGATAACTCTGTACAGGATTTGGCCCCCAAATTTGGATTGACATATGTCAAATTTCAGATGCACAAATTCTTCTTTTACATATTTGATACAAGCGTTGACAGAAATCCCGACTTGACACAAGGGGCTACTTTAATTCCTTTTTGTTCATCTAATTACATCTCCTATATATAAGCTTAGTTTTCTTGCTTTATCATCAAAGACGTTAGGCTTAGCTTCATTCGTTTCCCTCCTCACTTAAACTTTAGTGTAGTAACCCAACTGTGTAGCTAGTGTTAATATTACAAATATTTCTAAAAGTGCTCTCAAATTCTATGTTCCCAACAGAAAGTGGTACTACAACACTGCAGCCACTAGAGGTCATTTAAGGAAATGAAATTGGTAACAAGCTAAAAAGACCTTTTATCAAGAGAATAGCCCTTGTAATAACCACCTTTTGACCCATTTTACGCCACTATAACTAACTTATATCCTCTTAGCAGCATGACACCAGTTTTTTTTGCATGGTGATCAAATGTAATTTAACTGTATACAAAACCTTGTTTTCCTAGTAATACTAATACTGGTTGCAATCCAGCCCCAGCTTTCTCAGTACGTTTAAAAAAAAAAACATAACAGTAGCCTCTTCCACTTTCTTCTCCCACTTAGTCAACTTCCTTCCCTGCCTTTAAAGAGAGCTAGATTTTATACGTTTTCTGGCATGTGCAAAGTATATGTATATAAGAAAATAAGGTAAAGATTCTGAAGTTTGTTCATCTAATATGCAGGAAGAGGTTAGTGTTTAAAGGTCTTGCAGGAGCACACCCACTAGGTCTTAATCCTTAAAATAAAATCCATGCAGCTCCTTCAAAGCAACTTTGGCAAGTCAAAAATAAAGAACACTGGCAAAGAATGTGGAGAACGACACACTTATCCCTATTGTGCTTATTTTCCAAGAACGATCTGACTGCTTTCAGGGGTAGATCTGCTTAAAAGGGCAGGGGGAGGGAGATACAGCAGCACAATTTTTCTGTGGTCAATTGGTTACTCACTTAAACTACGCTGATGGGCAGCACAATCCTCTGCATCAGTACAAACAAGTCTCGTTCACTTCAATGGAACTTGCACTTACACCAGCTACTAAATGGGCTGTATTATCTTCACAGATTATTCCCATCCTGTCTCTCTCCAAACTCTGCAACATCTCCCTCTTCAACCTCATCCCTTGCTGCCTACAGCTCTCCCAGCCAGTACCTGCAGGGTTGCCTTAGTAGCTCACAAACAAGACTGCTGTAGTGAGCGCTAGCCTCCAAGACGACCACAGGAGCTTTGTACTGCCCTCACCTGTTTTCCTCCTGAGGACTGTCCCAAGATAGCAGCTGTGACAGACCCTATCCCATTGTGCTCCCCCCACCCTTTCTTGCAGATACTATTTTGACACAGAATAGTAAGGAAAAGAAGTCTGTCCCTGCCAAAAAACAACTAAACGGGTGATATTTATTTATTTATTTAAATTTCTATCCCACCCATCCTGCCACAGGCAGCTCTCCTATGAGCATTATCCTAAAAATCATATCCATGAACAAAGGAAGGGATTATTTTTACTTTTCCCAAAGCTGAAAGACTTATACCTCATGTTATAAGTTGCATCTCTGTTCTGAAAGATTAAAGCAACACAAGATTTTACAGCAGGGGTTATCAACCTTTTTCCAGTCATGAGCACAGGAGTGATGTGAGTGACTGCATAATTTGCATTAATTATTTGCATAAATATACATAGATTAAGTCTCCCCCTCTACAATTCAAAGAAAATGTAGATAATCAACCAATTAATCCCTACTCTTCTTGACATTAATGGACAGGGGACTTGGGAGCACTGGGAGTGCTCAGCAGTGTGCAAAACTGCTCCTCAAGTACCAGACTGAGAATCCGTTTTTGAACTATCCACCTGGAATGTCTGCAAAAGTGTTTTTTTTTTTAAAAAAAATATTAAAACAGTCTTTAACCAATTATAAGGAACCCAATCCAGAGAACGTTTGGCAGTCCAAACTTATACCAAGATAAAGGAGTAAACATTAAAACTAGTGGCCTACACACTTTCCAGCCACCCACTATTGTTTGGTTAACAGTTAATTTTTGGTGCAATGCTCTCAGCTGCAAAGCTCTAACACAGTTGAGGTCTTTGGCTGCTGTGCACGTTAGAATGCTCTTAAGACTTTAATGTATTTTTAAAAAAAATTATGGGGGGCACTCCTACAATGATCTACACACAGATCAGTGAGATTTCATCCCAGAGTGCAAAGGCATACAGGATGTATATCTAGAGGTGTATAAAGCCATTCGTTTGTTCACCTCTGGCAAGTATACTTTTTTGAACTGGCAAATAGATTCTTTTAAAGTCCCTCGCTTCCACATCCCCCCACCCCCTTCTTCAAGTCACAGCCTGACTAGAATGTCTTTTACGCCTGGCTAGTGATTACAATAACCCTAGCTATATCCGTTATCAATAAAGGGAGACCGATCTGTAGATGGTACAAGGGGCCTAAGCTCTAGCTGCCATCGCTGGGCTATGGTTTCACTCAATCCGCACGCTGCACAGAGGGCATCAGGTACTTGCGGGGGAAACCGTGTTTTAACAGCATCTAGCCGAGGTACCGATTCGCCCCTGCCCTCCTAGAGGAAAGTGCCCAGAAGCAGCCTGGTCGGCTAGACGCGATCCCGAGACGCTCGCTTGGCTACGGAGCCCCAGCCGGAGCGTGCCCGGTGCCGCTACCACAAACAGGACACTCTGCCCAGAACCCCTTCAGCTTCTCCCCAGCCGTAGCCGCCTCCCCAGCACTGGTGGATGTAGCTACCCAGGCTGTTGCACCTCCGCTCGGGAGCTACCGCGGGGCAACGGTGCTTCGCTGCTTCCCGCGTTCAAGGCACAAGGGATGAAGCCCAATACAGCACCGGCAGCGCCACAGCGAACGGCCACTCAGAGCCCAACCCCCGCGCCAGCCCCTCTGACTCACCCGCTGCCGGCCCAGCTTCCTGAGGCAGCGCGCTCCCAGCAAGCACCGCGCTCCGTCAAACACGCTATCTTAGCACTCTCGCGGGATCTACCTTCTCGAAGGTGACCTCATAAAGCCCCCGCCTCTCATTTGTCTATCTGACATCTCCTAAATCCCGTCGCGTAAAAGAAAATCTCGCGAGTCTTTCCCCTTGCAACGCCCTACCTCTGCCGGAAATATCGCGAGATTTTCTTTTTCACGCACTTCCCCCCTCCCCCCCCCCCGAGCACGATGCCGCGCAGGAATGTGAAAGGCTCCCGCCCGCCGCCATTTTCTTTCTTTCTTAGCAGGCAGCGAGCAGAACAGGAAGCGGCAGCGGAGCGGCCATGACGGATTACTCCACGGTGCCCCCTCCCGCTTCAGGCGCGCCCGGGGGAGGAGGTGGCGGAGGTGGAGGAGTCAACGATGCTTTTAAAGACGCGCTGCAGCGTGCTAGACAGGTGTGTATTTCGGGCACCGGCCGACGGCAAGAGAGACTGGTCCTCAGGCCTGGAGGCGCGTCCCAGCCAGGCCGCATCGGGCCTCCCCGCACTAGAGCGAACAAGGGGCACGTTCCTGTGCCGGCCCTTGAGAGCCTCGGTGCGTCTCCCGGGGGCGGCCTGAGGGGAGGCAGACGGCGGGTTTTATCGTATTTTTCCTCGGCCTGAGTGTTCGGGGAGAGCGGGGCTAAAATACCAGCGAAGCGTGGGAGAGAGGTGGGAACGTTCCCCGATACCCCGCAGGCCGCTCTGATTGATTGATCTCCCTACCCCCCCCCCCCCAAATGCATCAACGAGGGGACCATAAAATCCCCCTTTCCCCCGATAGAGGCTTGCGGGGCCGGTGCGGCTCCGGCAATACGCGGTGAGGCGGGACCAAGAGCGCCTTGTTGGGGAGAGATTCCCTGGCGTCCCCCTGCACCCACCATAAGAGGAGACGTGCGGGGGTGGGGGGCGACCTACAACCCGCCCGCAGTTGAACGGAGGTTCTTTGCTGCCCCCAAGTCACTTTGCTCCCCATGGACTATATATAAGGGAAGGTTGCCCCGCTTCTCTCCCTCTTGCCCCCCCCCAATCCCAGTGTGGCTTTGTTTTTGCTGTGCCCGTCGCGTCCTATGGTGTCTCTACTCTGCCCGAGACGCACATTGGAGGGGTCCCTTCTGCTGTCTCTCTTTATCTTCCCCTTCCCCCCCCGCAAAAAAAAACCCCGAGGAGGAGGTGGTCTCCAAGTACCTCAGATCCCCAAGCGCACAAACACAGGAGGAAGCTTCTTCAAGTTCTTTCCCAAGACTTCTATTCCTGAGGGATTGGTTTTCTGTGCATCTGTCCCCCCAAACTCCCACAATAGCAAAAACTTCCCCCATAGTCTTTGTTCTTCTCCAGTAGAGAGAAGTAAGTGGGTGAAGGATTGCCCCTAGTCTGTCTGTCTTTTCTATCTCCACCCACAAGTAGTGGTAAATAATGACTTTCCATAGTCTCCAATTCCCACACAAAGATGACTGAACGAAGAAGCTTCCTTTGCAGCTAGCCTTGATGTAAAATGCGTATCCTGTTCCTCACTGAAATGTGCATGCACTTTTTCAGTGGTTTTTTTTTTAAAACTACCTGCCAGTTTGGGGCAGTGCAGGAAAAGGAATCGGCTTTTGTGTTTGAAGGGGGAGTGCTGTACAATAAAAGGCTCATCTCTAGTTTTATTACATTACCCAAGGCACTCTTGCTTCTTAGTAACTTGTTCAGAGCTGTTAGAAAGTGTTGCGTTTATGGTGACTTCAACTGAAAGTACAGGTCTACCTTGAGTAATATGTACACTCTACCTCTATTGGAGGCTTGGTGTGTAAAATGTCAGTTTTGTCCTTTGTTTTTCTCACTCCTGAGAGAGACTTTAAAAAAAAAAAAAAAAAAAAAATACAAGCAAGCAATAGAATGTTTGAAAAGGAAGCATAAGTAAAATAACTGGAGATTAAATCTCTTGTTAGTAAATGCATTTTCCCAGAATTTAACACGCTCTGTTTCAGTGAGTGGTAAATATATTGACCTTGTGGAGAAATGTATGTTGCTTCTATTTTTAATTGCAGCAGCACTTTCTACTGCCTGTATCTGTTAAACATGAGGGCAACCAAGTATTAGGTATACAAGAAAGATGTTTTAACTCTAGTTCTTATTACAAAAACTTTCTAAAAGCAAAATTACATGTAGCAAAAGTGTGCTTAAAAGTGATTGGCAAAGAGAGTGGGGAACAAATCTTAGATAGTTTTCACTTCGTTTTATGCTGTAGAGAGCCTGAAAATCTCTCCCCTCCAGTCCCCCCACCTTGTTTTCTTCTGAAACATCTTGTAGGTCTTCCAGCAAAACCAGGAGAGACCAAGGTTTATGTTCCTAATAAGTTCAAAATAAAAAACAAGTCTATCATGTTTTGTTCTTTGTTGTTTTGTAGATTGCAGCAAAAATTGGAGGGGATTCAGGGACCTCAATGAATTCAAACGATTACGGTTATGGAGGACAAAAAAGACCTCTTGAGGATGGAGGTATGCTGTCAAATATATAAGCCTTTCGTAATGGTCTGTCCTGTTGAGTAGAGTAATCATATCAAAAAGGTTGCCAGAGTTATTTTTATCATATGTAAAGTTAAAATATACTGGGGCCATATTGTGCCATGTGTTTTTAAGAACACCTTTTCCTCATTGATTTTCATGAGGATATCTGTTTAGAAAAAACAATTTAATAATAAAGGCCTGATCCTGTAAATGCTTGAACACATTGTGCCAATGAATACAGCGTATACACTGTAGCTAAGAGTATGCACACAAGTGTCTGCAGGATCAGCACCTACTTTTTGTACTATGTAAATACATTTTGAGAAGAAAACCTATTGCCAAGGTAGGTGAAAGACTTTCTAACCATATTACATCTTATACAAGTAACGTTGTCTTTTGTTCACTGTGTTGTGGGGTTGATACATTAAATCATACTCGTATTTGAGGTGGGCATTCTTTAGGCCTCTGACTTGATAGCTAACTCATACTGTGTGGGTGCAACATATAATAAAACTATATTGTATTTCATTATAAAAGCATAGGACTTAAGAAAAAAAATCTTACCTACTAGACTTGGCTAAAGATTGTACTGATTTCAGCTGACATCATGTTTGAACCCTGATAAGGTCATACTGTAGTGACTGCTTCTGTTGCAGTTCTTTATTTACTCGTTGCAGTTTACTTGCTTGTAAAACTTACTTGTAAAGTGTAAGATGTTTACTAAAAAGACTTAATATACAGTTGGTGTGAACTTAACAGGGTTTGCTATGTTTGATATACATATGTAATTTTGACTGAATTTATGGAGAGATTTCTGAACTTCAAGGTGTGGATGTATTTTCTTCTAGGTTCCAAGTATGAGCTCTGCCATTTTTCCTTTAGGAGGCTTGTGATTCGGATGACAGAATGTAACTAAGGCTTTTGCCCAGGAGCACTTGTGTTTTTTAATAAAGTGTCTTTTTATTAATAGTGAGGTTTTTAATATACAAAAATGAGCTAATGATTCTTCAAGATGATGTATGTAATGTATTCTTTTTATTTTATGTGTAGATGGCTCTTGGACAAGTCCGAGCAGTACAGCACACTGGGAGGGAATGCCCTCTCCTTTTAAAGGCAGGAATTTTTATTTATTACCTGTGTTTAGTATGTAAACGTGAAATAAATTAGTGGAACTTTTGAAATGGATGACCCAGATATTTCTGGGATTATGTGTCTGACTTTTTGCTGCACATAATTACAGTGGTTCATCATATTCTTGAATTTGGGGTGGGAAGAAAGCATCTGAAGTAATCTCAGATCTAGGCTGTCTGACTTTCATTTATTTGGACGGTAGTGTGTAGTGGCTTTGAATCTGCTTTTTTGAAGTTTTATGCTGTGAAAATGCTTGATATTTTGGATAGGAATTTCATACCACAGTTCAGTCTGAGATTGTATTGCAATGTGATTATTGCATCTTAAATTTTGATTTTTTCAATTTAGCTTTGTGGTTGCTGTCAGATATAGTTTTTAAACTGTTATTTTCACACTGGTGGTCTTTACTTTTTTTCTGTTCCTCTTATAGAAGCATCATTAGCTTTAGCATACAGTTACTGGTACCAGAGCTAAATATTGTTGCTTGTTCTCATTAGTTAAGTTTCAATGACTGGACATCCGTAACGTGTTTCTAAAACTGTGTGCCTTATTAAAACCACTAAACAGATAAATGGAAATACCTAACTTTTTTTCCCCCAAGTATACTAACCAAGTGCTAAATATCTAAGACTTTTTTTTTTATTCAGATGACCTATACCCTGAAATTTCCCCAAAAGTGCAAAAATGTACTGGACAAGTTGCAATTTGCACAGATCGGACAGCCATTTATTTTAAAACTTTGTATTTTTCTTGACAGAAAATTAAAAATATCTTAATTTTGCAGATCAACCAGATGCTAAGAAAGTTGCTCCACCAAATGACTGTAAGTATTTCTTTGTATATAGCCTTTTTATAATTTTATACATGTTCACAACAATCAATCTCTCAATCAGTGTTTCAATCGGTAATCTTTTGGGCAATGCTTGGACTTATCAAGGACACCTCTCTCCCCCCCCCGCTCCCTCTTCTCACTAGTGAGCAAGTTGCAAAATTCACTATTTGTAGACTAGTATAGAATCATAAAATCTTAGAGTTGGAAGGAACTTGAATGGTCATCTAATACAACCCTCTGTTTGGATGCAGGATGACTATAATATCTCCAACAGATGGTTGTCCAGCCTCTTCTTTAAAAAAACCCTCTAGCAATGGAGCACCTACAGCCCCCCTAGGCAGCTTGTTCCATTGCCAAGCAGCTGTTCCTGTTGGGAGATTTTTCTTGATAACTAGCTGAAATCTACCTTCCTGTACTTTGGGCCCATTGTTCTAGTCCTGCCCTCTAGTAATGTAGAATAGTTCCTTGCCATCTTCTTGGTAGAGTTGGGGCAGTAATTTAAGATTATTTTCAGTTGACTTTAAATAAATTTCTCTTGAGAATACTAACTTAAGACACCAGTTTGTTTTTGTGACAGTTAGATTGTTACTAGAAAACTTGGGTTCATTTATGTAGTGACTTCAGCTTTCACAATATTCAACATTTCTTTGCAGCTTTTGGAAACCAGCTACCACCAATGCATCAACAACAAAGGTAAGAGCCATAACAGTTTTTTTATTGATGCACTTCTAGGAAGCAACTTCTGCATTTTAGTTTTTGCCCCAGAATTAGTCTTTGGAATACAAAATATTGGGAAAGTTTTGTGCCACCTGTTAAAAGTTGAACCAGATATTAGAAATGCATACTCTAGTACTGTCTGACTGGTTTTTGGTTTTTCCTAAGTGATTTGTCATTCTGGGTGTTTTCAAAACATGCTAACTCCAGTTTAACCACACTTGAACATTTCTTCTGCATGTTGCAGGGCTGTATTGGTGCCCTATGAAGCCCTGCAACATGCATAAGAAATGCTTAAGTGTGGTTAAACTGGGGTTAGTGTCATGTCTGAAAACACCCTGAGAGGGGTTGTTGTTAATAGTTTATTTAACGTGCCCTTAGACCATTGTCAAGACATATAAATACAACATAAAGAGGGGTTAATGATAATAGGGAAACTGAGCATAAAAAGTAATTTCTACAGAGCCAACCTCCTAGTTATGCCTAATGGATTGATCCAAGAGATCAAGGTTTCTTGGTGAGGGGAAAATTAACAAAATTCTTCTAAGAACTTTAGCATTGCACTCTCCTCAATTTTCTCTCTCCTCCCCAAAAGGTACAGAAGTATGCATAATCCAGTGTGTTTGGATCTAGAAACAGGCTGTGTCATAGTCCATATTTGTAAAGAATTAAGCATAATTCTGATACTATGTAAATAAAAAAAATATAATTGTGGAATAAATTGTTTTCATACATTCTTTTTGACAAATGAAAGTGTTGTTGGAAAAATAAGATTTAAGCATTTTTGCAAATGGGGCCCTTGTTCTGTGAGCACTTAAGAACATGTTTCAGTTTTACTACAGTCAGTCTATAGTCTGAATGTTCATGGGTTTAAAACTTACTGATTTCGGAAGCAAAAATGCACGAAGTCAGTGGAAGCAGCACAGCTTCATTAAAGCAGACAATGGGTAGAAGGTAGGCAGACTTCCTGTAGAGATGAAGAATGTAATATGGATTTGTTCGAAGTCACTTCAGTATAAGCTAATGGCTTCTGTTGTGTTTCATGTTTAGGTCTGTGATGACAGAGGAGTACAAAGTTCCTGATGGAATGGTTGGATTCAGTAAGTAATTTGAATGTAATATCAGTGTGACGGATGTCTCCTACGAATATTGCTAGTACTGATAACATTGAGGACTTGTTCTCTTATTTTCGAAGTAATCGGCAGAGGAGGAGAACAGATTTCACGCATACAGCAAGAATCTGGATGCAAAATACAGATTGCTCCTGGTAATTATAACTTTTTTTGTATACTTATTTGCTAGCAAGAAGCTTGTAATACAGTATGAAAACAAGTGATGTTCATGCTATATACTACACCATCAAAATTGAGTACATATTGAAATGCAAAATGGAGATATCTTGGGATTCTTAATTTTACAATTATGCATTAATATTTACATTGAAGTAGGTTAAAATTATATCAGAAATTGAGAATTAGAATGTCAATCTCAGACTCCTACATTTTAATCTTGCGATGTTTTATTAACGAACTACTGATTCCTTACCAGTTTGCCAGAATTAAGCATGTTCCATTTATACACTTTATAGATAGCGGTGGCCTGCCTGAGAGATCTTGCATGTTAACAGGAACACCAGAATCTGTCCAGTAAGTAAAATAAATGCCTTTATTAGATTATAAATTGTAAAATACTGTTACGTGATTCCTGTATTTTGAGGTAGGGGATGCAATCTTTCCTTTCTGATAAAGGAAACATCCACTAATTAATAGGTGGGGACTAGACCTAACTCAATAAATGTTGTTAGCTGTCCAACATAACTGTTAATATATACTGCAGTCTGTAAGTGGTTTGTCCGTAGCAGTTTGAACAAACTGCAGTTTGCGGCGGTTTGTCGCCATTGCTGTTACCTCTGAAAAAGCACCTGAAACCTTCAGCTAGTACACGTTACTCTTAGTAAGCCAGTTCATTGTAAACCTATAATACTGCTGCTTTATGATTTGTTGTTGGCCGTTCCCTGTTGGGAATCTGTTAATCTGTTCCCAGTGGTTTAATTACATTTGTACACATCTCCTTGGACAATTCTCCCCTTTTTTGAACTGTCAGCGGGTCAATTATTCCTTTTCTCTCGGACTTCGAGTGCACTTCTTCCTATTTGCTAGTGATTGGATTATACTAATTTGCTTTTGATGTCTGCTGTTGGTATTAAATAGAACAAAATATTATTGTAACTCTGGAATCCTGTCTTCCCAGAGGTGCAAAGGCCTACATTTCAGGTCACAGTTAAATACTTCAAATTTTGACCAAATAAGTTAACCTTCAGTAGGGATTAAGCTAAATGGATACAGTAGTTTCATGTTCATTAGAATGAAGTATTTTAAAGTATTAGCATTTGTAAAACATTATATATTGTTTATCGTGTTATAGCACTTTCAGCATTCATAGTGGTTTGCAATCCTTACCTAGTTTACCTTCACAACAACCCTGTGAGATGGGTCATTATTATTGCCATTTACCAGATTGGGAGCTGAGGCTGAGAGAAAGTGACTTACCCAAGGCCATGCAGAGAGTTCCTGGTTAACATAGGATTTGAACCCTGGTCTTTCAGGTCCAAGTCCACTAGGCTTCTCTGCCATATTAGATATTGGTATCAAATATGCCAGTATTAGGAAAGACTTGTTTGAGGGCATCCTTTTTAAAGCTGATAAATGTCCATTAGCTTTCTGACTTCAACAGTATGAAGGGGTAGTTGTATGAATTTAAAGTGGATGTGGAATAGTTTACTTTTTTTTTTAATGGAGCAAATCTAATCTGTTTGACTAATAATTTGTGTACTTTCATAGGTCTGCAAAGAGATTACTTGACCAGATAGTTGAAAAAGGAAGACCTACACCTGGATTTCATCATGGTGATGGACCAGGAAATGCAGTCCAAGAAATTATGATTCCAGCCAGTAAGGCAGGATTAGTTATTGGGAAAGGTGGAGAGACAATTAAGCAGCTTCAGGTACGTTAACCTGTTAAGACAAAATGTGTGAAAGTTCGCATTTGCTTGATACTTACAATTTTATGTTGTCAAATAGGAGCGTGCAGGAGTCAAAATGGTAATGATTCAAGATGGTCCACAGAACACTGGTGCTGACAAGCCTCTTAGGATCACAGGAGACCCATACAAAGTTCAAGTAAGGAGTTTTGTTTTTAAATTTTAAAATACTTTAGCCAGTTCAAGTCTTTAAATACTGAAGTCTCTCATTCTCCCGTAGCAAGCCAAGGAAATGGTGTTAGAACTAATTCGTGATCAGGGTGGTTTCAGAGAGGTTCGCAACGAGTATGGGTCAAGAATAGGAGGAAACGAAGGGATAGATGTGAGTATGGCTGATATTTTTCAGCATGCCTTTTGAGATGTCTTTAATTGGCACTCAGGTGATTAAAACCCTCCTTTCCTGAACAGTGCTGCTTCTGTCAGGCCTTCCCCAACTCTTCATCTCCCATAAACTGGTCCTTTATGCTTCTGCTTACTCTCTCATCCTTCAAGATCCCCCATCACCCTTGTAACTAAGCTAAGCAGGTTAACTTGCAGCCTCTCAGCTTTGTGACTCTTATCTGTATCCCTCTCCTTGCCTGTTCTAGTTTGAAAGCCCCTTGGGGCAGGGACCTGTCTTTAATTGCGACTCCGCTGCCAGGCACATTGCTGGGCCCTATATAAATAACAATAATGGGAATGTAGCAACCATTCTGAACTAGTAACGATGAATGTGTTTCTGGCTAGCTGGGGGGGAGAGGGTTTTGTTGTTTTTTTTAAATTATTTCAAGAAGAAACAGAAACTACTTTTCCAATTAAAATGTTATGGTCTGGATATAATTGCTCATATTGGAATGTGACCATTATACAGGGTTCTTAGGGCTATGGCGCATAAGATCTGGCAAGATGACTGCCTGAGGTGGTATTTTCATTATATAAGAGCCATTTTTATTTGGGAATACTTAAAGGTTGTTTTAAATATGCTGATTATGCATTTTCTTCAAGGTCCCAATACCACGATTTGCTGTTGGTATTGTAATTGGAAGAAATGGAGAAATGATCAAAAAGATACAGAATGATGCTGGTGTTAGGATCCAATTTAAACCAGGTAGGGTGTGCTTGTGTGTGTGTATACGTCCACTTTATTTTTTAAATAGAATCTAATGTTCTTTAAAGAATTCTTTAAAAGCTTAAATAACTCATTCTTATTCCAGATGATGGAACAACTCCAGACAGGATAGCTCAAATCACAGGACCTCCAGATAGATGTCAGCATGCTGCAGAAATTATTACGGACCTCCTTCGCAGTGTTCAGGTTGGTTAATATCTACATGTGAAAAGTCTTTGGATTGACTGGTGTTATGGCTTCCTATTTAGCCTCCTTGTATTCGGCCAGGCGTCTCCCTTCTCTTTGGTGCCTGGCTAAATGTGCTTCCCACCTGTCGTCTTGAGGGCTGTTACTCTGGTATCCCGTTTGGGAATAGGCTATGTGCATTTGACTGCCTGGAGAAGGAAACAGTGACTGATGTTTTATTCTCTTGCCACCTCTATGATTCACTCCGCACAAAATTTCAGTGCCCACATAAAGACAAATTTCTTGGTAGGACACATTCCGATCTATTGTGTATTTTTCTGCAGGATACCAACCAGAAACTTCTGGACGCAGTGTCAGTTTTTTTTAGTACAGGCATTTGTAAGCAGCGACAGGTTCCTAAAATTTTTGCCTGTAGATTAGGTTGCCCAATAGCTTCATGGAGATGGTGTGGCCTGATGAGATCTTTGGTTAGGTTTCCCAAAAGAGGACTGTTAATATAATAATCTTGGACGAGTCGTGTGTGTGTGTGTGTGTGTGTGTGTGTGTGTGTGTGTTCCTCCTTTTCCCTTTTAATATGCTTTATTGATTGTATATTTTCCTGGCATGTTTCTTACTGTTTTATTTGTACGTACTGTCGCTTGTATTTGTGTGTATGTTTATGCAATGACCATAGGGTCACATAGTTAATTAACTAACTAACTTGACTACTGGCAGCAGATCTGCCATACAGATCTGTTTTAGTGAGAATAATTTTTATTTTCCCCATAAGTCAATACTGGATTTTACCTTTTCCAAGTCCTGTTCGCTAGATAGCTCTGTATGCTCCATCTAGCTTGTTAACTTGCAAACCAATGAGAAAGTAAGCTTCACTTCCCCCCCCACCCCCCAAGTTATTTCTGTCCAGGACAGTCTCTTCCCCTGTGCGCATACACAATAGTGCAACAAATTGGAACAGGCTTGACTGCAACTCCTTTGAGGACTCTGCTATCCCTATGTGGCCTCGCCTAGAGCCCTGCGAACTGGACTGAATCCAATTTGACATGAGGGATTTGGTAGGGCTTGTTTTGGGAGCCTTCCAGCCCAAGCCCATTGGACCAGGTCAGACTCCCTGGGCAAGAAGGCCCTGCTGAATACTGTATTGTCACAGCACTCAGCAGAGGTGGGCCATGTCAGTAAGGGTGTGGGTAAGCCTTTTCCACTATCCTTCTCTAAAGTACACACACACACACACCCTGAATTAATCTCCGAGCAGTAGGGTTTGGGCCAGATTATTGCATTTGTGCAGACTCTACTCTCTTTTATTCTCTCACCTACACCACCTAGTTAAAAACTGGTCTTCCCTTCTGCTATCAAGTGGATAGTTAACATGGTGTTGTTTACTTTGAAACCACCTTACAAATCTAGCATGCCAAGGCTGAGTGTTGTGACAAACTGGAAACCGAGCATGAGCTGAAATGAGAAGAAATTTTAAAAGTTCTTATTAATCTAAACATTAAAGAAGAACCCTTTATGAAATTCTATAACCCTCAAACTATGGGTTATAGCAAATAAACGATGTCTTATGAGTAAACTAAACTATGAGTAAAACAGCGCAGTAACGGTTAATATTTTGTGCTAATTTGTGGCCTTTTCCTTTTACGTAGGCTGGTAATCCTGGTGGTCCAGGACCTGGTGGTCGAGGAAGAGGTAGAGGCCAAGGCAACTGGAACATGGGGCCACCTGGTGGATTACAAGAATTTAATTTTATTGTGCCCACTGGAAAAACTGGATTAATCATTGGCAAAGGTAATACATCTTAAACTATTTTAAAAAACCCACAGCACTTGTTTTTGTGTATGGTGTACTATGCCATATCTTTATATATTTAAAAAAACTTTGCAGAAGTCTGATTGTACGTTTAGTCTGTAACTAGATCCGTTTTGATTGATGTAGTTCAGTCTTGAGTTAACATCTTACCGTTTCACTTTGTGGAAAGAAAGTCTGTTGTAGCCAGAGTAGATCTCCGTCATTCTCCCGGGAGATCCTCCTGGATGGACAGTCAATAAAGTAGGGCAGATCCCCGCCACTACCAACAGGAGGCAGACACATCAGGTTTCTTTGGAGCCTGGCTAAGGGGATCTCACCCCTCTTCAGACTAGTTTGTTGTCTGCTTCCACACTGATCGGTGTCTCTTGAACATTGGATCCAGGCAGCTCGCTACAGGCAAGAAGGATCCCCAGTGCCATGGGAGGAGAAATTCCTTACCCTGTTCACTCCTCCTGACAGAGGGGACTTGGGGCTAACAATCCGGGCGCTCCCTCTTCCTACGGGCAAGGGATCCCTGCAGAGCGGGTATAGCCGACCCCTGAGGGGGACACCCTATTGATCCTGAGGGATCCTGAACTCGCTGGGGACTCGGGGACCTACAGCTTCTGCCATGGCACTGAGCCCGACAGCACAACCCCCCCCCCCCTCCGTGGGGAAACTCTCCCCAAGGGGTAGTGGAGCCGCTATCAGAGCCTCCCCCCCTCCTTCCCCCTCCCCCCCGAGGACGGCCCGATCTCTGGATTCTGCCCCCAAGGCCAAAGGGAAAGGGGAAGATGCCCCAGCCTAAGAGACCCTGCGTCTTGCAGGGTCTTACACTCCCCTGAATCCGCAGGATCTCCCGCAGAGGATGTCTTATCCCTCCCCTCCTCGGAGGAGGAACAGGACCCTAGAAAAAGCAGAAAGAGGAAGGGGAATAGGAGTCCCCAGGAGAGCAATGAGGAAGAGGGCGGGGGCGATCAGAATAGTCTTGCCTCAGAAAGACCATCAGGCCTCAGAGGAAGAGACAGGGTCCTACTCCCTTGAGGATGGAGAGATTGAGGAACAGGAACTAGAAACCTCCTCAGACCCGGACACTTTGCCCTGGTAGTAAAAGCCCTCCACCTCCAGCAGAAAAAGACAAGCACGCCCCTTCTGATGCATCAGAGGAGGAATGCGAATACATCCCTAGAGCATCCTCCAGAGATCGAGGGATAGTCCTAGACAAAGCCTATGAGAAAATCATAAAGAGAGTGGCAACAGCCCAACAAGCCATACAAGCTGAATAAGGCACAGCTGTCCCTATATTTCCTCTCTAAATCTAAGGAACCCCTCCTGGCTATACCCAAAGTGGATGCAGCAGCGGCATCTCTAGCCAGAAACTCAGTATTCCCTACAGAAGGGGAATGCTACCCCCGGGACCCCACAGACGGGTATTGAATCTAGCTTAAGACGAAACTTTGAAGAAATAGCCTCGGTCATCAAGATGGCCACCATCACATCCTACTTCTCCAGGGCTCTAAAGATCTGGGTCAAGCGAGCCAGAGATCCGTGAACCTCAGAAAAAATGACAAGAGTGCTGTCGTCAAGAATATAACTGGCCTACTCTCACCGCCGACTCCGCCACTGACATACTCGGATGGGCCTCCCGGGCAGCATCTTCTAACGTTGCAGCCAGACGCAGACTCTAGCTCAGGTCTTGGAAAGGGGACAACACCGCAAAGAACATGCTAGTGGGGGGTCCCTTTCAGGGGGCAAAGCTGTTTGGAGTCTGCCTCGACAAGGTATTGACAGATGCAGCTGATAAATCAAAAAAGCAGACCCTCCAGAGCATAGGAACCTGCAAAAAACGTTTTTGTCCCTTCACAACCTACCAGCCTGCTGGAAACTCAAGACGTCCCTTTTATCTGCATCAGGGCAACCAGCAAAAATACCGAAACGGGTGGAACAAACAGAAGGGAGCAGGAAACCGATCAAAGCAGCCACAAGGATCTAGACACCCTAAACCAGAAGCATGATTCGGGGGACTCCCGTCTTCAACCCCAACTGGGGGGGGGAAGACTCAGGCAGTTCTCAGCCCAATGGGAAACCACCACCTCGGATATCTGGGTATTAAGAACAGTCACAGTGGGGTACCCAATCGAGTTCTCCCACTTCCCAAGACAATCCATCTGCACCTCTCCTGTATCCAACAATGCTCAAAAACCACCAGGCCATGATAAAGGAAGTACACAGACTCAGAGACATCAGGGCAATAGAACCCGTTCCATCCCACGAAATGGGAACAGGACAGTCCCCCAAAAGTTGGGGAAACTGAGGGCTGCTCTTGACCTCAGAACGCTAAACAAAGGAGTAAAAACCTAAAACTTCAAAATGGAGACACTCCAATCCATCAGAGTGGCGATTACACAGCGCGAGTGGCTTACGTCACTCGACCTCAAAGAGGCTTATCTGCACGTACCCATCCGTCCTTCACACAGGAAGTGGCTCAGGTTCGCATACGCACAAACCCACTGACAGTATGCAGCCTGCCCTTCGGATTAGCCACGTCACCCAGGACTTTCACAAAGATCCTTATCCCACTAATCGCAAATTTAAGAAAAGGGAATCTAGATACATCCATATCTGGATGACCTTCTCATTTGATCGCCCTCGAGACAAAGCTCTAACCGACGTCTAAAGAACCATCCAATACCTGCAACAACACGGTTTCCTCATCAACTTCGAGAAGAGCCACCTCAACCCTTCACAATCACTGGAACACCTTGGGGGGTGATCCTGGACACCCTCAACCTCAAAGTATTCCTCACAGAGAAGACAGCTAGACCTATTAGCTAATAAACAGGGTAGCAACGACACAGATCTAGACTGAAGATTCTAGCCAGCCTTCTAGGCGACATGATCTCATGTCTGGGGATATTGCAATGGGCCCGATTCCACGCCAGACCCCTCCAACGGTTCCTGTGTCCATGGCAGGACCAGTTGACGCAGGGAGCGAACCCACTCATTGGAGTTCCGGAGTCAATCAAATCATCCTTCCGGTGGTGGACAAAGAGACAGAGATTCACAGAAGGGATCCCTCTCTCGGACCCAGACAGAACACCGGTGACGACAGACGCGAGCCTCTCTGGATGAGGAGCACGCTCACAGAATTCATCCACGCAGTGTCTGGCATGAATGGGAACGAAAGAACCATATAAATTGGTTGGAACTTCAAGCGATATATCTAACACTCCAGAAGCTGGCACCGACTTTGAAGAAAAAACACATGCTCGTCTATACCAACAGCACCGTGGCGTAGGCCTACATCAACCATCAAGGGGGATCACGATCGGAAGCTTGGCACCGTCAGGCCTCGGCACTGATCTGGTGGGCAGAGGGCAACCTGAAATCCCTCAGACCTATCCACGTAGCCAACAAACATGCCAACTGGTTGAGTTGTGAGACAATCAACCCAGGGGAATGAACGCTTCATCAGTCAGCATTCCAGAGGATACTTTGGCCAACCGAAGATAGACCTTTGCGTCGCCAAACGTGAAAACTCAATTCATGACTCGATTCCCAGACCGTCGGGCAGTGGCATTTGACACACTGAATGCGAATTGGCCCAAGGATCTACTCTACGCTTTTCCACCCTTCCCACTCATACACCAAACAGTGGTGAAAATCAAAAGAGAACGGGTGCAGGTCATCCTAGTAACCTCGTATTGGCCACGTCGCCCATGGTTCACAGACATCCTGGAACTTTCTGGACATCCCCCGTTCAGCCTCCCAGACAGTAGACCTGCTTCAACAGGGGCCTTATCAACCATGCCAACCTAGGGAATTTGAAACTAACTGCGTGGCTCTTGAAAGGGGGGCCTTTAAAAAGTTAGGGTATTCCCACCAAGTTCTGAACACCCTGATGCAATCCAGGCGTCCCGCTACCAAGAGAATATACCAAAGTACCTGGGTCCTCTTGGCAAGGTGGTACGGGGAAGCTTCTATCAGGGTAATACTAGAGTTTTTACAGAAGGGTCTAGATAGGGGTCTAAAACCCAACACTCTACAAAGACAGGTTGGCTGCCTTAAATAGCGTACTTTATACCACCAAGGGTTATGGTATCTCTAGACATCCTCGTATCGTGAGGTTCCTCAGAGCATCCAGAGTTATTTCCCCTTCAGTAGTTCACTGGTTTCCCTCCTGGGACCTGAACCTAGCTCTCAGCCCTAACCTCGGTTCCCTTCGAACCCCTTAGGGAGGTCTCTCTTGATTACCTTTCTTTTAAAGTGGCCTTCCTTATAGGAATTACATCAGCTTGTAGAGTTTCGGAACTAGGAGCTCTGTCTATAGACCCAAGCCTATGCTTGTTGAAATCTTCGGTGATCCTTAGACTAGATCCCGCTTTTTGCCCGAAAGTGGATACTCGTTTTCACAGAGAACAGGAGGTGAATCTCCCGTCCTTTTGTCCCAACCCTTCCCATCCTCAGGAGAGGGTGTGGCACACTCTGGATGTCACTAGGGCCGTCCATTTATATATAACGCTCGTCTTCCTTCAGAAAGACCTCAGCCCTATTCGTTAACTATGGTGTCTAGAGAAGGGGCCTAAAGGCTTCAAAATCAAATATTGCTAAATGGATATCTCTATGCATCGTAGAGGCCTACAAGACACGAGGAAAAACCCCTCCTCAAGGAATCTTCGCTCATTCCCTTAGAGGGGCAGCCACTTCTCAAGCCTTTAAGAATTCGGCTTTTTATGGGGAAACTTGTAGAGCAGCTACATGGGCCTCAGTACACTCATTTACTAGGCACTATAAGTTTTCTCTCTTGGAATCAGCGGAAGCTGCTTTTGGAAGAAGGGTCCTACAGGCTGTATTATAGAGGCACCTCAGGGAGTTACTCTCCCATCCTTCCCTCCCACAGAGGTTTTTTTCTGGGACACTGCTATGGTACATCCCTACTTTACTGACTGGCCATCCAGGAGGATCTCTTGGGAGAAAGGAAAATTGGGTCCTTACCTGCTGAATTTTCCTTTTACAGGAGTTTCTCCTGGATAGCCTGACCCACCTGGAGTAAGGAGTAACTCTGAGGTGCTTGAGGTTCATCCGTATGGATCTAGTTAGTTTTCTATTTGGAATTTTGAAAATTTCTTAGTTTTATCCAGTGGAGTTAGAAACGTTAACCCCTCCTAGGTTCTTGTGAGTTAGTATTCCGGGGAAGAAAAGAAGGTGTACTCTCCAAAACACGGTGGACAGTGTGACCGAGAGCTGAGAACTAGCTGGAGTCTGAAGAGGGGTGAGATCCCCTTAGCCAGGCTCCAAAGAAACTTGATGTGTCTGCCTCCTATTGGTAGTGGCGGGGATCTACCCTACTTTACTGACTGGCCATCCAGGAGGATCTCCCGTAGAAGGAAAATTCAGCAGGTAAGGACCCAATTTTCCTTTTCAAAATCTAAGATACTTAGCCTGAATCTTTTAAATTAAATGTCGCTTAAATAAAATCTGGTGGATTCCATCCATTGTAATCGTAATTGAGCTGTTCAGTGGTACGTTAATTCAGGCATTGCTCATCACACGACTTGTAATTTTTCAAAAGCAATTGCCTTATTTCCCAGTGAAGGTTTGGTATCACAACAGTTGCGTTTAGACTTTATTACCTTTGAACAAAGGGGTTTCTACTGCACTTCAGGGGAACTTAATAAGGTGTAAACAAACAAGACGATAGCCTTCTGGAGTCCATGTTCTATCTATGAAGCCCCCCACTCACCTGTTTAGCTTGTACAGCCTCCATCCACATGTTTAGCACAACAAACCTAATGCATATGTAGGTGTGCCGCATAATCCACCGCATAATCAAGTCAAATATTTATTATTAAGCGTAGCCATAGGCCATTGCGTAAATCATACAAAACAAACCTACAATACTGCAAAACCAATTTATAGGTAACCTACCTGCCCAAACTTCAAGAAAAATACATAAAAACAAATGGTAAGTAGAAAATAAAAATAAAATACAAGAGATAAAATAATAACTTCAAAAAATATCACTCAGTAACATCGGTACACTTAAACTCCAAGAAATTCTGCCGTACCTGGAAAGCCTGTGTCCAGTAAATAGCCACCATTTTAGTAATGTCATGGTCTGTATCTTGAAGGGCCAGCGACATCAACTCGTATTCCCCCCCTCCCTGGGAATTGATCCAGCACTTTCCTCCTTATGCCATCATATAGCCTACAGGCAATCAAAATGTGTTGGGTAGACTCAGCAGTGATATTACCAAAAGGACCCAATCTGTCTCCATGAGGGACTCCTCTCTTCTTCCCCCCCCCCGCCTTCCCTCAGGCATTTTAGGTGGAAGGGCATTAAACCTTGCTGCCATGAATAAATATTTTCCTCTTGGGGGCATAGCTGTCACTAAAAATGCTGCTGACTCCCCGCTGTTCGGAGCCCAATGGAAGTAATCCTTCATATGCTGGGTATTTCTTACAGTGGCCACTTTGTTTTGCCAGACAATATCCTTTGCTCTTGTAATAATCACTGAGTGCATAGGGTCTCTTTTCCTCTGAGAGCCCCAACCTATCCAGAAAGCTTTCCACCTCCTGCTGCCATCTCTCCACCGCATAATTGATAGGATGTGGATGCACGTTAGCCTGCTATAGCAACTTAATCAACGGAATGCAGACATGTGGATGCCCGTTAGTCTGTGTTCGCCCACATGGTGGGCTCCGTGACCCCACTGGGAATAGGAGCTGTGTGTCGGGTGGATGGCGGCCATTTGGCTGGCAGAGACAAACACCTAAAAGCAGCTGGACACCCACCTGGTGTGGGCTGCTATCTCGTTCGTTAAAACCCATAGGTATCTATAACGGAATTGTAGTGTGCTTGGGAGTTGTAATAATCATGAAGCGCAACTGGAATAATAAAAAACAAAAATCCGAATTAGCGAAGTTTGTATAAGTGGGCTTCTAGTGTTGTATCTGAGCTTGTGGGATGTTATGAGGGTTGAAGTATTATAAAAAGTTTGTGCACAGCTATCTATGAGGCATGCACTCTGATTTATTATTACTGCTGTCTTTATTGGCAGGGGTCTTTAAGTTGGTACATACCTCTTCTGTAGATCATCTTCAGACTAGGAATACAAGTTTAATTCAATGGGCATCTCATTTCGAGTTGTTACTAATTCTACAAGTAATAATTAACAGAAAAAAATATAAGAAATTAGATTGTTAAACTTCTCAATTTTCCTCCAGGCTTTCAGTGAGGGAGATGGGTGGGGGGTTGGGTTAGGGAGGGAGGTTTTTGAACTCTGCCTTTGTGTGTTTTTTATACTGTTTTTTATTTATATGTAATGTGTGTGTATGTATGTATATTATATGTAGTTTATTATTTGTGAGTTGTAAGTCCTCCCGAGCTGCTGCTGGCAGGGGGCTGTGAGTTAAAAATACAGTGAAATAGCTAAATAAATGTACACATTCAATTGCATTTTAAGAAGTTACCCTGAAAATGTCTTAATTCTTCAAACATTTTGTACAATAGTCTGCAATTTATAATAGCTGCCGTTATCAACTCGAATGGAGCACCTCTTGTTTTCTTGTAAATGCATTTGTTCTGATTTGCACCTTATTTCTTACTGTCAATCTTACGTTGTATGGTTCTTTATCATATTCAATTTCTAATCTAACTTCAGGTGGTGAAACTATAAAAAGTATAAGCCAGCAGTCTGGTGCTAGAATAGAACTTCAGAGAAATCCTCCACCAAATGCAGATCCCAATATGAAACTGTTTACTATTCGCGGGACACCGCAGCAGATTGATTATGCGCGGCAGCTTATAGAAGAAAAGATTGGGGTGAGTATGCCAAAAGGCATTTCTAATTGCTCTAAGATCCTTATCTTTAAGCAAGATACCATTAATGACGTGCAGGAAATGAAAATGAATGCCTCATTCTCCTCAGTTCTGGGTAGTTTGTTCAAGGTACTGTCTGGTATGATAGTAACAATGTTTTACAAGTGCTGATTTAACTAAAACCAAAATGTAGCAATCTTATAAATGAATTCTTGATGATTTAGCTGGAATGAAGAGAGGAAAAAATCTGTTCAGGAAGCTAAAGCTGATTCAACAAAAATTTCTGTCTAGTGTTACACGAGCGGTGGTCAAACAATGGTCTAAAAACATATAAGCCATAAAAATCCATTTGATGCACAACAGAATTAGATAAGGGAACTGGGGCTCTTACCTGTGTGTCCCTGGTCTGCTCGGGCTAGGCCAGTCCAGCTCTTGGGTGACACTGCACTTGGCCAGCAGGAGGCAAGAATAAAAAAAACTGACTGCGCATGTGCGGGGTCACCCCCGTGCGCAACTCAGTTGTAGTACAGCCAACGATCTGCAATGCACTCGAAACAGCTAATGCACACACAGAATCTGCTGCACTGTAGGTAGACCCTTCCCGCTGTCGGGAGGGCCACTGGACTGGCCTAGCCTGAGCAGAACAGGGACTCACAGGTAAGAGCCCCAGTTCCCTTTTCTGCTCTGGGCTGCGGCCAGTCCAGCTCTTGGGATGTACCCAAGCGGTACCATGAAGTAAGAAGGGAGACAGCGGCACTATGGCAGAAGAGCCTGCAGGACACGTCTGCCGATTGGAACGAGTTCAATTTGTAGTGCCTCGTGAAGGTGTGTAGGGAGGCCCAAGTGGCGGCCCTGCACACCACCTCGTAAGGAGCGAAGGCAGCCGATGTGACCGCTCCGCGGGTGGAGTGTGGCCAGATAGATTGGGGAGGGACTTTCCCTTTTGCCTTATAGGCCTCTGTGATGCAGACCACCACCCACCTGGATATGATGGTCTTTGAGGCCTTGGATCCCTTCGACCCCGGGTGAATGTTGACGAAAAGGGCCAAAGAGGATCGGAAAGTGACCGTGCGCTTTAAGTAAATGCGCAGAGCTTGCCTGACATCTAGGGAATGCCATTCCTTTTCTCTGGGATGGGCTGCGGGCAGAAGGAGGGGAGGCTAATCTCCTGGCTTCTGTGGAACAGGGAGTTGACCTTCGGTAGGAAGGCCTGGTCCAATCGGAGCACCACCGAGTATCTATTGAACTGGCAGAACCCACTCTCTATGGAGAGCGCCCCCAGTTCTGACATCCGTCGTGCGGATGTAATGGCGACAAGGAAGGCGACCTTAATGGACAAGAAGAATAGTGAAACCCTCTTGAGGGGTTCAAAGGGTGGGGCGTGGAGCGTCCCAAGGACTAGGTTGAGGCTCCAGGATGGGAACCTGTGTACAACTGGAGGGGAAATGGCCCTGGCTCCCCTTATGAACCTGCGAATCAAGGGGTGACCTGCTACCTTGAACCCCTTGGCTGGGAGGAACACGGAATCGAGGGTGGAGACTTGCCTGACGAGGGTATTGGGCTTAAGGCCGCTGTTTAGACCCTCCTGCAGGAACTCCAGGATTTGGGGGATTCGAGCCCTGTTTGGGTCGAGTGTCTTCTTTTGACACCATCCCTTGAAGGCCTTCCACGTGGATTGATAGATTTGGCGCATGGAGGACCTTCTGGAGGCTAGTAGAGTGTTCATTAGGGCCTCCGAGAAACTCTGTTCCCTCAGCGCTGCGCGTTCAATGTCCATGCAGCTAGCTTCAGGTGGGCCAAATCCTCGAAGTGGAAGGGGCCCTGTGTCAAGAGATTCGGAGTTTGTGGAAGGAACAGGGGAGATGATACTGCGAGCTCCACTATGTTGGAGAACCACGGCCTTCTTGGCCAGAATGGGGCCACTAAGATGAGGAGTGCTCTCTCTGTCCTGGCTTTCGCTAGGGCCCGCCCTATCAGGGGAAATGAGGGGAAGGCATATAGGAGCGTTCTGGGCCAGGGGGAGTTGAGGGCGTCTACCCCCTAAGCGCCCTGGGTCCTTGTCCGGGAGAAAAACAGTGGGGCCTTCGCGTTCTTCGGTGATGCCGAACAGGTCCAATTGAGGGGACCCTAGCCGCGAGTATATCCGGTTGAAGGCTTGTGGGCATAGGGACCACTCCCCCAGATCGAGGTGTTGTCTGCTGAGCCAGTCCCCCTCCGTGTTGTCCTCTCCTCTGATGTGTAGAGCCTTGAGCGATAGTAGATGGTGCTCCGCCCAGGTGAGGAGAGTGCAGGCCTCCACGTGCAGTATCTTGCTTCCCGATCCGCCCTTGGTTGTTCACGTATGCCTTTGTTGTCGTGTTGTCCGTGAACACAAGGATGTGGGAGTTCTGTGCGTGTGGGAAGCTTAGCAGGGCGAGTCTGATGGTCCTGAGCTCAAGAAGGCTGATGCTGCTGGCTGCTTCCCTCGCTGACCATGTCCCCTGGGCCGTCAGGGCTTTGGAGTGGGCTCCCCATCCGGTCAGGCGTGCATCCATTGTGACCGTGATCCTCTCGGGCTCGAAGAGGGGTGATCCGGGGTGGAACGGTTTGTCTGTGAGCCACCAACGCATGCTCTGTGCTAAGGTGCGTGGGACCCTTATGATGAAGGGATTGCTGCCTGCGATGAGGTGGGTCTGCCATGGCCTGAGGAGGCGTTGGAGTGGGCGAAGGTGGAAGCGAGCCCATGTTACTTGCTGGATGCAGGAAACGAGACAGAGGAGGGCTGCCAGGGTTTTTAGTCAGAGACTTGTGTTGGTGTTGAGCGAGAGCACACCCTTTCTGATCTTCTCCTGCCGTTGGGGGGTGATGAAGACCCTGTCTCTTCCTGTGTTAAGAATGACGCCTAAGTGTTCTATTCGTCGTGATGGGATCAGGTGGCTCTTCTGGTTGTTGATCAGAAAACCGTGCTTGGTCAGGTATGTAATCGTCGTCTGGACATCCCTCACTGCCTTCTCCCTGGAGGAGGAGCGGATGAGGTCAGCCAGGTATGGGTGCACGTGGACTCCTTGTAGACGGAGGTTCGCTATCAGCAGCACCAGGACTTTGGTGAAGGTGCGTGGAGCTGAGGCCAGGCCAAACGGAAGGGCCGTGTACTGCTAGTGACCCCCGTTGTAAGCGAATCTGAGCCACTTCTGGTGGTTGGTGATGATCGGGACGTGAAGGTAGGCTTCCCTTAGGTCGAGAGAGGCCATCCAGTCGCCCTTCGAGATTGCTTGGCAAATTGTCTTGAAGGTCTCCATGCGGAACCTCCTCTTTTTTATGTGCCTGTTTAGGCGTTTGAGGTCCAGCACGGCTCTCCATTTGCCCGACTTTTTGGGTACGAGGAATAGTATGGAGTTAGAGCCCTTGCCCCCGCTAATCTGGTGGCACTGGTTCTATGGCCCCGATGGAGTGCAAGCGGTGAATCTCTTGGAGCATGGCCTGGTGTTTCTGTGGTCTGGTCGAGACGGGAGGGGAGGAACTTGCTTGGAGGCAGGGAGGAAAGCTCTATTGAGTATCTGTGAGCTATGCACTCCCTTACCCACGCATCGGAGACTGAAGCTTCCCAGACTGGAGAGAAATCCAGTAGTCTGCCTCCGATGCGAGTGGGATGGTCATTCTTGTTTTCTCTGGTTGGGGCCCCCTTGTTGCCTGTTGCGAGAGGGTGTTTGGTACCTCTTCCTCCCTTGCCAGGCAGGCTTGCTCTTGGGCTGCTGTCTGTGGAAGGAGCCTTTTGAATTCCCTCTTCCGAGCCCCGCCGAGTCTCCTGTGAAGCATGCTTGATGAAAGGAGGGCTTCTTGTTGCCCACCTGCTGGAGAGTCGTGCGCTTCTCCTTGCAGGTGTGGTTCTCCAAAATCTTTTCTAGGTACGTGCCGAAGAGCTTTTGGCCAGTGTAGGGGCTGTCGACCAGGAGATTCTTTGCTGTGTGGTCCCCGCCCCAGGAGCAAAGCCAGAGACGTCTGCAGGCAGCTACTTCTGAAGCTGCTGCTCTGGCGGAGGCTTTTAGTGCGTCGGTGGATGCATCAGCGATGTAAGCTATTCTCAACATAATGCGCGATGTGAGGTCTGTAGCTCTCTTCTCAGTGATGTCCTTGTTCTGGACTTCTTGGAACCAAGAGATGAGGGCTCGTGCGACATACGTGGTAGCTGTGTTCATTCTCAGAGCTGCTGTTGACGCTTCGAATCCCCTGCGGAGAGCACCTTCGATGGCCTTATCCGTGGGGTCCTTGGGGTAAAGGTCTCCTTCAGTCGGGAAGAGATTCTGCCAAGCTAAGGAGGCTGTTTCTGCATCCACCTTGGGTTGGTACAGGAGGACTCCCCTACGTTGTGAGAAATCGTATAGCTGCTGCTTGGGGAGCCTGTATGAGCGGGTAGGTTGTTTCCACTCATTGAGGACTAGCTTCTCGAAAGCTTTGTCAAGGGGCAGACCCTTATCTGGTTTGTGAACCGTGAGGATATGGGTCCTGGAGTCTTGTTCGTCGTCTGACTCTGAAGGGTGGTCCTTTGTGGCCCTTTCCTTGAGCTGGAGCGTGCGCATGACATGCTTCTTCAGCTCGTCCCAGTGCTGTACTGGGAATTCCCTCCCGTGGTCGGCTACGGGTAGAGGATCGTGGCTTTGGGTCTGGGACCCCTCCCCCTCGGAGTCCCCCAGTTCTCCCTCCTCCTCTGAGTGGGAGATGTCATTGTCCCGCTCCTGCAAATCCCTGGGACTGGGGAGGGGTTCTTGGGAAGAGGAGGAGGCCTCTCCTTCTGATTCATCCCCCAGTGTCATGAGCCTTGTGACCCTAGCCGCAGCTGCCCTCTTGCCCTTGGGCTGAGAGCGCTTGGCTGGGGGTGAACTCTCGGTTCCCCGGGCACGTTTGCCCCCCTCCGAGGGGGGAGGTTTCTCTAGTTTGTCGAGGCGGGCCATGATGTTGGAAAGGGCTTGAGCAATTGTGCTCATGGCCTGGTTGTTGATGGGGCGGGGGGTCAAGGGGTCTTTGGCTGGGGCTGTCTTGGGGGAATGGCCTTCCTTAGTCAGGGTGAGAGGTGGCAAATCCCCTGAATTCCCGAGCGGGGTGTCCTTCGCCCCTTTGTCCCCCTCTGGGGCTGCTTTCTTCTTTTGCCCCCCCATCCCTGTACCTGAGACCCCGCGGTGTCCAAGGTCGGTCCGGGCAGCTGCTGCAGTGAGTGAAGGGCAGCGAGGGAGGAGGCCGGTGCGGCGTGGGATGCCGGACCCCCCGGAGGATGGCTGCAGCAGTTGGCCTGGCGGTGGCGGATCCAGGCCAATGGCGCGGGGCGGCTTGCCGATGTGGCCGGGTGTTGCGGCGGAGGGGCTGCTTGTGCGGCCCCTGTAAGGCGGCTAGTGCAGTGGTGTGCAGCTGAAGCCATGTGGCCAAGATGGTGGCCGGGTGTTCCGCTTCGTGGGGGGAGGGTCCGCTCCCGCGCGGAGCCGCTGGAGCCTTAGGTCCTGGGACGGGTCGCAGGACCAGCGGCTGGGATGGGGAAGGGAGATTGCCCGCGTGGACAGGTAGGCCTGGGCAGAGCGCAGGATCCTGCTTTGAGTTTGGCTGCTCCGTTGCCTCTCTCCCGGGGGCTGGAGTCCTGTGCCCCGTATCTCCCTTCCTTTGATTTTGTTTTCTTTCTTTCCTTCTTTTTTCTTCTTTAGAAGCTCTGCTCTCCTGAGCAGAGTGAAACTGCTCCTGCCAGCATGGCGGCAGGAAGGAAACTGGGTTGCACACGGGGGTGACCCCGTGCATGCGCAGTCAGTTTTTTTGATTCCTGCCTCCTGCTGGCCAAGCGCAGTGTCACCCAAGAGCTGGACTGGCCGCAGCCCAGAGCAGAATTAACCTTTAAAACTAAAGTTTAAATGTTCCTAAATAATCAGCATGAGTATTGTGAGAGGAAGTCCGTGAGAACCGAGTAATGAGAATAAAGCATTGGAGTGGTGGGAGGAAAAGACTTTCTTAATCAATCCTTAGAAGGAAAGGCTTAGAGAGCACTTAGTCCACATCTTTTAGCTGAATGTTGGTTAGGATTCAAACTTCGCTCACAGTGACTGAAAGTCTGAGGGTGTGACTTGCCTTTGCCACTTCTCTCCTCTTATAGGGTCCTGTAAATCCTTTGGGTCCACCAGTTCCCCATGGGCCACATGGTGGTGTTCCTGGCCCACATGGACCTCCTGGCCCACCAGGCCCTGCTCCAATGGGACCATACAATCCTGCTCCATATACTCCTGGGCCCCCTGTTCCTGCACCTCAGTAAGTAGCACTACAGTCCTTTTTTAAACTTTTTTGGGGCTTAAGTAAAAAGATGGATACGTTCCCATGCAGTGGGGGATTTTATGAATATATGATACTTTATCTTATAGTGGCCCTCCAGCCCCATATGCTCCACAAGGGTGGGGAAATGCTTATCCGCACTGGCAGCCACCAAATCCACCAGATCCAGGTAAGAAAAATGCATCTTATTTTTAGTAAAGCATGTTTCCTTGGACACATTTTCAACATGAATTTGTGTGTGCTTGCTGTTTTAAACACTTTGAAAAAGCTGCTGCTTGTTGGGAATTTCCTTTGCTGATCACCAGTGCACTACTTTATGACAAGGTTGTGAACTTTTGAAATGTAATACAAGATGTAGTTTCCTTATTCTTATTCTTATGATGAACTTCGGGAATTTATCCTCCTCTGCATTTTCCTGGATAATAGATTCTCAAAATTAATAATAAATAATATTTTATATTTTATATAGCGCTCCTCTGCCAGATGGTGCCCAGAGCACTTTAAAACATTTAATAGCATAAAACATAACTTTAAAGACATATAAAATCCGTTTAGAACAATTGGTGGGAAAAGTACATGAAAGGGAGGGTGGGGGTGAACCAGCAGTGGATCCTCCAAAAGCACCTGAAGAATAAGGTTTTTTTTTTCAGGTGGTTTTTGAAGGTGAGGGAGGAATTAAGGGTGTTAACAAACAGGATGTTAACCTACGGTAGCCCACATCAGGTGGATGTCCACCTGTCCGGCGCGCCCCCCCCTCGGACCCACAACCCCACTCTCAGCGGGGTTTTGGAGAACGTAGAGACGGCCATTTAGGCTAATGCGGACTCATGCACGCCCATGTCTGTCCCATCAATTGCATCACGTGGAGCACCTCTACACACAGAGGTCTATCAGCAGCATAGAGTCACGGGTGGAAATCCTAGAACATCCATGGAGTGACTGTTTCCTGCCCCTCTCTTATGCTTTCATTGGCTCTACAAGTGGGACTGCCCGTGTGCACATGAAATACACCTAGGGGCTGCCCATTTATTAGGTTGGACATGCTAAATTGCATGTGGGGGCTACATCAACCGAACTCTGTTGATAGCAGGCTCTCATCTTTAACACACTTAAGACATACATTGGGGGGGCAACTTCCACACTGAGGGATTCATCACAGCAAAGCTTCTTTATTTTGTTTATATTTTTAAAAGAAAAGAAAAAAATTCCTGTGTGCAATTTTTTTATGCTGAATACCCTGCTCTTCTCTTGTTTCTCTTATGCCCTTTAACAAATTGGTGTTAGATGTATCTACACACATACAATATAGATATATTTAACCAGTGCTCTTTGTGGTAGTCTCTTTTGACTAAATAGTGTTGAGTCAGATGAGTATATACCCTTTATTTGCTCCAGAATTCCCACCTTGTTACTTCTTTGCTGTGTAAAGGTTTGCCATTCTTCAAGAGAATTTGTAGAATGGAGCTAAGTGGCTGCTGGGCACTATCTCTGTGTTAGCTGCTGCTTTAAGCTTCTGAGCCAGAGCAACTGCAAAGAAAACAGTGGTTTGGCATGCTGGGAGCACTTCCAACATGAAGAACCTCAGGTGATAAGTTAAGAACTGCTTGGGGCTTATGAGCTGCAGTCTGAATATTGCTGACATAAAAGCTTTTGCCTTTTTTATTATAATCATGGCATAGTATTTCCGCCTTCACTTCCATTAATTCACACCAGTGATATTTTAAAACAGTCACATTTTTAAATATGATCATTCAAAGTTTACTTACCTTTGGACCTAAAGTTGAGTTTATCCTTTTGATGTGAAAAATTTTGAAGCCATGGGGGGTGAGGGAACTAATTTTTTCCAGGAAAGAAAACAGAAATTTTGGGGAAACTGAAATAGATGCAATACTTAATTTCTAATCTAAACTTACTACTTTAAGAACATGAAATGTATTATGTGTAACTTAGCCCACAAAGTTGTAATGTTCGGTATATTTATGAAATTTTAAAAGTATAAATGCCTTAATTTTTATTTAAATAATAATTACCCTTGGGTACCTAAGCATATCTTAGTTTTTGCCAGTTCATGAGAAGTAGGAAAAAAATAAAAGTTGAAAATAGAAACAATCAACATTGTAGTAAACAAAAGGAAGTCTCCTCCATACAGTAATCGTTCTCCAGAAATAGAAGAAAGTCCTATTTTTAGAATAAAGCCCATAAAATACATCCCTCTAAGGTTGGAGACAAATGTTTGCCACATGAAACCAATATGTCATTTAAACAATGAAATATGTCCTTGAAAATACTAGCATCACAAGTTTCTTGGTCTAATCAGACAGTTCCTGAAATACCAGTAGTTTCTGATTCTGAACCTTCATTTTTATGGACTGCAGAAAACTAAAGGTTTGCATGGATTGAAATAGACTTCTCTACACTTTCACATGTTTATTTCTTGATTTGGTGTGTTAGAAATCCATTTTGAGGGAGTAAATGGCAAATAACAAAATATTTTAAAAGCTTATCTTTAAAAGCGTTCATCATTGTAAAAAATATTTCTTGAAGTTTTTTCAAGCTTCCTCAAAATTTCCATTGGAAAAAAGTCTTCGGGAACTTGCCTAAGTTTTTCCAGTTTTTTTCTGGTCTGTCTCATACCTGTGAATAATACATAGCCATGATTATGTAGCTCACTTCTTAAAAATCCCAAACAAGTTTTGTGATTTACTTTGAAGTGAAATATGAAGAAACTTATAGCTTTGATTTTGGTGTGTGTGTGTGTGTGTGTGTGTGTGTGTGTTTATTTATTTCTGATTGGGAATGGTCTGTGTTCTTTCAGGGCTGCAAAGCCCGTCACCAGACCAGTCAGTCAGTTGACTACCTATTATTCAACTGCAGTCAGATATTCAGTGAAGCGAGAATGATCTTGTGTTGATGATGACCTGTCTTTATTTATTGCACCATTGTCAGAGACCCACACTTACTGCACCAAAACATCTACATTCTGCAAATAAGGAAGCCAAATTCTGCACGTTCATTGCAAGCAGAATAAACCTGCATAATTCTAAACTTATATAAACAGATTTTTGCTTTTTAGCACTCAGTAGCCCAGCAGAAAACACCATCCCAGCAGCACAGGCCAAAGACCTTACCCATAAGCAAAAAAACCACCTCAAACCCCCAGCAGCAAATGTGCTCCAAGCCAAAATGTTATGTCCCCCAAAACCAGTGAAAGTCAACAGCCCCCTTCTCCCCCCAAAATAACCCAAGCGTACCAACTGCAGGCACAAACCCAGATATCCGCTTTCCTTCCCAAATTAATTCAGGACCCCCCTGAGACTCCACAGATATTTTTTTTTAATTTTTTTTTTTGGTGGCATTTTCAGTATTGTCTTAAGGTGCATATATGAGGAATTGGGAAATAACATTAACAGTCTGGTTCATAAAACATGGAAAACGTAAATTTGGAATCTGTTTTCTCTTTGCAGCAGTCATTCTTCTTTTTTTGCTTTTTCAAATCACGTGAGATCTATCTTTCAGATAAATGAATTAAGACAATATATTACTGTGTTCCTTTTCCTAAATTGAAAATGGGCCCTGTGTATTTCAGAACAAGTGCCTGAAGTTCACAAATGTATATTTTATTGTAGTTTATTACATTTACTACAATAAATGTAATAAACTAGTGTTTCAGCGTTTCAGCTGTGATAGGTAATGAACAAAAATGGTGAGTAGGGATGTGTGTGTAACATGAATCGCGTGTGAATCTATAGAGATTATCTAATGGGAGACACTAGATACTGGTCAAAACCATATTCATGACTAACTTATAGTAAGTAATATTATGTGAATATACATAATGTGGTGGTAAACTTTCAATATGGACTTGTTAAAGCATGTTTCTAATTTTGAGGGACTTTCAGAAACAGGTCCCTGTCCAGTGGGTTTAAAATCTAGGATTGCCAAGGTTGCGGGGAACATACAGGAAAAGACACGTGCCCATTCCTGTTTTACAGATAGGGAAGTGGGACTGAGAAGTTGAGATTTGCCCCAGACCACCCAGTGAGTTCATTGGCTAGGGTGAGATTCAGTCCCTGTTCCAAGTCCAGCACCTACCCATGACACCACACTGGCTCTCAATACCAATGTGATTCTCACAATACCTCAAGATACCATCCCGATTTACTGAGTTTCCGCTTACCATTTACTGCATGCTGTTCATTTACCACTTAACTGTATTACTTCCAGGATTGTTGGTTTCGCATTTCCGAACCAATCACTATGTGGATAGCCTACCCTTAACCTCCAATTCATGTCCTCCAATCAGGATTGTTCTGTGTTCCCTTTGCTTTGACTCGTCTGCAACTGGATTGCGGATTATTATTATTATTACAAGCATTTGTATAGCGCCAGCAGTGTACCTGGCGCTTTACATAGCAATGAGAAAGACACGGTCCCTGCCTATGGCTTACAGTCTTAGTAAAGGAAACTGTACCAACCAATGAGTGACAAAGTACAAGGGAAAATAGAGTGTAAGAAATGTGGTATTGCACCACTATTACTACTTGGGCTTTGAAATGGACACTAAGCAATAAACTGGAAGCAGAAAGTCAATAAATCGAGGAACAAAAGGTTGAAACATACCGAGTACAGAGAGGTTCTTGATTCGATCAAGATGGTATTGGTAACTGGAATTTTGACCAAATTTCCTGTTTTGACAAGATCTCGTTCCCTAGTTGCAGTTAATATTGTGTAATAATCCTTAAAGTTTTTTCTTAGGATTGGTCAGCGCATGGGATTAAAGATGATTTTAAACCATTTTTGCTCCCCTCTATGAGACGTGCTGGTTGTCACTAAGTTAGTCAACACTGTTGTATGTTTTATTCCCTTACTATTTTTGTCAGAGTTCTTTGTCCTTGCCTATGTATAGTTCTGTCTTGAGTTGTTTTATAATAATAACCTTTATTTTTATATAGCGCCTCCCTTGCCATGGCACTCCCAAGTGCTTTACATATAACTTTAATCCTCGTGACAACCCCGTGTGGTAAAGTTAGACTGGGAGAATATTGTGACTGGCCCAAGGTCACCCAGTGCGTTTGTGTCTAAGCGAGACTTGAACTAGGGTCCAGATTGCAGAGAAAGGGCCACAGCCTAAAACCAGACTGAAATGGATCTAGGAATTCAGTAGTATTGAGATGCATCTGCAGCTGTTGGGTAACAACCCGTTCAATAACTTGCCCAAAAAAGGAGAGGTTAGAGATGGGGTGATAGCTGACCAGGGAACTGCTGTTGAGTTGTTTTTTTGTGACCAGAGCTGGACAAGAAGGTAGTCAAACAGCCTACCTTCCTGAAGGGAGGGATTGACCACCGCAGCCAACAATGTCTCCTGGCTGGCTTTCACCAACCAGAATGGGCAAGGCTGTAATTCACAACTGGCTACCCTTATCGCTCCAAAGTAACAGCACATAGGTTGTGGCAAATGAGTACCTGTGTCATCCCCTGTAAACTAGAAATTTAAATGTTTAATCTTAAAACGTACATACAAAAAAGAAACTAGTCACTACTTTTGTATCTGATAGATGCTGCAAAGTGTAGCCTAAAGTCTTCCAATAAATTGTAGTGTAAAATGCAGCTTAGTGATTGTGATCATCTTAATTCAGAAATTGAGCCACAAACCTACGTTTAGTAGTAGTAACATTTTAATTTACTTATTTATTCACGTTTTATACCCTGCCCTTCCCATTAATGCTCGGAGCATCTTACAACATACAAAAACCTTTTATAGAAAAATCACTTTAAGCTCCTCAATCCCACCTAACCAATCCTTGACTGCCAAACAGAAAGGACTTATAATGCTTCTGGAAGATGAGCAGGCTCGGACTTAGATGAATCTCCAAGTGGAGGGAGTTTCATAATTGTGGGGCAGCCACTAAGGACATGCCTCTGCAAAAGGGTGCTCCTGGCCACAACAGGACATAAGAGGGAAGATGCAGTCTTTCAAACTGAGGCCCAAGCCATTTAAATCATTTGAATTTAGTGTGATGAAATGTACATACAAGGTAACTTGTTAAAGCTTATGAGACAAAAAATACTGAGGGAAAGCACTCAAGTTTTCCAAAACACGGATAAAATATACAGCAAAGGTGGTTTTTCCTCCCAGGTCACGTTCTTGAGGAGTACATAGAAGCTGGGAGTGGGGGTGCTTAAGACGTGTGCTCAGGAAGAGAAGGTCCAGATCATGGATCTGTGCTATGGCTCTCTTCCCCTATCCTTGTGTGCATATCCTTCTCTCTGTTCTGTTACCTTAAGCCCAATTTCCCAGTGCTTGGGGTAGAAACGGGATTCAGGGGCCAGATCCAGGAACTAGAAAGGGGCCACATAAAAACATGTGGTGAGTTACATTTAGGGTTGGTTGGTTTTGTGGGGAGGGTGGGAGCTTTAATAGGAGGATGGGTTGGGGGAGTGTCTTGTGGGGTTATTTTTTCATGTTTTTATATGCTATGGCCGCCCTGAGCATCTTGGATATAAGTTTGAATAAGCAATAAAATAATAATAGCTCCTGGGCCCGAGATTGCCTGCCTGTGGTATACACTACAGTATAAAGAGTCATGTTTAATTTTCTAGGTAAGCCAGGAACTGATCCTAATTCAGCAGCATGGGCAGCCTATTACGCTCACTACTACCAGCAGCAAGCACAGCCGCCACCTGCAGCCCCTCCTAGTGCACCACCGGCAACCCAAACTAATGGACAAGGTAGCCAAATTACTTCTCATGATGGAAAGTAAGAGAATGTGTAGACTTCTTTGATATCTCCAGCCCAAGTGCAGTTTATTCTATATTAAGTGTGTTAGAAAACTCCACTTTTCTTTACATTCAGAGGTGGTTGATACAGACCTTCAAAGGAATGAGACCACAATCTTAATAGACTAAAGTCCTAAATACAATAAGTGGGACTTCTCATAAGTGAGTGTTTAGAACTGCAGTCATCATTGCCAACAGAATAGTTCTTAAAAGATATAGAACCTATTTAAAAGGTGTTAAAAAAATGTTTAAAAAATCTTAAGATTAAAAATCTTGTTTTGAGACCATTGCTTCATAATAGGGATTTGTAGCAGGTTATTGATGAGCATAAGTAAATAACACTTGTATGGGGTTTTATGAGCTATTGTTAAATACTAAAATAAAGGATATGTTTAATTTTGTTTTCTGTTAAATCAGGAGATCAGCCAAATCCAGCTCCAGCAGGACAGGTTGATTATACCAAGGCTTGGGAAGAGTACTACAAAAAAATGGGTATGTTATACATTTTCAGTTTCTTAAAATGGATGTTTCAGTAGGGGTAGAGGTTGAAATCTGATTTGTACTAGGCAGCAATTTTATTGCTAAAATAGCACACTCCATAAGTGGTTAAACATGTTAGGAAAACCTAGAAGGTAGATTTTTCTGACACAATGCCTGCCTCCACCTTTGTCTAACTTGCTTTTTTTTATAAAAAAGTATCTATTCTATTAGAGAATCAGTACTGGGCAATATTTGCTGGGTGGAAGGGGGGCAGTTTCATATTTCTTGTCAAATTCTCGTACTTTGAGAATGGCCTTGGAATAGAATTGTGTGTTCGTACATGATTTCCAAGAAACTAGGTTTTATATAAAATATAGTCTGCTTAACTAGTGGGAAAAAAGTAACCTTGCTCTTGACCTCTTCAATTTAAATATGGATTTAAAAAGTCTTCCAATATTTGAAGTGCATCCTTTCTATTCTGTTGCCTGTGGGAATCTGGAAATTGGAGGTGCATTTTTTGAAGGTGTTGGACATCTTTCTGGTTCGTCTGGTTTAACTTTTAGGAGTCTTGGATGACAATCAGTGTCTTTCTCCCCCCCCCCCCCCCCCCCCCCCCCCCCCAATGTTTTGTCTTTTGTTACTCTAGTTTTTTGGAATACATTACGTTACAAATGAAAGCCGTTTGAAGGCGCTTATGTGGCGCACATGTTTTTGTAATTTAAAGCAGTATTCACTGTGCAACAGCTAAGTGCAGTAAACAGTAAGATGAGGACAGTCTTTGTCTCTGACTTGAGTATCTTTTTATTTGAGTTATTAAGAATGAAATCCTTTTTGTCACATGTCTTTAGTTTCTAAGGTTCAGTTCTCAGTCATTTTTCTTCATCTCCTTCCTGGAATAAAAAGAGTAGTTACTTTGGTACTGATACCACCCCTACCAAGTGTTTTTTGTTTGTTTGTTTCCCCCCCCCCCGGACTAGTTTCTCCACCAGTCAGTTTTCAATTGCACCTTCCTTCCTACAGATGTTCCATTTAGACTTGGTGACTGAACGAAGCCATGTCCTTAATTTTGACTTCAAGCCATCTATGTAGCTTCGTTTACTCCTCCATTACCACATTAGTTTTCTAAAGCCAAATTTGGGACAACAGTGAGCAGTATTCTTTACATTTTCTCTTTATTCTTTATATAAGGAAAGTTGCACTAAAAGTACTACTCGCTGTTATCCTTTAATTTGGTTAGTCCCTGTAGTGGAAGAAGACGCATGGGGTAGAACTTCAGTTTGCAGTTTCTCACAGTCTAGGTTCTGCCAAGGGACTCGTATTGTGGAAAAGCTTGTTGAACTTTATCTCCTTTTCCCCTACTGAATCATCTTAGGTTGTTTTCCGACATTACAAAACAAAGCTGCGCGGCTTTGGGTGCCAATCATGCAGAGGACGCAGAGATGGATTTTCCAGCACTGCATCTTCCACATGATGGGCACCAAAGCCACGTGCCTTTGTTTTCCCACGTGACAAAAGCCGCACAGTATTTGCCTGCTGGAGGCAAATGGTGCACGTTTTTGTTGGAAAGCACGCTTTACTCCACCACAAGGCTGAATCAATCCTTGTCAGTTCTTGACCAGCAGGCTGATCTAATCTTGCCAGTCATGGATCCCATGGCTACCTGTACAGCAAAAAGCTTGTTCTCTCCCACCCCCCCAAATTGTATCCTTAAATCCCTTGGCATAGAATGTGGATTCTTTCTAACTTGGCTCCAACTGTGAATCTGGACTCCCTTGGAGATAGGCCCTGCACCAACAATACTTCATCTGACTACCAAAACTTGGTGGTGTGCACATTCTCTGGCATAGCACATAATCAAAATGATGGTAGCACAGCATCTCCTGAAACCTTAGAAGTGAACCAGAGAACTGTCTCCATGTATATTTCTCAAAGGTTTATAATAAACATACAGCAGTTCCTAATGACTATCTCTTGGGAGGATCATCTACAAGGAGTGCCTGAATGTTCCTGAAGCAGAAAAGGCTTGATGAGATACAACCAGGGTGATTCTAATGCATCTGTATTTCAGTATCCTTGAGACATTTCAACATGTGCTGCAGAGGAAAAAAATACATTAGTACCTCACAGGTGGTTTTCCTCTGCTGGAAGCAACAAGTCTGTGTGACAGTAGAATTCTTCATGTGGGACCCCAGGAGCTTAAGCACAAAGGATAGCTGTTGAAAATAAGGGTGTGCGCATGTGACTACAGAGGGAACATGGGCACGGCCAGAGAGGCCCAAGAATAACACCCACTTAGGAGGAGAATGCCTCCCCATAAGGAGGTTTAGATTGACACTTGTAGACTTGAACGTTTACTTGTAACGAGGAACATTCAACATGGCACTGACACACACACACAGAAGCTTGAAGCTTAATTGTTTACATGGCACAGATTCTCCTACATCAGTTCTTTAAATTTCAAACCTAGTGATTAGAAATAAAGGGCATATTAAACACGGGTGGGTGGACTGAAGTGGGAGCAGATAAAGAATCCAGAATGGTTCTTGAACGAAGAAGCTTGACAGCTGAAATCCAGGAAACTGGGCCTCTCTATGTGAGTATTCTTGTATCCAATTAGAATGAACAAATGAAAAACATAAACCCGAGATTGTTGGGGGTAGGGTCTCAGTTAGATGGAGGTGGGCAAATATTTTCTCTTCATACTCCCCCTTCCATTGTGAGGTTGCGGGTGGTCCTTCCGTTATACAAGAAGACAACCTCTCCTTAATCTTGAGGGCCGTTGTTTCTTCCCATTCCTGACAGATTAACCATTTATCAACGCCCTCAGAAGTAAAAGATGCCTTTAGCCTTGCACAGGCCTTCTGCTCTCTCTTGCTTACATGAGGTCTTGGACAGAATTTGCTTGCTGGCGCACAGTACGTGCAAAGCATATCTTTGTCTCTTCTGGCTTCAGAATTAGATCACCATTTCTTTTCATTTCCCAACACTGCAGTGTTTCAAGCACAAATTTGACTGACTTTCTGATTGGTGTTAAGGGAAGCTTATTGCTCCAAAACCAAGAGTCAGACTGGTCTTACTACAAACACTCAGTTCATCCATTTGCCTGCCTGGTGGAAAATCCTTGTACTTTCCATAAAATGTTTCCTGGAAGTAATCGGGTCAAAAAGAAAGGTGCCTAAAATTCTTCTCTTAAAATGTATACATTTCTGTTGCATTTTCCACAAAGACAAGAAAAATAATTGTCAAAACATATTCCAAAATGATCATCTGTTACAGTAGTAAATACATTTCGTATATTCATGGTCATACTTTCTTCATTTTGATCAAAGACAATTCTGGGTGAGAAACACACTGGAACCAATTAGTATTTACAATTATTTCCTTTTTTCCCTCCCATTACTTAGACCTAAAGTCTAATAAATATTTTATAATTGAAACCTCCACAGCTACAAATAAACCTATCCCAGAAAGGCTTGGAATCTAGTCAACTTACTTTGCAGTGGCATCGTGAACAAAAAGTGCATTGGCAACCACAGAGAAAATCTGTATGCTTGACTTTTAGTTCTCCAGTAACATTTAATAAGCCAAGCTTTACTTTTGACACTGATTATCTAATTGCTTTCTGCTGCAAACAAGTATGGAAAATTAGTTACTTGATTTTCTTCAATCGTTCATTTTTAGAATTGTTATCCTTTTCTAGGACTGTTGCATTAGTCCAAGTTTAGTAATAAAACATATATGAATAAAGAACGTTCCACTGTGTGTGTGGAAAAAAGTCACTAACCTCAGGAAAATTGCTAAATCCCAGTTGTATGTAAATTTGCAACTTACCTTCCAGGATTTGGGGGAGTCGGCTATTATTGCATGCCACAGAAGGAATGAGAGTGAGGAGTTAGCTAGATGTACAGGTCCCAGTCTTCTCTGGAGTCCCAGCCCAGGCAAAGGTCTCCACGATCAGGCTATAATGTTTGTTATGGCCCGCCACGACCTGGCCTGGATCAGGTCTGCCATGGTGGCTATCACTGGCTGTGGCCCCAGCCGCCAGCACATTTGGTCGGCAGTCCAAACAATGTTGGCAGCAGTTTTCCATCCTGGGCTAGGCTGCCATCACATTTCTTAACACCCACGCCAAGATAGGGATTCGTAGGTCTGGTTAGGGATTTGTTAAGGACTTGAGTGTTTGGCAGGAGCTCTGGAGGGAGTGGATAAATAGGGTATAACTTTTTTTTTTTAAAACTGTCAAGTATTGTCTTATAAAGCGACCATCACTTTGGGAAATGGACACCTGTGGCTAGTGTTTCCATATGTTTGAAAAAGGAGGAATGGAAAAGCAAAAGGAAGAGCATTTAGTTGTCTTGCATTCTGAATCAAATGCAATTGTTTTTGTTCTGCTTAATGGAACTGGTGCTTTGAAAAACTACCGTTCCTGCTTGGTTTGGTTTTTCTCCATTTGGAATCCAGGGGATTTGATATCTCATTCCTTATTGAAATTCCAAAATGCCTTTGACAATGGATCAAAACAGACATGACAGTAGCCTTCTACGGGACACACCAGCATGTCTGTTTAGGCGCCACCAGATGTTAGCCTGGGACTGCCCCAGGCCTACCTGACTGGGCTGTGTTCTCAGAATATCACTGAGGTCACCGCCCAGGCTAAGGACCACCAACACGGGTTAACATGTACGTTCAGGGGCCCTGATAGCTGAGCACCCATCATGGTGGGACACTGGTAGCTGGGCAGGGCTGCCTGTATCCATATTGAACGCTTATTTCCCCTTTAATAAAAATAGCAGTATATTTGGGCATCTCAATTTCTTGACCTGCCCATTTAGTGCTGTATTGACTTTGTTCATGTGATGGATAGATCTTCATTTACACTCCATGCCACCATGCATTAGATGCTCGTGCACAATGGTTTTAAACGTGGCAGTGTGTACGTGTCTTTGAATTCGAGTTTAAATTTCTTGGTTGCTTTGGAGTAGCAACTCCCCCAAATCCTAGGAATGTGCACTAGCTACAGAAGCTGCAGCCTTGGAATGTTAATGCTATGAGCCCCCCTAATAGATGTGTGTTTTCTTTACAATGTGTCAGGATGTCTTTTGGCGTGTTGTAGCTCTTAAGATGTCTTCTGTGATGCTCCAGTACAATGAGAGTAGATTTTGGCTTGAAGCCATAAATAAGCTCTTATCAATATGAGAAAACTTGAGTTAAGGACTGCAGCAGTACTGTGGGATCCTTCTGCAATTTATTGGCTTGTAAAAAGTGATGGAGATGAGAATCTGAGTTAGTTGCTTGCTAGTTAAAACACTAAAAGGCAAAGATGAAGATTTGGGGGCCATATTTGATTAGCTTGTGTCTGTTTACAATGTGAGTCAGGTTTGTAGTGTGTCTAGATTGTCTTTTCAGGTTGAACAAAAATGACTTTTATACACCATTGGGCTACATCAAGGCAATCAGGGCGTGAAATTTTGGTTGCCAGGTCGCCATTGGCGACCAGAAAATGAGGGCTGGCGACCTGCCCTTAATGCGGCTGCATTTTATTTTATTTTTTTATCGTGGCAAATTAAAAACAAAACAACTCAGCGGGACAGGCTGTGAACTGCTGCTGCTCTGCCTGTGTCCCCCTGCCGGCTGCACCTCTTCATGTCACGCTGGACCTGGGTCTCTGCCATGTGGAGGGCTCCTGCACAGCTCGCTGCGGGGTGGGGGAGCAGTCCGGACCCTGTCCGGAGCTGCAAGTACCGGCCCCGCGCCACCGCCTCTCTGACCTGAGAGGAGGTGGCGTGGTGGGGCCCGGCTGGGTACTTGGAGCCCTCCCAGGCTGACTGTCTGTGTCTGCTCACGGTGCAGCGGCGCCCCGGCCGGCTGGAGCGGCTCAGGAAAGGAGCGGCCAGTCGGTCAGCGGAGCTGAGAAGGAGGCAGGCACAGCAGCAGCCAGCAGGTAAGGCTGCACCCATGGCCACCAACCCCTCTCTGGCCTGCGTGCATGTCCCCAGCCCGTTTCCCCCATCCCCTCTGTTCCCATGTGCGCAGATGAGGAACACTTATTTATGCACAAATATGCAAACCTACATATTTGCATAAATAGGTGGTAGCTAATTATGCAAATTTGCAGTTTATTTTACCCTTGTGGACCAAGAAATTTTTTTGGCTACTAGACTTGGATCTGAAATTTCATGCCCTGAAGGCAATAATGCCATTTGTGTACTACATTGAATTACATTTTCCCTCCATTCTAATGTTGTTATAAGTATTTATATAGCGCCAGCGATGTACCTGGCGCTTTACAAATAAGATTGACATGGTCCCTGCCCGAGAGCTTTCATTCTAAAGATGGGGTGCAGTGTTGCTTCTGTAGGAAAAATAATGTACTAGAAAAGCAGTCTGACGTAATTTTTATTTTTTTTTGTAAACTAACTTCCTCTCCCCTCGTTGACCTGCATTTAATATAAATGCTGTCAGTAATGTGAGACAGAAAGGTGAAGAGAAACTTTTTTAAATTTCTAAAGATTGTCCTGAAAAAATTAACAGGAAATGCATCCAGTAATCTTGTTTAGTGAGACTGATTCTGTACAAACTTCCTGATTTCTGCACACATTCTTTTTTTTTAAAAGAAAAGATTGTCCTAAAAATATTATAACAGGAAATGCATCCCAAAACAGTAATCTTGTTTAGTGAGAGTGCTTTTGTACAAAATTCCTGATTCCTGCACACTACTTTTTACAAAGGATGTGCTCAAATGCAAGCATTTGGTGTCGAGCAGTAAAATAATAATAGTGAAACCTAGTGTAAATGGTAGTATTTCAGAGTTGAACTGAATCAGTGGGAAAAACAGCATTGTGTAAATACCTTTCATGTTTACATAGATGCTAGTTTCCTTACACTAAATTTCAGGTAAAGCAGCAAAAGAATTCTTCCACTGTATTCTTGTCTAATTTTGGTTTACATGGGATTTACTGTTACATTAAAATGTGGGGGGTTTTTCAGGTCAACAAGGTCAGCCACAAGATTATTCAAAGGCTTGGGAGGAATATTACAAGAAACAAGGTAATGTTTGTTAGCAATGAGATTATTTTGAGCTTCTTTTTCCTTTGTTACAGCAACATAGTCATGTCATTTTAATTTCTTCCAGGTCAGGCAGTTCCAGCCCCAGCTGGGGCCCCCCCAGCTGGCCAGCCAGATTACAGTGCAGCATGGGCTGAATACTACAGACAGCAGGCAGCATACTATGCTCAGACAAGTCCACAGGGAATGCCACAACATCCTCCAGCACCACAGGTATAAAGTTTTTTTTATTTTTATTTCTCTGGCTGGCTGCTACTTCACGGATTATAGATTTTTATTTTTTTTTATTTTTTTTTGCATGTCTCCAGTCCAGCCTTGTTATCTTTGGAGTATGCATCCTTTTTTTCTAGCAAAGCATAACACTATCAAGATAACTAGTAAATGACTTGATGCTATCTAGTAACAAGTTCTCTATCTCTCCACATGGTCAGTGCTTTTGATTAAAAAGTTTTCTCCCCCAGGGTTTTGAAAACCATGCAAGAAGCCACCATCATTTACATTAACCAATTTTTCTTTCTTAAAGGCTTCACTCCTGAGTTAGCACAATTTCAAGGATTTTCTTTAACTTTTTGTGTATCTCTTATGTATCTCTTCTGCACAGGTCCAATAATAAGAAGTGGACAATACAGTATTTGCTTCATTGTGTGGGGGAAAAAAACCTTTGTTAAATGTATGGATGCAGACGCCTTGATGAAGATCTTAATTTTGTTTGGTTTAAAAATAGTGTTTTTTGAAAATGTACAAAATATCTATCACTACTGATAGGAGGTAATATTTCTGTGTAGAAATGAAAATTGGTTTGTTTTTAGTATATTAGTGTAGATGTACACATTCCAGCAAATGTATTTGCAACTATTATGTGGTCAATGCTTTGTGATATAAATGTACTTTTTCAATGTATACTTTATCACTTTTAAATGCCTGTTTTGTGCTTTACAATAAATAATATGAAACCTCCTGTGTCGGTAAGTTGGATATGTTGGTATTCAAAGAATTCTAGGATTGGCTAGCAATGCTGAATTAAGGTACTATACACAAATAAGGCTTTTTCCCAGAAAATCTTAACAGTTTAAAAACTTGTCACTGGCATGTTTTTTCCCCTTGCAGAATAGTTGTAGATGGAGGATCTTTTTCCATTTATGGTATTTTTGCTGTTATAGCTTCAGTAATCTTGATATCTTTATTTTCTTTCTACTTGATTAAAAATTGCATGTGTTTAAGGTGGTGATCTTTTGGCATACTTCCATTGCATTAACAGTGAAACTTCCTTTTTTTTTTTATACATGACCACTGTTTCAGACCTGTGCAACTGCTAAAGTTAACCCTTCTGTTTTTAATTTGATACTTGATTTCCAAGACTGTTCTAGCATAACTATTTTACGCATATCAGAATACTTCTAAAGACAATAAATATGCCAAGCATTCATTTTGCAGTAGTTCACTTCAGAATTCAGTATAGAAAGGTGAACGGTATGCTTTTTAGTTGCCAAAACTTGCATCTGTCATTGAAACATTTTCTTTGGGCACGGGGAGTGATTAACTGAAAACTTCTTGCAGTGCAGATAAGTCCTGTTTTGTAAATGCTCAAGACCTAGTCATTAATCAAATGATTTTTTTTCTAATATATTTTAAACACTTATTTTGTTCTAACATTGATACTGAATATCTGGTATTCTGATGAAATCCATTGTTTGCTCTTTGCATATATTAGACTACATGCAATACAGTCTGTCTTGCCATTGTCTTTTGAAGTGCAGGTTTGATCCAGCCAGTATAGAACTAGCTCTGTAGGGGTGAGGAGGACTGTGCTGTGTTTCATCCTTGATTGTTCCTTCAAGGAGCATTGCACTGTAAGTACATCAGAATGACAAATTGATGAACTGCAACAGTATCTTTTTGTCAATGTTCCACATAATGCAAATGCCATACTTGTGTGAATATTATGTTGGAATACAGTGCTGATATCTCAGGAAATCATAACTGCTTCTTAATTCAGAAACATAGGTGTGCATATATATATGTGAGCTTTATGGGTAAGTATTCTTGAAACGTTTAGCAGTAGCTAAAGAGAACTTCATTTATCAGAGTAACATGGTATTGTTCTCTAGCGCTTTTGAATCAAAGGCTATATTCAGTGTATGAAAATATGCACATCTGTTAACATGAAAGCTTTTGGAACTGCTTTGTCAGTCAGAAGTTGTTTTGTCTTCAGTTTGTTTGCAGATATTTAGTGATGTAGGTATGTGTTCATTAATTTCATAAACCTGTATTAGCCGTCTCCTTTGGAACATCGTTTTGTTGCTTTGAGCATACTTTCTTGAGGTGGCTGTACAGAGAATTGAACATAAGGCTTGAAAACTGAAGTAGTTTTATCATCCAGATAGTTAGCAATTAATTTTATTGTGTTGTAGAACTCAGAGTGAATTTAATTTTTCCCCATTTTAAAATAGGATTTAAAGTAGTAGTTCAAATCTTAACAGCTAGGAAGTTATTTGCCATCTTTAGAATAGGATATGAAGTATATAGAGCAGACATTTTGCATGATATTTTTGCAATTACAGTAGAACAGTGCATTTATTATTGACTGAACAAAATTAAATTCACTGGATTCTTTATCATTCACAAAATGGAGGCTGTTGATTTTGATTCATTTAAGGTATAAAATCTTTATTAATTGCAAACAGTGCAATTATTTATACTTCACAGTGCCTTCCCAGACCTTCCACCTTAGGTTCTGCTGCAAAAAGCAACAGGTAAGCACAACCTAAGGAAGTATATAAATAAATATTTCAGTACATTAATGTTGTCCCTGTGAGATTTTTGTGGTTGTGTATTCAAAAGCAATCTGCTGATTTTCCCAAATGTATTCTGCTACTCTTGGTTCCATTTCAGTGGAAACTGTTGTTAAACAACTGTTTACATTTCTGGGTAAATATGTATCTTTATTTTTTCAAAAAGATTAGTGGATTGCTGCCGTAATTTTATTTGAAAAAAGTCATTTTTATTACTTTTTCCTCAAATAACTGAATTGTAACACATAAAGGAATATAAACATTTTTCAAGATACAGGAAATACTTGGTCAGAAACTTCAACAGCCTTCACAAATGTTTTTGTAATTCAAAGGACATTATTCCCAACCCTCCCCCTCAGAGCTAAATATAAAGGATACTGTATGTTTCTCTTCTCCCTGAGTGAGACTGATAACATGATTGATTTTAGGATATACACCATATCCGTTAGTACAATATTCAAATACTGTAGTTTTCTTACTCTCTGATACTGAAGGAAAACTGAAACTTGAATTTTGCAGAAAAGTATGTTTTAATAGAAAGCATGTGCACCAGTGAAATGTTGTGTGGCAAATATTTTTATTATATAGCAATCAGTATTTTCTGTTCCTTGCTACTCTTAACTGATTTGCTGTATATTTTTGCCAGTTTAAAAATGTTGTTTCTATAGATTTGTTATAACTGGTACCATTTTTCAGCTAATTTGAAAGTACTAAAGCAGCATCACATCCGTTTTTGTTCTTCACTTTCTAAAATGTGCTGATCCTTTTTTAAAAAAATTCCTGCTTATCTCTGCATCAAAGAAAAACATTCAAAAATACTGCCTTCATTTTCACACACAGTGCTGAAGATGCTGCAAGCACCAAATCATAGCTCATAAAATCAGGTCCTGAAATAGTTACTACCAATAAAGAGGAATCCTTTGAGTGTATGCCATTGGTGAGCCGATGAGCATGGACCATAGAAGGGCTCCATGTAGAAGGTAAAATTGGCAAAACATAACAGATTTTAAATGTATCCCATACTTAATGGTGTAGGGTATAATTTTCCTGTTTGATCACTTCAAATGCTATTTGCTTTAAAGTGCTATTGCTTGACCATAAGTGTTCCATAGACTGTTAAGTTATGTGGTTAATAATATAACCATGTCTTTTAATTTATATTTTTCTAAACAGTCAAGCTTAAATATTTCAGTTTCTGAACAAAACTAATATTTGTACTTAATTCCCTCAAGCCACCTCATTTTTGTTGGCTTGTAGTTTGACATATAAATCAGATTAATTTTTACATGAAAGAGTCTATAGAGATGTACTATTGGGTTTTAAATCCTAAGAATTTATTGTCCGGGGTGGGTTTTTAATTTCACTTCTTAAAAGTTGACTCTTTATATTTCTCTGTTCTATTTTATAATACCGTAAAGTCGTTAAATTGAAGTAATTTCAGTAAATGGTGGGGGACTAGAGTAGGCAAGACGGTATTGGACTTGGTACTGTTAGACATGGAATGTGCTAGACACGACCTGCTTTAATGTAGTGGAGTTACATTGATTCAGCTTTCTGTTGGACACATAGATATCTTCTCTTAATGCTAAATGTAGTGTTGCTAAAGGTCTCAAAACTGGAGGGTTTTTTTGCCCCGAGAGTAGGAGATAAATTAGATGACTAAACTTATTTCTGAGCAAAGCTAGTTCTTGTGGTGTGTTAGAAAAGTAATTGGGAGACATTAAACGGGTTTAGAGAAGTCTATTGTTTCACAGATAGAATATAGGAAGTGAGAAATGCAATCTTAAAAGGAAAGGAGAGAGAAATGTAAAGTAGCAATAGCATTTACAAAACTATATGCTGCAGGGCTATCACATGAAGTAGAATGGCAGTTGGAAAGGTAACCATAGCTAGAATTATGTGTTGTACACTGTATTTCGGTATCCAGGCAGGTTGTGCCCTTATTCACTGTACATCCTATCTTAATGAAATACTTCCTCTTTCTTTTAAAAAGTATTTTATTGGCTGCTAGAAATCTATCTTTTCTCTTTCAAACTAAATAGCTTTCTTAGGTTTTCTTGGCATGCTCTAAATTAATGAGTTGGGCCTTTTAGAAAGCATCAGTTGACAGGGATCCCCTTTTCCTAGCAATACCCTATAAAACACTTATGTATATGCACATATATTTCTCTTATATGCATGTGAGATGCATTTTCGTCCTGAGAAAAGTGTTCTCTACAGAAACTACCGGTGTAAAAAAAGAAGATTGGCTTTAAAAGGCTACTGTGATGGGAAGTGGCTTAGGGAGATGCAGCTTGGACTTGAGGTAAATTGAATGCTTTACAAAATGTGGTTTTGAGATTGCAGTATTGACATTGTATGTACTAAGATGGGTACTCATTAAGTGTATGCTGGTTTTGTATGATTCTCACAATAAATGTAAACTGATGGATCCTACAAAGTGTGTTGTCTTTTTTTTCCTCTTTTCATTCTCTCATACTTCTGCTTTATATGAAAAACATAAGAGTTGTATATGTTTCCACCGTGGTGTGGTATGAACAGCCACTGTCTACATGAAATGAAGCAACACATTCAAATAAATCAACTTATCAGTGTATTTATTTACTTTCTAGTTTTAATGTTCAGAACACTGATTACCATACAACTGATTAGCAAGCAGTTTTCAGGCCACTGATTTGTAGTCACTGTTGTCCAGTTTTTTTTAAAGGGCATGTTACAACATTATTGCAGAAGAATTAATTTGGTACATTCTGTTCATAGACTTGAGTTGGAAAAGAACTCAGTCATTAGTCCAACACCCTGATTAATGCAGGAAATCCACAGCTACAGCATCCCCAACAGATAGGTTTGAAAAGCTCCAGTGAAGACGAACCCACTACCTTCCTAGGCAATTTGTTCCATTGTCAAACAGCTCTTACTGTTCCTGTAATTTGAGCCCATTATTTCTAGTCGTGCCCTCAAGGGCAAGAGAGAAAAGTCTTTTCCGTCTTCTGTGGTGTTTGTTACTACCTGAAGAAAACCAGTTCTGTTCCTCAGGGGGAAAAAAAAACAAATCTGATTTATAAAGCAGCTGTTTTATATTTTAAAAAATTGGTCAGACTGTACTGCGAACAAAAAGCCCATTTAGGACATAGGTATCTGCACCCATGTTGCTTTTTGGATATTCCCATGGCCAGGAGCTTGTATTGATTACAAAAGTACAAAGTTTAGGGCACGATCCTGCAACTGTTTGATGCTGGAATCTTTTGCACTGATGGAAATCCTACTAAAGTAAGTAGAATTCATGCCTGTGCAAAGGGGTAGTGGGAGTGTCAAAGGGTTACAGATCACACTAGTGCTTGCCTGTTGCCTTCCATTGCCGAAAGGCTTATATTATAAGCATGTATTTCAATCATTATACTTTCTTCAAATATTGCAAACATATTGAGATGATAAACAATACATGTGGATGGGTGATGCAAGTGGAAAAACCAGCCACTAGATTACCACAAATACCCCAAATTCGCTTTTACACATTTAGTTTAATCCAGCAAACAATATTTGGGTAGAATGAGGAGTAATTCTAATTCAAAACAGTAACTTTCAGTCATCTACAACTTTGTTCAGTGTCTTAATGGTTATGTGTTTATATTATAGTGACTTGTTAAATTTATGTAACTCTTAAGTATTAAAGCACATTGGTAGGGAAATATTAATCAAGATAAATGAACCATTACAAAATCTTTTATTGTTTCCAAAAACGTACTTTGCTCTTGGCAAAGTAAGGCAGCTGAAATTTACTGTTTATTGCAAAATATACTGGCATGTCTACACAAATGTCCAAATTGCATTTTCTGTTGTTTCTTTACAAAATTTCCTTAAATTTGGGTACAAAGGTACAATATATAGCCTGTGTGTTCAATATTACAAACCTTTTGATACCAGACTTCTTCTGAAATAGGGAGAGAGTATAGACACTAAAGAAATTAAAGGTTATCTTGATCTGATACAGGAATGGCAAATTGACAGTTCAATTCTTTAATTGGCCCCACCATAGAAAAAGAGATTGATGCAGCAAGAAGTTTTGAGGGGAAGGAAGATTCCAGTAAAAGTAGAGCATTAGTAGTCATCAGCTACGAGAGAAAAGAAGAGAGTTAAGAAAAATAGACATAGGAATGGTGACAGAAAAGAATTGAGAATCACTGAAACAAGGTAACTTAAGACATTAACTCTTACTTTCAATGGTGAGAATACAAGTGCTAGCTGCTGTGCCTCGACTGTTGACTGCTTTACACATATATTCTCCTTCATCTTCTGGGAACGTTTCCGGTAAGTAAAGGCAGTAGGTTTCGCCTCTTTCAATGTACTGATAGTCCTCACAGTCCTGCAACATCTCCCCTTCAAACCACCATGTCACTTTAGGTTTTGGTTCTCCAGTAATTTTAACAGTAAATCTTACTGGCTCGCTATCCACAACTGATATGTTTTTAAGAGGCTTCTTGAACCAAGGAGCTCCAGACCGACCTTGGTCCTCTTCTTCTTCATAAGCAGAGCCATTAATTACGCTTCCCTCTTCCTCTTCTTCTTCTTCCCTTTTCTGTGTGTTTAAATGACTGATTTAGAGCATTTTTAACACTTCACATGTTACACATCAAACAGTTGAGATGGTTGGTTGGGTTTTTTTTAAAATTGCATTATGAAAAAGCATGCCGTTTTTAGGAACAGTCAATGGAAATTAATGTTGCTTAACCAGTTAAGACTTACTATAACCAGCAACTCTTCAAATTAAGAAAAAAATATTGGCTGAGGAAAAGAACTTCGTAGAAAATCTGAGAAATGTCAATTTCTTTTTCTTGTGAGAAAACTCACCAAATAATTACAAAAGATATTTATTGTACCTTTTGTAATGCGGCATCAATTTCCTTCTGCTCAAACTGCATGCGTTGTAGTTTTTGTTCTTCAATTCTTCGCTGTTCCTCTTCTTGCCTTGCCTTTGCCATTTGTTCAAATCTAGCTTTCATGTTTACCTTATGAGTAAATGGAGCCTCAGATTTTTTGGCAGGCTTCACATCTACCTCGTCATCCTGGTTAGTTGGAGAGAAAAATAAAAAGTTCAATAACTTTGTGAAGGAGAGAGAAAAATCGTTGTGAAGTTTAAGAACTTGCCAAGTTAAAATATACAAGGGACAAAGCCGGACTGAAGACTCTGCACCCAAAAAAACCCTCCAAATACTAATTTTTTAAGGGTCAAATTGTGTTTGCTAGTGTAACTTTTCCCTGTGTATGCAGTTGGAACTAGCTGAAAGGAAGTGACAACATAGGTAAACCATGAGAGAGAGAGAGAATAGTGTTGGAAACAAACTAGAGCTGGAATCATTTCAGTAAGAAATCTTAACCAGCTCTACAGTTTACCCATTGCAAACAACAGTTTAAATTACTGATTCCAAAACTGGTGTGCCACCTTGAGGCAGTACCTGTTAGTTCCTGGGGGTGGCATGAGACTAAAAATTAGGATGGGGGGGGAGAGCAAACAGTCAGCAGCGTGTATAATAGGCAGTTTCCCTGTCAGTGTCTGCAGCATTGCGGAGGCATTCTGCCAACTCCATGTTTTCCTCCTCTTCACCACCCCCGAGAGTCCGTGGTGTACTGGGAGTTACTACTGGAAGAAGCAAAGGGGCTCCTGCATCTGTCAACGGCTATGCATATGCTGGGCGAAAAAGGTATGGAGATTGTTTTTAAATAATCTTGGAAGTGCAGATTAAATGTATTCCACAAATAAAAAAAGGTAGAGAGAGGACCAAACATTTGCCAGTGTAGGCGATAAATGGGGAGGTGAAGGAGGCTAATAGAGCCAAAAAGGCATCCTTTAAAAAATGGAAAGTTAGTCCTAATGAAGAGAATAGGAAAGCGCATAAGCACTGGCAAGTTAGATGTAAAACATTAATAAGACAGGCCAAGAGAATTCCAAGGAACAACTCGCTAAAGAAAAGTACATCAGAAGTAAGAAGAGTGCCAGAGAGTTGGTTGGGCCATTAGATTGACCAGGGGGTGAAATGGGTGCTCAGGGAGGATAAGGACATTGCAAAGAAGCTGAGGGGGAATTCTTTTTCACCGCTAGGGATGTTGAAGAGAGACCCATGCCGGACTGAATTTTTATAGGCGTTTAATCTGAAGAACTGTCCCAAATAAGTCTGATTCTGGAGGAGGTTCTGGAGCAAGTTGACAAACTGAATAGTATCAAATAACCAGGACCAGATGATATTCACCCCAGAGTTCTGAAGAAACTTAAATATGAAGTTGCAGACCTATTATTGGTAACTTGTAACCTATCGCTTAAATCTGCCATTGTACCAGAGGATTGAAGGGTAACGAATGTAACACCAATATTTTTAAAGGGCTCCAGGGGTGATCCTAGAAACTACAGACCTGTGAGCCAGACATCAGGGCCAGGCAAACTGGTGGAAACGGTTATTAAAAACGGAGCTGGGGAAGTAAACATGGATTTAGGAAAGGGAAGTCATGCCTCGCTAACTTATTGGAATTCTCTGAAGGTGTAAATAAGTATATGGATGGGGTGAGCTGGTTGATTATACTGTCTGGATTTTCAGAAGGCATTTGATAAGGTTTCTCATGAGACTTGAGGAAATTAAGAGAGTCATGGGATAAAAGGCACTGTCTTATGGATTGGCATGATAGGACACTGCAAGATAGGAAGCAAAGAGTAGGACTAAATATTCAGTTATTACAGCTGAGAGAAGTAACTAGTGGAGTGCCCCAGGGATCAGTACTAGGACCAGTGGTGTTAAATACATTATCTGGAGAAAGGAGTAAAGAGTGAGATGATCAAACTTGCAGATGATACAAGTTAATCAAGGTAGTTAAAATCCAAGTGGACAGTGAAGGATTGCAGGAGGGTATCCAAATGGCAGATGGAATTTAATGTGGACATGTGCAAAGTGATGTACTTAGGGAAAAATAATCAAACTATATGTATACAATGTTGGGTTCTAAATTAGGAGTTACCTCTCAGGAAAAAGATCCTGGAGTCATTGTGGACAATACATTGAAATCTTAAGCTCAGTGTGCAGCGGCGGTCAAAAAAGCAAACAATGTTAGGAATCATTTGGGAAAGGAATAGAGAATAAAACTGAAAATATCATAATGCCTCTATATAGATCTATCTATGGTGTACGACTGCACCTGGAGTATTGTGTGTAGTTCTGGTCATCCAGCTCAAAACAGACATAGTAGAACTAGAGATGGGCAACAAAAATACTCAAGGACATGGACTAGCTCCTGTATGAGGAGAGGCTTTGATAGGTTAGGGCTCGTCAGCTTGAAGAGACGATGCAGGGGATATGACAGAAGTTCATAAAATGAGTGCTGGGAAATATGTAAATAGGGTGTGGTTATTTACCCTCTCGAAGAGTACTAGAACAAGGGGACACTCCATGAAATTAACTAGTAGCAGAGTTAAAACAAGCATTTTTTTTCACTCTGTGGATAATTAGCTTGAACTTACTGCCAGAAAAGTGGTCACGGACGGTAATGTAGCTAGTTTTAAAAAGGAATTGGATGAGTTATTGGAGGATAGGTCCATTAGTGGCTATTAGCCAAGTAGGTCTTGGGAACATAACCTCTTACTGTTGGGGGCTGGAACAAGGGAATGGATTGCCCATCGTGACCTGGTGGGTACTTCTCCCAAGAGAGAGAGATTGGCCACTGTTAGAAACAGAATGCTGGGCTTGATGGGCCATTGGTCTGACTCAGCATGGAACTACTTATGTCCTTATTTATTTAGCCAGATGTTTAACAGGCAGGGGTAGATCCTGGGGTAAGGGGGGTGTTCGAAGTATTTTATTGGGTTTGATCTTGTATCTTATGTTTTTATGATGTTAGCTACCCTAAGCCTTCAGGGATAGGGCAGGATAGAACTCTAAAAATAAATTTTAATTCTATGTTGAAGTTTATGGGGGGAAATTTTTGTAGGAGTAGTAAAATAACTGGCTTTACAGAGTGTGGCACAGAGGATAAAAGTTTGGAACCACTGTTTAAAGGAAATGTTTTTACATATAAAATGTGTATTACATGGGTTAATACATTCGTAAGCATGCTTACAATTAGAATTTACAATTAGATGCTTGCAGTGCATGTTTAGAATTAGAAGTTAATACGTCAGTTAATCCTTTATGCCTGTCTACACAAGAATGTTAACCCATCTTATTGCAAACATTTGGTGTTGCAGTTCATGACTGAGGCGCTTTTGTATTGCTTATGTCTAGAATATGCGTATGTAGAGCTATTTGGTGCACTNCCCACCACCACCAGCCCCCACCGAGGTGAACCTAGCAGAAGATGCCCCCTTAGTGCTGACACCAGAAGAGGTGGACGTCTCCAGACTCCCTCTCCCTTTGCTCTACATGAAGATCCTGAAGAGAGAATGGGCTCAGCCAACGAAGGCCAAGGGAACCCATTCTGTGGCACGACACTTCTACGCTCTACCCGAGGATCAGGCGACCTCCTTCGTCCTGCCCAAGGTGGATGCTGGAGCAGCTGACCTCGCAAAGGCCTCTGTGATTCCCGGAGAGGAGTTCCCCAAAGACCCGCTCAACAGGAAAATGGAGTCCTTTCTGAGAAGAGACTTCGAGGCCGTAGCGACGACTTGCAGGGCCTCCGCTTCTGGATCTGCCTTCACCTGCGCGATGGTCCTTTGGATCAAGGACCTGCACCCCTTTGCTACCTCCCCAGAGCTGAAGGAGGGGCTGAAAAGGTTGGCCTCGGTCACTGCCTTCGTTGCTGATGCAGGACTGGATGCAGCCCAGTTTTTGGCACGCTCAATGGCCAACAGCGCAGAACGATGTGGTTGCGTCCCTGGAAAGCTGACCTACGTTCCAAGATGGTGTACTCGTCGGTGCCCTTAGTGGAAGGAAAGCTGTTCGGGGAGCCAATGGATAAGGTAATGACGGATGAACCTGAAAAGAAGAAGGGGTTACCGGTGAACCCAGGGAAGAAGGAACCCCGGAGAAAGCAACCTTTTTGTCAGTTTTTTCGACAACACCCTTCGCCTAGGAGGGGAGGTTTCGTGTCGTTCAGATCCAGAGGCGGCAGGGGAAACAGCCAATTCCAAGGGTCCCGCCACCAGGGAAGAACAGATAAGCAGAATAATCCATCGTCCTGACTCCCTGAGAACAGGTCTGTCTCCATCGTTCCTGGGGGGCTGCCTACAAGCTTTTCCCCAACAGTGGGACGAAATGACGTCAGACGGCTGGGTCAAAGAGACCATCAGGGAGGGCTACACTCTCGAACTGGAGTCGTGGCCAAGAAACCTATTCAGACAAGCGTCTACCCAGACTACCCACCCGAAAGAGCTCGGACCGAGGAGGCCATCGATCATCTCCTGAGCATAGGGGCGATAGAAGAGGTTCCCTNAGGGAAACTCATGTGAAGCTCTGCATGTGGGCATGAAGGAACAAAAACATCAACAGACTATTGTGGCGATTTCACTCAGATGATGGGGCTGAACTTTGAGCCCTGTTATCGGTGAGTGAAATTGCTGCAAGAATCGCTTGATGACATTTTTACCCCCTGTGCCCACATGCGGAGTTTCACTTGAGTTTCCCTGCCATGTATTTGCCTCATGTAAATCCCACCCCTAACGTGAGCTAGAAGCCTAACTGCTCATGCAAAAATAACATTTTTAAAGTAAAATACAGGTGGTTCCTTCCTGGGAAACATACTTCTGATTAAAGAGGAATACCTACTGGAGTACCTCACTGCCAGAAGTAAGTGACAGTGTGAACAAGGAAAGGGTGTTGCAGAGTGTGTTGAGATGACAAGGACCTAAAGATATTTAACACCTACCCTCCAACTTGTTGCATAGTCATTAACTTCCATGGTAATCCTCATCGCTAGCAAAGTACTGGGGGTGGGGTGGGGGGCTAGTCTGTTCCTGTGAACGTTGGGCAAGGTAGCATACTTCAGTGGGCTCCTTTTTCAACGTTATTTCTACATTTTTGTTCATTGAGACTTTCTTTTGTATTACTTTGGACACTCATTTTACGCCTATTCATTATGCTCCATCATAGGGGATGTGTGTCCTTAACATTTTGTATTACTTATTAAAATGACTGGAGCCCCATTCATGTTCGTAACTAATGCTTACAAAAATGGCTGAATAAGCAAACAATTGTTAGTTTAAAGACTTAGCGTCTAAAGTCAATCTGCTTGGACAATTGAGGCTTTTTGATGCTTCAACTTCTGCATTAACACACACAAGCTACATAGCTCTGAACACCCATTTGGATAGGATGTAGTTAATGGTCGCAATCCCAAGTGGGATCCGGGCGGGACAATGCTCTCTATGGACATGCACATGCACTGAGCATGGAATCGGCCCCACTGACTTTGCAAAGTGCAATGTGGCGAGGACAGGTAACCTGAGGATTTGGTTTTGGCCTGGACAAGATGCTGTGGTGGAGGTGGGTCTCAAGGTGGGATTTGTTTTTTTTAGACCTGTGTAAACACTAATTGCCACCACCAATTCTTGGTGCATTGTAGTTACCTTGCTACTATTCCTGGTGTTTTCAAAGCCATCACAGGCCTGCTGTGAGGAGCAAGTTCCTGCACGTTAGCTGTTGGGAGGTCTAAACAGGATCTTGCAACAGCTATGTGCGACCCGCTGGAAGCGGAGTGGTGACGTTAAGGTAAAGCGGTGCTGCTTCTACGTACTGGTTGTTGCCATAGCCTTATCCTCACTCCCATCCCCAGATTTCCCAATATGCATTGTTCCTGAGGGGAAGTGGGTCACTTCAGGACTGAAAGTTGGGCAAAGGCTACTTGTTTTGTTTACTTGTTACCGTGGCACTATCAAATAGCCTGTATCCCCAGTTTAAAATGGGGCTGATGAACTCAGTTTACACACCTGCCCAACCTGCTGAGAGCTTTAACAAAAACATTTAATTTGTTTATTTTTTAAATGGAGGAATATCCACTTAATTTACCATGTGAAGGGAACTAATGGTGTATCTGGCAGGGGCTTGAGCCATGACAGCCTTTTTGAGAGAATTAGTGGAAAAGTAGAGACATTAGACAAGAGTAGAAAGTAACACAAGACTGAGTTACTCAGCCTTTCAGATTACAAGCATCCATCACTCCGTCAAGCCCCTCTGTCCAGTAAGGTTCTTATCGTCTGCCAGCCATGGCTGAAAATGGTGGGCAGGTCTTTGTTCCTCTGAGAGGCAGAGGGTCCAGAGCTGCTTGTAACAGTAGCTACGGAGTCATAGGCAAGGATCTTGTCTAAAAGTGCCCTCAAAGCGTAACATTACAAAAGTTGCTTAACTCACACGGTATTCCTTTTATTTGCCAGTTACGGTACAACGCATAGCAAAATGTGAGCCTGTCGTGTTTAAATAGCTTGTTTATATGTTGAGGATTTAGGGTGTGATCCTCTGGATGCTTAACACCAGCATGAATCTCGCTGAAGTGAATGTGACCCGCGAGGGCACTAAACAAGACCAAACTGCTCATGCCACGCACAGACAGGTTTACGTTTCAATGCTGGGTGTTAAGAATTTTGAGATGGAAGCAAGGTGTGATCTCCAGCTGAAGATCAAGCCAACCTGATGGAGAAAAGGTTAGTGGGGGAAATGAAACGTGGTCTCATGAATGAAACAAGCAAGGAGAGACTACATCTCATCTCTAAGTACAAAGGGAGGGATCTCTTTAAAATGGCACTCCTAGCACTGAGGCTAAACGTTTCTGTATTTACACTACAAAGGTAACTTGCCTCTTGGAATTTCTCTGCTTCCCTTTCTTTTATTTCCTCATCCATTGCTCTTCTTTTCGCTCGCTCCTCTTCAATTTTTTTCTGTATTTCTTCTTCGGACAGTTGTTTAATTTTCTCAAACTTCTTTTTCAAGTTCTTTGCTTGGATAGAGCCACTTCTTTTTAACTTTATTAATTCTTCGTATTCCCTGCTTAGCTCAAAGGTTTCAGTCACTTCCTCCTCCTGTTTTGTTTTTTTTTAAAAAATAATTAGAATTATGCCATACACATGGTCTCTTGCCAGGAAACATAAGCATGATTTTTGAAAATCATGTGTGCAAACAAAGCTATAGACTTAATGGACTGAAGGGTACTGTTTTGATATGGTATTGTATAAATACCAGTCCAGGGAACAGCCACTTAAATGGGCAATCGCTTTTATAAGCTACTTTATACTAGCCCCACAAACGCCCATTTTTGTGTGCTCATCTGAACACTCACAGGACTGGCTACATCCCAGACCTGAGCGGGAGAAGAACACTCTGCCTTTGGGTTGGGGTGCAGAAGGATTCCATGCCTATTGCTTCTAAAGTCTGTATTGGATGTAAATTTTTCTCTGGGAAGAATACACCTTTTCTTTGCCCCCTAAAATTAACTGGGGTGGTGGAGTAAAAGTATTGTTTGTGTATTGGTACAAAAAATGGACCCGTATTCATTGCATTTTTTCCAATGGTGGTAATAGCTGATAAGTATCAAAAGCAACTGCACCTGAATAGGCTTGCTGTTTAATAGCTAAACACTGTTATTTTAAAAAATGTATATACTACCCTTTCCCGAAGGCTCAGGGCAGCTCACAAATCATAAAAACATTAAAATGAATACAAAAAACTCCTCCACCCTCTTGCAAATCCCCAATACCACCTTCCCGTTTCCCCATACCCAACTACCCCCTGTTTTTTCAAACATAGTTTTACACTGCCTCAGAAAGACCCCCTAGGCCCAGGCTCAAGTGAACCTCCGGGGGCAACGGAGCAGCAGCCAAAAAAGCCTCCCTGTGAGCTCTTTTATGAATAAGGCTAACGGACAGTACCTACAGGGAGGCGCTCCCGGCCAAATGCAGAGGCTGCAATGGGGCATAGAAGGACACTGTCTTTCAGACTGTTAGTAGTTCTCCAATTTATCACAACACTAGGATGCTTCCATTGCAAGGGAAAAGTAATACAGTACTGACTAAGCATTCAAAAATCTGAAGTCTCGTGCTGTACCCTTGAATCAAGATTTAATTTTATAACTTGGCTTCTGTTTGTCTTCAGCTTTTGAGCCTTTAAGATTCATGTTCTCAACTATAAAAGCTTTTTGCAGCACTGAAAGCTGAGTCTTCTAAGTCAGAGATGGGCTTTAAAAACATTTTTTTTCAAGAAATAAAATAAAAATACACCAAATACCAGGAGGTTGAAAATATCAGAAGTTATTTCATAGGGCTGGGAAAAATTTAGACAAATCTGGTCTGATTTCTTAGAAGTGCTTGAGCTTTGGCCTGGGTTTGGAAAGTGTCGCTTCCCTTGCTCTCTGTTTACTTTAACTTACTGCTTTCTGTTTATATGTCATGTCGCTTCATTTTAATTTTATTTTTTTACGTATAAGCGTGCGTCTGTGTATGGGCTTCTGATTCTTCCTTTATCCCTATTATTTCTCTCTCCTGTGGAGGCAGGCAGTCTGTGTTTGCTCCAACTCAGGAACTAGGCAAGATCAGGTCTGTGATTGGCTGTCAGGACCTAGGGGAGGAGCAACCCCAGCCCTGCTAGCCCGGATCTGTTCCTGCCTCCAAAGGAGAGACAGCTGGAAATTTTCCCCTCGGGGAAAGTCAGGTTAAAAAAAAAATAAAAAAATAGATTAGTCAGACCAGCACTGGCTGGATCTGGGCCCAGAGGAGCAGGACACTCGCCCCAGATCTCCCCCTTCCTCCCCCCCCCTTTTTCAGGGAGGGTGGCATGGGGTTAGAAGGGGGAGTCTGAGACAGGTGCTGGAATGTTCTCAGGGAAGAGGGCACGGGGAACAGATCGCCTCCAGGGCTCCTCGACCCCTAAGAAGGAGCGCTGGGATGAGGGAGCAGCCGACCCCATCCCTGGAGCCCGCCCGTGCCACCTCAGCGCCAGGAATGCTGTGACGAAGCTCCGGAGCCTCCCGTCAGTCTTCAGCTGCCGTAGAAGACCCCAGAGGCCCAGTGGAAGCCCCACCAACAAAGGGGCTGGGACTCACGTGGGAAATCTGATCCCCTCAGAACCAGTCCGCTCGGCCTAGGAGCACGGGAGGAGCCCAGCAGGCCCCCAGTTTGGTGCACTTACGGCCCCCTAGCGGGGGCAGAACAAGACACGGGGGGGGGGGCAGCCCGGAGCATAGGCCTGGATGGGACCCCGAAGCAGGCCCAAGAGGTGAGCTGCGACCCTGGCGAGGGGGGGCGCGGCAGTGGCAGCGTCAGCTTAGTCCACGCGGGATGTCCCCCGACAAGGGGTTCCATCGGCGCCACTCTAGGGGGTGCAGCGGCTCCAGGCCTCATGCCCCAGAGAAGAGGGGATTACCAAGGGGAGAGGAGTAGCAGCTCCAGGTGCAGACACTTCCATTCTATCCCTCCTCGGGGTCCCATCACAGCAGGCACGGTAAGGAAAGGAGCCAGCCCCACTTCCCCCCCCCCCACCTGAGTCACGTGCCGGCCCCCCCGGGCAATGGGAGGGGAAGAGGAAGTCCCCCCCCCCAATGGTACTTCAGTGACTGGGGAGACAGCTGATCACTAAGGGGGCAGGAGGGGTGGCACACCACCTGGAGGGAACCCCATCAGCCCCCACCCCCTCAGCCCCAGATGGGGACTTCTGGGGGGCCGGCCAAAGGGGTGTATCCCCCTGGTCTTGCAGGTCTATATCTCCGGAGCCGGCGACAGTGAGCAGAGGCAGAGCGAGTACTACCCCTCCCCCCGAGACAGGAGGGGGAACTCGTGGAGGAACCCCAGGATCCAGTATCTAAGGCAGGGGCACGTATCTTCCAGCCGGACCTGTTCCTCAGGTTAGTGGCCAGCGTAGCAGCTAGGATCGGCCTGTCCCTCCCTGCTCCCCCCACCACCACCAGCCCCCACCGAGGTGAACCTAGCAGAAGATGCCCCCTTAGTGCTGACACCAGAAGAGGTGGACGTCTCCAGACTCCCTCTCCCTTTGCTCTACATGAAGATCCTGAAGAGAGAATGGGCTCAGCCAACGAAGGCCAAGGGAACCCATTCTGTGGCACGACACTTCTACGCTCTACCCGAGGATCAGGCGACCTCCTTCGTCCTGCCCAAGGTGGATGCTGGAGCAGCTGACCTCGCAAAGGCCTCTGTGATTCCCGGAGAGGAGTTCCCCAAAGACCCGCTCAACAGGAAAATGGAGTCCTTTCTGAGAAGAGACTTCGAGGCCGTAGCGACGACTTGCAGGGCCTCCGCTTCTGGATCTGCCTTCACCTGCGCGATGGTCCTTTGGATCAAGGACCTGCACCCCTTTGCTACCTCCCCAGAGCTGAAGGAGGGGCTGAAAAGGTTGGCCTCGGTCACTGCCTTCGTTGCTGATGCAGGACTGGATGCAGCCCAGTTTTTGGCACGCTCAATGGCCAACAGCGCAGAACGATGTGGTTGCGTCCCTGGAAAGCTGACCTACGTTCCAAGATGGTGTACTCGTCGGTGCCCTTAGTGGAAGGAAAGCTGTTCGGGGAGCCAATGGATAAGGTAATGACGGATGAACCTGAAAAGAAGAAGGGGTTACCGGTGAACCCAGGGAAGAAGGAACCCCGGAGAAAGCAACCTTTTTGTCAGTTTTTTCGACAACACCCTTCGCCTAGGAGGGGAGGTTTCGTGTCGTTCAGATCCAGAGGCGGCAGGGGAAACAGCCAATTCCAAGGGTCCCGCCACCAGGGAAGAACAGATAAGCAGAATAATCCATCGTCCTGACTCCCTGAGAACAGGTCTGTCTCCATCGTTCCTGGGGGGCTGCCTACAAGCTTTTCCCCAACAGTGGGACGAAATGACGTCAGACGGCTGGGTCAAAGAGACCATCAGGGAGGGCTACACTCTCGAACTGGAGTCGTGGCCAAGAAACCTATTCAGACAAGCGTCTACCCAGACTACCCACCCGAAAGAGCTCGGACCGAGGAGGCCATCGATCATCTCCTGAGCATAGGGGCGATAGAAGAGGTTCCCTCGCCAGAGCGGTTCTCAGGCGTGTATTCCCTCTTCTTCACCGTCCCAAAAAAAAATGGAGATACAAGAGCCTTTCTGGACCTCAAGTTCGTCAACAGGCACCTGAGGCACAGAAAATTCAGACTGGAGACCCTGACCTCAATCGCCCAAGCAATTCACCCGCAAGATTATCTAGCCTCAATAGATCTCAGAGGCATATCTGCATGTCCCCATAAGGGGGTCGTACCGGAGATTTCTGAGGTTCGCATACGCAGACAGACCTTTCCAATACTGGGCCCTGCCTTTCGGCCTGGGATCCTCCCCCAGTGTGTTCACCAAACTCCTGGTGGTACGGGTAGCAGATCTAAGGAAAGGAGGAATCCAAGTGTTCCCATATCTGGACGACATCCTGATCAGAGCACAGTCGAGAGACAGGTGCCGATAAGCAGTCAGAGATGGTGAATACTCTACATCTCCATGGCTTCATGATAAACTGGGAGAAGAGTTTGTTGGCACCTGAGCAGCGCCTCCTCCACCCGGGAGTAATTTTGGACACGGTGCGGGACAGAACCTTCCTCTCCAATGAGAGGGAACAGAGAAGATTCGTCAGGAGATTTCCTGCCTAAGGGGCAGCAGATCGGTGTCAATCCTGTCGCTAGCAAGGATGCTGGGCCTCATGGTGTCCTGTATGGAGACGGTAGGATGGGCCCATTTCCATCTACGTCCATTGCAAGCGTTCCTAATGCCATGGCACGATTTAATCGTCTCCAAATCCACCAGGATGATCCAGCTTACACCGGACCTCCTCTCTTCACTGACCTGGTGGATCACCCCCCTCAGATTGGCGCCAGGCCTCCCCATTCAGGAGCCCTCCAGGGTGAGAGTGACAACAGACGCCAGGCTGAGGGGTTGGGGAGCGCACTCCGAGTCCCAGACGGCGCAAGGAGCGTGGTCAGCTGCGGAACGCGTGTCACACATCAACTTCCTGGAACTGAGAGCAATTCTCCTGGCTCTGCAACAGTTCCGTCACCTAGTGAGGGGCCGCCATGTCCTGGTATGCACAGACAGCACCACAGCAATGGCATTTGTGAACCAGAAATGGAGGACTCGATCTCCCCGTTTGCGGAACAAGGCGACACGACTGATGTCTTGGGCGGAAGACAATGTTCAATTCCTAGTAGCTGTGCACGTCAAGGGAGAGGAGAACACTCGGGCGGACTGGCTCAGCCGGAAAACGATCGACCCAGGAGAATGGGTGCTGCATCCAAGCGTTTTCTATGAGCTGAGGCAGAGGTGCCACCCAGCCTCGACCGGTTTGCTCACGCGACAATCGCAAGGTCAGCAGGTTCATCTCCAAACATCAGGACAACCAGACAGAAGGGACCGATGCCCTTTCCATGCCCTGGCCGAAACAGCTGTTATATGCCTTCCCACCGACGCCTCTGATTCCCGGGGTCCTGAAGAAGATCAAGCATGAGGGTGCCCAAGTCATCTTAGTGGCACCACATTGGCCTCGCAGATCATGGTATTCGGCCATCAGGGAGCTACAGATCAATCAGGAGTTCAAGCTCCCCATGAGGGAGGATCTCCTGTCGCAGGGGCCCGTGCACCACCACAACCTCGCAAGACTAAACCTCACTTCCTGGAGGTGGAGCGGGATCGGCTAGGAGTTTTCGGATACAGCGACCGAGTGCTACAGACCGTGTTGGCGGCCCGGCGTCCATCCACGAGTCACATATATAACACTACCTGGAGAACATTCCAGGACTGGGCGGTGTCATATCAAATTCCCCCACTGGAGGCTCGAGTGCCGGAAATATTAGCTTTCCTACAGGGTGGACTGGACAAGGGACTGTCTATAAGATGGCAGATGTCGGCACTCTCAACGGTCCTAGCAGTACCAGGGCACGAGACATTAGGGGCTCATTCCCATGTCCGACGGTTCCTGAAGGCGGCTACTTCTCTGAATCCAGCAACTAGACACAGATTTCCATCATGGAGACTCAATGTCGTACTGGAGGCGCTTCAGGGACCTTTGTTCGAATCTCTACACCATGCATCCATGAAGATCCTGTCCTTTAAAATAGTGGCATTTACGTCAGCAAAAAGAGTCTGAGTTGGCAGCTCTGTCGGTGGACCTGGAGTTGTCGTTTCAATAAGGACAAGGTGTCCCTCCATTTTAGTCCATCGTTTGTCCCGAAAGTGAACACTGCTTTTCATGCCAACCAGGACATAGAGCTCCCCTCCCTCTGTCCTAATACCCAGCATAGCAGGGAAGTGGGGTGGCATAAGTTAGATATGCGCAGGGCCCTTAAAATTTATCTTGACAGAGTTAAGGACTTTAGAATAGACTCGGGCCTCTTTGTCGCTTTCCGACAACACCAAAAGGGGAAGGAGGTGTCTTCTGCCACCATAGCCAGATGACTGAGGGGGTGTATTGCTCTGGCATACGAGGCAAAGGGTCTGCCAGTTCCCGTCAGGGTGATGGCTCACTCCCTTCGCAGTGCGGCCACTAATGCGGCCCTGCTGCAGGGGGCATCCCTGGATGAAATTTGCAGAGCTGCCTGTTGGTCATCCCTACATACTTTTACAAAACACTATAGGATTAATACCTGGGCCTCGGCACAGACGGCCTTTGGGCGTCGAGTGCTGCAAAGGGTTCTGGTATGAGTCCGAGCGTTTTCCTGTGGGCATCCATGTTCCCTCCCATTAGGGGGACACTGCTTGGGTACAGCCCAGCACCGACTGCCTGCCTCCCCACGAGAGAAGAAGGAAAACTCACAGGGTGAGTACCAAATTTTCCTTTTTTTCCTCTTTTGTACTTCCTTCCCTAAATACCGACACATTAATATAGACTGTCCTTTAAAAAAATAAAAAAAAAATTTAATGCGGGGGTGGCGGCTGGATTCACTTGTTTGTACAATAAACACTTGTGCCTGCTTCCTAAGTAACTGCATAATTTAATGGGGTGGGGGACGGAGGGTTGGATTTTAAGTATTGTGTGTTGCTCAAAAACAAAAAATTAAAGATCTGGCAATATGGGAAAATGTCTCCTTTTTGTACTTTTGTGGCAGGCAAAACTGACTGCAGATGTCACTTTTCAAGTTTTGCTGACGACCTATATTTTCAGTGTACGCTAGGGAAACTTCTAAAAAAAAAATTTAAAAAAATACCATGAACTAGACCACTCCTGCAGCTCTTAGGATGCTGCTGTTCTTAACTGGAGACTGGGGGGAAACAAGTAATTTTAAAAAAACAAAAAACAAATTTAGTGCTGGCCCTGTGCTGCATGAAGTATCATCATTGCTACTTTTGTAAGCACAGACCTCGCCCATTTCTTGCTTGAGCTGCTGAAATTCTTGTTTTTCCATTTCCAGTTTTTGCCTGCGCTGTTCTTCTGTGCGCCTCTTTTCTTCTTCCATTTTCTGTCTCAATAACTCTTCAAAATTGATTTCCAGTTTACCTGGTACAAGAGATTCTTGAGAAACTGTTTTAAACATCTCCGGGGACTCATCATCTGGTGCTTGTTGGGAACAATGATTCATCAGCATTGTTTGTCATTTAATTGTGTTTATGACAAACAATGCTTTGAGGATAAACTGAAACTTTGCTACCTCCAACGGCCTACTTAAAAGAATAAGGAAAAATACAACTCATTCATTCTTAGCTTTTGGTGTCATCTGTCGATTTCAGCTTTGTGCTAGGCAGAAGAGGAGGCAAGTGGCATGGTGTGTAGAGTGGTGCAAACCTTTGCAGGCTGCGAAATCAGATTGAAGCAAGTTGTTGCCTGAGAAGAGGTTCTCTATACCAAGTCTCTAAGGTACCACCCTCAGGGTGAATTTGTGGGGCCCAAGGTGAAAATAAAATGTGCATGGCCCCCACGTTCCATAGACCCACCCCTTTTTCAGTTGGTAGTCTGGTTGGTGCTTGCAACAAAAAAGTGTATGTTTTCTCACACACACCATGCCTCTTTGTCTTGCCAGACTTCAGACTAACAGCATATCATCTCAGTAGCTTTATACTAGTAGATTTCTCTCCTATTAATTCTTTGGCCTTATTAATGCAGGTTTTAAATAAAAACCAGCTTCTGTAATGTGAGGGATTAAAAGTGCCAGCTGCATTCAGGACTGGGAGCCAAATACTCCTTATTTCTATTTGCTTAGGGAGGTTGTTGAACATTTGGTTCGTAACCTCCATCTTTTCAGTAGAGTGGATAATTCATGCTTAACCTCATCACCTGATGTGAAATTAAGTAAGTTGCATGCTTGTTTTATAGAAGCAGGAGAAAAATCTGCTAGTTTTTAAGTGATTCCACTGGAATTGAATACCTTCAGGTCTGAATGCTCTTGGATCTGAGAACAGAATTTGTTCCTGTAAGAAACACCAAGTAAGTCACAGTAAATTTAGTGATGCTGGTGACCTGTAAAGGAAGCACGTTCTTTTTTGTGATGCTGACTAGCTTCTGAAATACCCTCATCAACCAGGACTATAAACATGAACCCCTCAATGGTGGGAAAATAACAATGGAAAAATGAGGATGATGGTTTGTCTTGATGTTCAGCTTGAGGCTTTTTTCCTTAACTTGCAACACCTCAGCCACAGAAGTGATGACCATGTTTTGTTTCTTGGCTTCTTGGCATCTCTTACGTTTGGGGCCAACACAGAAACCACACTCTTTAAGAGCAGACTTACTTGGTGTCCCTTAAGGGACCAAATTCTACTCTCAGAGCAGTGTTTTATTATTATTTTTATTATTGTAAGCATTTATATAGCGCCAGCGCGATACCTGGCGCTTTACAAAAACCAAGATAGACACAGTCCCTGCCCGAGAGCTTACAATCTAAATTGTACTGAAGTGGTGGTCAGAACCGGGACTCCACTTTTTGTAAAGCGCCAGGTACATCGCTGGCGCTATATAAATGCTTACAATAATAATAAAACACTGCTCTGAGAGTAGAATTTGGTCCCTTAAGGGACACCGAGTAAGTCTGCTCTTAAAGAGTGTGGTTTCTGTGTTGGCCCCAAACGTAAGAGATGGAGACATAGTTCAAATAATATCTTTTATTGGACCGATTTTTCTGTTGGTGAGAATGTGCAAACTTTTGGGCCAAACAGGGCCCTTCCTCAGGCATGGAGCGTAGCCAGTCAGAAATATATAAACTGAGCAAATGTAGGACCGGTATATAGGAGGAGACATGGAATGACATGGGTGGGAGTGAAACCCACTGCTGCAAACCCAGTTCCTTTCATATGCATATTCCCTTCACCTGATAAGCTGCTTCCTACTTATACCCCCAACCCATATGTTTGTTTTAGTCTTGTCCTTTCTGTGGCCCTTTTTATACAGGTCTGCTGCCTGTAGCCTTCTGGGCCTGATTCAAGATGTTGGTGCTTGCCTATAAAGCCCTAAACTGTCTAGGCCCTAGGTATCCATGGGACCACCTCACCCCTCGAATTATTGATCGGCCACTACGGTCATCTGGGGGTGCCCTTGAGGTCTCCAGAGTCCTCCGGGGGGAGGCCATAATGGGGAGGGTGTTCTTGGTGGCTGCACCGCAAATGTGAAACCCCCTTCCAGTGGAGGCCTGATTGGCCCCGGATCTCCACTCTTTTCGACGTAGCTGTAAGACCTAGCTGTTCTGCCTGACGTTTGGCGGGGGAGATGGGTGAAGGTTGGGGGGATGGGATTTTTTTAAATCCTCCTTGTTATGAGTTGTTTTATATGTTTTAATGCTTATTGTAAGCTGGCCCGAGCTGCTGTCAGGAGGCGGGGTATTACATTTTTTCATTAAAAAAAAATAAATTTAAATAAATATGTGGGTACTGCCCATGCAAACACTGTGGGGTGGGGGTCTGTATGTGCATGCTCCCGTGACCCACCTGTCTCCACACATCACCCATACACTGAGCAACCAGTAAAAAGGCAGGTTGCACCACACGTGCAGATGGGCAGAGATAGATGTGTGCCTGTCTGCACCCTCCCCCACCCATCACCCCCTGCAGCAGCACTCCACCTGCTGCACATTGATCCTCCCTGCACCACCCACACCACACCACCCCGGTTTAAAAAGGGCCTATGTGTTTACCACTATTTGTTTCCAACACCATTATATCACTTTTACAGGGTTTTTTTTAAATGACTGGCATCTCTCTCTTCTCTCTCACCAGGGGAGTCAGGCAGTCCTTAGTTGTGTTTAGCGCCTTCTATCCAATTAGAGGCAGGATCAGGCTTTTGACTGACAGCCTGAGGCCAGGGGAGGAGTTAATCCTAGTCTCAGACTTCAGATACTTTCCTGCCTTCAGCAGAGCAGCGGGATAGTTTTTCGTCTCCTTCCAGGAGAAGAAATTAGGCTTTCTTTTGACTTTTTCTTTTCTCTTAATTTTACCTTGGTTTTAGAGAGGGGGGTGAGGAGTGCCCTGCTTTCTATTTATTTCCTAGAGGGAATTCCTTGTGGCCCGAGAAGTAGCTTCCTCACCCAGAAACTCCACCCCCCCACCCCCCTGCTTTTTAGGGGGAACAGCACCGGGCTGGTAGGGTCAGCGTTTCCAGTACTAGTGTCTTCCCCTCAAGGAACATGGAAGGCGAAGGGTTTTCCAGGCACTCAGGATCCCAGCCGCAGCCTAGGCAGCAGCATTGGAATGAGGAGACTAAATTATCATTTCCCTTGGGCCAGGATCCTGTCTGCATCTCCTCTCTGTGTACGGTGCTGGGCCCCCAGCACTGCAGCCTATACCCGTGCTTTCTGGGAGTGGCCACCATCTTGAAATTACCTCAGCTGGCTCTGCAAGTACTGCCTGGGGGCTCCATCTCCTAGGCATTGCAGCCCTTTGGGGCAATGCCTAACTTCCCAAGACCGGTCTCAAAGCCAGTCTATCTCCAGTTCCTCCTTAGAGGATAGAGGGAGGCATGGCAGCAGCAGGGCCTGGAGTTTCCACAGCTCCAGCACTAGCAGGCAAAGGGCTGACAGGTGCAGATGCTGCGGTAGCAGCTCTTCCTCCACTTCCTTCTCGGTTTCTTCAGGCCGCTATAGACACAGCAAGAAGGCACCATTCTTCCTCCCTCTACTGTTCTCCTTGTTCCAGCTGGGACTCCAGGGACTGGTATGTGTCCCATGCAGGCTAGCATCTGCAGGGAGGGAGAGATTTGGGGGAAGGCTGGTGTCTGCATGGAGGAGAGGGTCCTTTGGGCCAGGGTCCTCATGTCTCCCGCAGGTCTTGCAATGGCTTAGTCAGGAGCTGGCTCACTTGTGGGGCCAACACCATGCAGGGATTAGTCCTGCACCCTCTTTAAGGGACCACAGTGAGAAGAGGTCCAGAGCTCCCTTCCGCCTGGGTCATAGGTCTGCTACCCCAGTCACCAGGGAAAGTGCCAATGACAGAGAGGTGCTGCTCAGAGAGCAATCTCAAGCTGACAGTCAATTGCTGATAAGAAGGGAGAGTTGCCAGTTAAGGACATGGGACCCTGTCTCTAGAGCAGGGGCAAGAATTTTTCAGTCAGACCTTTGCGTCTACTGTAGCCAGAGTAGCAGCCAGGATAGGACACTATCCCCATCTCAGATGGAGGAACACCTGGCAGAGGACGCTCGCCTGGTGTTGCCCAGAGATGTCGCAGATGCCTCCCTCCTTCTCTTGCCCTCTTTGTATTTAAAGCTTCTAAATTCAGAGTGGCAACAGCCTACAAAGACCAGGGACATTCACTATTTGGCTAAAATGCTCTACTCCCATCTGGAATCCCAGTCAGGCAGCTTTGTCCTTCCTAAGATAGATACTGGGGCTTCTGACTTGGCAAAGATCTCTGTGCTTCCAACAGACGGAGAGTGATCTCCCAGAGACCCCTAGACTGGAAGGTAGAGATATTTTTACGCTGTGACTTTGAGACTGCATCCATGAGGTGCAGAGCTGCTGCTTCCACCTTCGCTCGAGCCATCGTGCTGACAGCAAAAGATTTATTAGTCATTACTAAATCAAGAGAGTTAAAGGATGGCCTAAAACAGATTTAGTCAGCGGCCTCTTTTACGGAAGACACAGCTTTAGATTCTGCACAGCTGGGAGTAAGGGCTATGGCCAACAGTGTGGCCACCCACAGGGCAATTTGACCTTGGAAAGCCGATTATTTATTTATTTTTTAAGCCAAGATGGTCCTCGCATCAGCCCTCTTCACAGGCAGTAAACTGTTTGGTGAGCCCATGGCTAATGCCATGACAGATGAGCCAAAAAAAAAAGGGCCTTCCAATCAACTGGTTGAAGGGACACGAGATGAAGATCCCAACCCAGGTAAAATTTTCATTTTCGCCAATCCTATCAAAGAGGGGGCTACTATTTTCACCGATAACATTTATTTATTTATTTATTTATTTATTTAGTAAATTTCTATACCGCCCCATCCTGCACAGCAGCTCGGGGCGGTTAACAACAATAAAAACCATTTAAAACATTTAAAATACAATTATAAAACATATCAGTAAAACAGGGTGGTATAAAAATAAATATACAGGTGGGGGATTAAAAAT